>CM035435.1:74322991-74582991 GCA_020310875.1 Ceratopteris richardii
GAAAACGATATCGAAATGTCCAAAAAGTCCAGCAATCCTAATTTTGGGACTTAGTCAAAATTTGGTCAAAGATGGTAAAAAGATTTTATTGGTTCATTGGAAAGTATTCTCTGAGAGCTTTCTAATGATATACAACATTGCACTATCAGGCACCAAAAAGTCAACCAAAAGTCAAACCTTAATTGCTGTTTTTCACATGCTTTTCAGCTCATAAGTGATCAAGGGCTAAGATTTAATTGAAAAAAAGTGAATCTATGTCGTTCAATTTTTCCATCTCAACAACAATCACCAGTAATTGTTACTTAATCTTAGAAAATAAAAAAATTTCTAGATTGAGTTCATCTTATTTGCTTGTTTAGATAAGCTTTGAAAATCGGATATATTACTGCATCTATATCGCAATGAACGGGTAACTAATTCAAGAATATCTTTCACATTGCTTAAGGGCTAAGTTTTAAGCCACAAAAGCAAATTTATTTACTGAAAAGCAATAAAAAAGCTAATCCCATAATTTGGCGCAAGAACTTGATAATGCTTTATTTTTTAAATTGCTTTTTGAAGCTTTTCATGTGCTTTTTCAAGAGATTTTCGCATCTCAAACCTATATAAAGACGCTTATTCTACGTGATTGATCATCAATTCCTAAGCTATCACAAACTTACAAGCTCTTTGTTTGCATTTCGTGCTAGGCTTCATTATGGCTGAGTTTGCCCATCACTTCCGAAAGTGATAGAAACTTAGTTCGCAAAGCTTCTTATGAGTTCATGCTCGTGGAGTGTGCGCGTTGTGGGATACATGTGTGCGCATGTATTCATCCTTAGCTTTATACCTAGTATTGGGCCGCGATGATGTTAGTTGGGATGTCACAATATTGAGTTGATACTGTGCATAATGGAGCTGATATGCTATATAGTCTTGTGGTTGACTACCATGAGCTTATAGTTGCACTTTCGTTTGACGGTGAATTTGACGTTTATCCCTGGATTCATTCTGGTGTATATGATTGTCATATTAGCGGGCATGGAGTTTTTACTTGTGGATTCTTAGGTGTATATACCCTATCAACTAAGCATTTTCTATAGTTTTTCTTTTGTTTGCATTTGATGCTAGGCTTCATTATGGCTGAGCTCGCCCATCACTTCCAGAAGTGATAGAAACTTAGTTTGCATAGCTTCTTGTGAATTCATGCTCATGGTGTGTGTGTGTGCATTGTGAGGTGCGTGTGTGAGCATATATACCCACCATTGTGCACTGATGAATTTAGTGGGGATGTCATAGTATTGAGTCGAATTGTGCATAGTGGAGCTGACATGTTATATTGTCTTGTGGTCGACTACCATGAGCTTATAGTTGCCCTTTCATTTGAGGGTGAATATGGGGTTTACCTAGATTCATTCTAGTATATATCTAGGGTTAAGAACTAGGAGGAGTTCTTGAGTAGTATATGTAGATTTGGAGTTTTGGTAGCCTATCCTTCCTTCTTCTTCACACATCTTGGTGTGCATGCTGATTTTGTGAGCATTGGCTTTCCAATTTAGGTTTTTTTCATGTGTTATTGCTCAAGCGGGTCCTTACCTACTATCTCATCACTAGAAGTGACCATTGTTACTGCTGTATATCAGGGAAGGCCTAATTTCAGATTACAGTTTGCTGTATTTGATAATTTTTAATAGTTCATTTATTTCTTTGTGCACATATTCACTCACATAATACCTCTTAGACACTCTCTCACTACATTATGTACTTAGAACCTTTTAGATTCAGCCTAAATTCAGTTTTCTAATCATTACACACATCATATATTGACATTTTACATTTATTTAGTGTGTGTAATTAAGGAGCTTCACTTTTATAATTATCCTCTCTCTGCTCCATTGTCATTTATCTCTCTTGATTAAGTCAAGGTGTGTTATGTGCTAAGGTTCAAGTGTTGGAAAGATCTTGATTTAACTTGTGATTATAGTTTGGGCTCACCACACTTCCAACATTCGTATCATAGCATAGTTGACATACACCCTCGTACTCGAGATGAGTGACTATAGTGATAGATTGGAACAAGTAAACAAGCTTGATGGAATGTTTAATTAGCCAATGTGGAGTTTTATGATGATGAGTTTACTAGTTTTCAAAGACTTGTGGAATATTGTCAATGGAAAGTGTCCTAGGCCAAGACAAGCAGAAGAAGATGTAACTTCTTCATCCAAGAAGCCTACTATCCCAATTTCTGCCCGGCTCACACATTTTGAAACTTAAGGACTTGTACTTCATCTTCCACATCTAGCTCCAAAACCTCTACCATACCCAAAAAGAAGTCTACTTCCACTATATCCACCTCAAAGAAAGATATATGCCATTATTGCAAGAAGCTAGATCATTTTATAGTGGAATATAGAAAGACGATTTTTAATGAGAAGAAAAGAGCATCAAGTAATTATGCTCGAAGATGGTTCAAATCCTAAATCTTCAAATGAAGAATCTTATGCATGTGTTAGTATTGAAAAAAATAGCTTTTGATCAAGCACCATTAAATGAAGTCTTTGAAAATCCTTGGATTTTTGATTCTAGAGCTACTAAGCATATTACATGTTTCAACAAGGTAGGTATTTTCTTTCCTTACTAACTCTACATGAAGAAGGGTGACCATAGCATATGGTCATGACTTGGATGTTGTAGGTATTAGAGAAGTTAATTAAAGTCAAGAGGAGGTGGAAATTTCACAATTTTCACTGTTTTTTGTGTTCCAAAAATGAAAAAGAATTTCTTATCCATTGTCTTTTACAAGGTGAAAACAAAAGCAGTATGTTTGTGTTGTGCAAAATTAGTTATGCTAATGTTGCCATAACTTCTACATCTAAGGAGAATATGAAATCATGGTGTGCTAAATTTGGCCATGTCAATTACACAACCCTCAAACACATCAAAGATCAAGGAATGGTAGAGAGTTTACCCACTTTTTCTTTACTAGACGATGTAGAATCATGTGAAGGCTGTTTTGAAGGAAAGCTACACAAGCTACCTTTCAAGAAGCATGGATGTATCATTGCTATTAGAAAATTACAGATCATACATTCATATGTTAATGGACCCATGAGAGCATATTATATTGAGGGATTCAAGTATTTTGTTAGTTTTATTGATGATTTCTCGAGATATTCTTGGGTTTATTATTAAAAGCAAAATAAGAAGCCTTTCCTACTTTCAAGAAGTTCTTTGTTATGGTTGAAAATGAAAGTTAAGTTAAAATTCAGATATTGAGAAGTGATATAGGAGGAGAGTATATGTCTAAAGATGTTAAGTCTTTTCTTGAAGACAAAGGTATCTCTCATAAGCTCACTATTGCTATAGAACGGAATAGAATGGTGTTGCATAGAGAAAAAATAGGACACTTGTTAAAATGATGCGTAATATGATGACTTCAAAGAAACTTTCACCTAAGTTTTGGTTTGATGCAGTACATACAACTAATCACATTCATAATAGGTCTTCCACAAAAGCTTTAAAGGTAATCACACTTTATGAAGCTTATTATGATAAGAAGACAAATATGAATTGTTTCAAAGTTCAAAGCATATGATTATGCGTTTTTCAAAAGAAATTTGGTTACATTCAACCCATATAGGGGGAGTGATCAACCTTCTCCGAAGATTTCAGTTGATAGAGGTAAAGAGAAAGTTGTAGCCTCTACACCATCACTATCTACATCATTATCCTCATCTATTCTTATATCTCTTTGTCTACCAGCTTATGAAGTTGGAGAAATTTCAAGAGCTTCTCAGGAATGAGCTGCAGAAGGACCACATGTTACTCCAATTTTCAAAAACCTTCCAATATGGTTCCTTCAAATAGTCTTGGATAGCGGTATAGAAAACTTCACAGAAACGATTAGAAGTTCGGCAAAGAAAGATCGAACAAACAAGGTAAATTATGCAGAACATTTCGAGGGCATTTCAAGATTAATAATATTCTTGCACTTACTTCGATTGAGAATGAATCTGCTAGTGTTAAAGATGCATTACAAAATTATGTTCGAAAGAAAACAATGCAAGAGGAGATTGATTCTGTTAGAATCAAACATGGAAGCTTTTTGAGTTTCCAAAAGTTAAGAAAGCTATTTGTGCTAAGTGGATCTACTGAACAATTGGCAGGTATAAAGCTAGATTAGTAGTTAAACGTTATGCACAAAAGAAAGGTATTGACTTCTCAGCATATATGGGAAACATTGGCATAGAATGTGCACGTTCCACATTTTTACATCTCAGTCCTTTGAGTGGTGGAATCATTATGGCTATGGACGGCCCACGATTGCTCCATATGCATTACAAGTCTTATCCCATGTATTTTCTATGTTTTGAGCTTTTTGTGTTTACTCAGTACTGTTATGATTTGATTGACATCAAATATGTTATAAATTGATATTAATTTTAGGACTAGTAGGCATTTCCATGTGAGCGTAATTGGAGTGCATTGTCATTAATGCACACCAAATTACGCAATTGTCTCAGTGTGGCACAACTATAGCGTGTGGTATATTGCAAAGCCAATCTTAAGCTTTTGCGATCATTACGGACTCTTATGGGTCCAAAACAGGTATTATGTAGTATGTACAATGCACAAATGAATATTTTTTGGATCTTATGACTTATAGTTGTTGAAACTTGAAGCTAAAAATTTTCATTTTGATTAATTTTGTAGATTTCTCCTATTACATTTGAACAGAGTTTTACGTTGACGAAGAATGTGGAAGGATCTCCTCAGGATGAGGAGGAGATTTATTGCATGCTCAAGGGTTACTAGAGCACGCTTGCGTGCTTTACAACAGAGTTAGATCAATCAACCTCCTACTAGTGAAGCTCCAATGTGAGATAGGAGGTGCAAAATGTGCCCTCGACGGAGAGGTGCTCCTTCACCATCAAGCGATCACGAGGAGTTTGCTACAAATATGATTCCTATCAAGGAACCAGAGCTCGATGACGATATTGCATCGAGAGACATTGTACTCTCTTCTCCAGATTCTTTGTTATCTGACCATACCATCGGCATGGATAAAGAATAGTGATTATGATTCATGATTCATACCATATAGATCTCAGATGATATGTATACACTTATAGTGGCACATTGGCACCATGCACAACTTACAGGCACTTGACTATTGAGTATTTTTTGTATCCAGATTCCATCGTTTCAGGTTGGAAGGCGGAAGGACCTATATCGGTTTTGTTTTGCCACATTTTGTATGACATTATCATATGCTAGTATATGTGATGTACCGTGTTCATTATGCCTATGTCAAATTGTTATTCTTGTCTGGTCTTTTCATATGAATAATGTTATGTTGATTCTTGAAGTTTAGACTTTCAAGTTCAAAGTCACAATTTAGAAATGAATCAATGATGAATCATGAATATACATGTATTATGCATCATGCATGTATGTTTGAACATTGAATAATGATTTTATATATACACACACACACACACACACACACACACACACACACATATATATATATATATATATATAACTTTCAAGTTCAAAGTCAATTTTTACAAATGAATCAATGATGAATCATGAATATATATATATGTATTATGTATCATGCATGTATGTATGAACATTGAATAATGATATATATATATATATATATATATATATAATGACGCACCTTACACACCTTACCTCCAGGCTCCCCATACCATTTTGTTCATGCACCGAATTGAATGCACCTAACTCACCTGACTCCAATGTGAGACATTCAATTTGCATTTTCTCGAGTATCAAGGTTCATGCACAAACTTTTCAAAATTCATTGAAAAGCATTATACAGAGAAAGACATCAAAAGTTTTGCAGATTGTTGAATCATATGCCAATATGACATTGAGGGGGGGATTGTGGGAAAACAATGTCAATATTGTAAAAAACCTATCTTTTCAACAAACCCTAATTTCAAAAATGGTAAAAAAGGACAACCAAATCAAAATCTTTTTACATATTCTAATAGCTCTCTCCAAGAGCTTTCTTTTGATTTATGATACTTTACCATCAGAATTCAGTTAGGGTTCCAAAACCCTAACCCTAATTTCAGAAATGGCTATTTTCAGAAATGGGACATAACATTGGCTAGCTCTCTATCCCCTGGCTCATAAAGGCATTGGGGCTGATTCTGCTCATTGGAATTTTTAACAATTTTGTTTTTTAACGAAAAGCAACATTAAAAAAATCATGTATAAGCTTTTCGCAGGCTTTTTTGGCAATTTTCGTCGAGCTTTTCCATGAGCTTTTTTGGAGGGCTTGTAAGCATATTAAAGAAGGTCCATATTGTGCAATTTGATTATCAACTTATGCTCTAGGTCTAAGAGCAGGTTTGGAGGTGATTTGTTATTGATTTTGAAGTGATTTGCTTCTATCCACTTCTCCTACACACACTTTGTAGTGTGTGCCAGAGTTTTGTAAGTTGCTCCAAATTTTATGTTATTCTTCTATTTTTGCGGCTGATACCAGAGGTTTTTGGAGGTGATTTGTTATTGATTTTGAAGTGATTTGCTTCTATAATTTTCCATACTTTGAACATATCAGCCATAGAGTCAATATGGGCTCATCCCTAAGCCATGGAAGCCTAACACCAAGTGGGTGGCCATCCCTCCAAAGTCATTGAGTCCTATGCCACCATGCCCAAACTAATAGAGGTGTGTGAGGGACTCCATTGGGCCAAGAATTCAAGTGCCTCATACAAGGAACGTCTGACAAGCGATCGTGTAAGTATTGGTTTTTAGGTCCACAATCAATATAGACGTAGAGAAAATAAAAACAAGATAGAGAATAGAAAACAGATGAGAGAGATGTAAGGAGCAAAGCTCCAAAAATATTCTATACATTCCATGATTGAAGTTATATGATAGCATAGAAAATATACAAAATGATAATAAGCTGTCCAATAACTCAAATATCTCCAAAGCCGAAAATCATCTCCTTCAAGAATAGGTAAGCTTCAAGATACTATATACCTTGTTAAAGATGAAGAAAGCACAATTCCACCTCTCCAAGTTGAAGGGAACACCTCCACCAAGCTTGTCAAGAAGAGCACTCCTGTGATGATACAAGTGCTAGTAACATTTTCTTTTTACTGAATAAAGCAAAAAGCTAACACGGAAATCCTAATTAGAGTATCTGGTTTTTTGAGAACCCTAAAATAAAGCACCTATTAAAAAAAAAAAAATGTGCCACATGGCATGAATACAAGCCATTGGATCTTATTTTCAAGTTTTAATAAGATGGTGACATGTGTTACACTTGTTTTTGACATTAGAAAGTGCTTTTCAAACTTATCTCAGAAATTATGGTTTAGACCATGATTTTGGTGTCAATCACACAAGTGTTAAATATGATTGGATATTTCTAACGAGTACTATCACATTATGTAATAAAAAATTTTGACCATATTCTTTTATCATATCCTAGAAATAGGATCACTTCTGACCGTTTTTAAGATCTATTTTTTCCATCTTGTAAATTTGTAGGCATGGTCCCTAGTGGAAGGTTGCCCTATATGACATATATTCTATTAATAAGTCCTATTTATATACTCACTTTGATGGGGTGGCCTAGCTCACACCTGGCGGCCACTTTACACTTGACCAAACGCTTAACTATAGGCACCCACCAAGATGTTCTTTGGGTCTGGGGAGGGAACACTTTTGTTATTTCATCCGTGTCTTGAGCATAATTCTTGAGATGAAAGAAGGGTAGGTTGCAACTATTTGGTTGATGTTGCATTCATGGAGTCTGGAGGTTGTTCTCCCCAAGAAATGTGTAGAGCTTTCTTTATGTTGATGCTCGTAGTGTGTGTGTGTGTTTGTGAGAATGTCCTCAGCCTTAGTCTCATATTCACGATCGGGCATTGATGACAATAGTGGGGTTGTCATGACTCATGACACATAGTATTTGGTTGATATTATTTATGATGGAGTTGATAGCTACATGGCCAATATTTTGGTTAACAACCATGAGCTTATAGTTGCATTTTCCATTTGGGATGCATTTAGGGTTCATTTGCACTCATCTTTGTAGGTATGTATGTACGTACATACATACATATTGGTATGATGAAGAAATTTTTTTGAACAAGGGATGTTGTATCCCACTACTTAAAGATCCTATTGACTTCTTATCATATGCTTCAAAATATTTCAACCATAAAGGGATCATGAGTTGGTTAATGAAAATTATGATACACATATCCATCTTGTTGAAGTGGAGAAAAATGAGAGGGATGCTCTCCCCTACACATAGGGATGTTGAGATCGTGCCTCTGCGTTGGGAGCCTATCCCCTTTTGTGGGGATGCATGATAGTACCCCTTGGAAATGGAGAAACAAGGGGATGCATGCCACATCAAGGGATAATGTCCTTGACTTTTTGCAAATTAGAAGAAAGTTGCCACAACCTTCTAACCAAATAGTGTTGGCTCTATACATCGGCAAAATCTACAATGTGTTGGCACACATGCATGCGAACCCACTTCTTCCTTACCCATATATCCTACTCTTGATCAACACATTTCATTGGTTCATTCCTCTTAGTACTTAGCCTCATCAAATTCGAGTGAGTCGTGAGAGCATTCTGCATCCCTTATGAAATCAATGTTTCATTGAGCATGATTTTTTAAACCTCAAAACTTTTACCCTCCAGATCCGAAGTATGCAAAACATTTACAACATCTGGGATCACCAGACATCTGGTATGTCTAAATTTTTTTTCAGACACATGATATAATCCGTGCATGTATACATGCACACATGTATGCACTAAGGCATGTCCGTGATTATGAACACTATGTAATTTTTGATTCTTTTCTGGTGTTTGCTGTTTTCATAGCGAGGTTTATGCTTCATGGTTATTGATTAGTTTCCTTAATAGAAAACTTATCTCATCTCATAATTGAAAACCTATTAGACAGTTTTGTACTTATTGCCTTTAGTGTGGACTGTTATTTCAGGTGGAGTCTTTACTTGATAAAGAGGGATTTACCCTTGAAGAACTTTTGGATGAGAATGAGCTTATACAAGAGTGTAAAGCTTTAAATCCTCGACTGATGAATTTGTAAGCCCTTTTGATGTATAGATTTAAAGACACGTTGACGCATACTCTTTAAAGAAACTTTATAATTATGCTAATTTTTTTCAGTCTAAGAGGGAAATCACAGATTCAGCAACTTGTGAAATATATAGTGGAGGAACCAGAAGATGGGTGTGATTGCAAACGAGCTTTCAAGTAACTGCAACTCTGGATACCGTCCATTATTATTTGAACTGAATTTGATGTTTGTTCAAAGCATACACTGCTTTGCTTGTGTAATCTCTAAAAGGGACTATTTGTTTTCAGATATCCATATATTGCCTGTGAGATAATCACCTGTGAAATAGAGGTGATTCTGAAGAATCTAGTAGAAGATGAACAGGTCAGTTGATAATCAATTGTTTTCTTGTGACAATCTTGGTTGGATTCACACATTTTCTTTGCTGTAAACCGGATTTCATGAATAACTGATGAATTCTAGTATGACTGTATGCTGTGGAATGTTTACATGAAACTTTGGAAATACCATATTAATGTACACCAGGAATTTTTCGACCACTAGGAATACCATGTTATCTCTCTGACAACAGTTTGCAGATAAAAATGTTTTGATGTAACATAAAAAATAGTCATTTCAGAGTCTGTAAAGCTCAAGTTTTCAGGATAAATTCAGGCATGTGTTTACACAACTTCAGACAGTTGAGTTCATGTTGATTCTATCACATGTCTTGTTTATATGTATTGGGACTGAAATCATCTTTGGTGATGGAAAAGTCACTTTTTACATGATGATTTCAAATAGCTTTCCCTAACCACCAAATGTGGACTTAACCATGCTCGCTATCCTGCTCTCCTTCATCAATACAATGAATGTACCGAAAGGCAAACATAGTCTTCGATAGTCATGCCATGTCATGTGGTTCACCACTAAAGGTGCCCACAAATACGTGAATGATCAATGCGTCCAATAGCACCACAATACTCCAACTAGTCCTCCATGCTTGAGGATCTCTTAGCTTGGAGTCCAAAAATACATGTCTTTTGATAATTATCTGGAGTCCGCCCATCAATGGTTACCCACCAAACCTCCAGTAGAGTGCATCCATACTATGCAACAATAGGGAGCGAACTATGGTGTCTGGATCAAGCAATAAAAGGAAGAAAAAAAAAGAATGTAGTGGAATGCATAAATGCTGCAAAATCAAACAAAATAATGTGTAAATGTGCTGGAAGTAAGGTAGGCTCAAATAATAATCAGAGGTAATTTTCAAGATCTTTCGAACACTTAGAACCTTAGCACATACACACCTTGACAAAATAATAAAATGAGACAAGAGAATAGAAAAATAGATGAGGAGCTGAATGCTTACTATTCACTGAAAATTGCTTAAGGGAAATGTACAATGGTAAAATTATTTTGAATTTTCACAGAAAGAAAAGGGTTCTAGTTACAAAATGTTGAGAAAAGTGCTTAGGAATGAATATGTAAGATAATATATGCAAATTGAAAGTGAATGGACTGCTTATAACAGTCTAACAGCAAACCATAACTGAAATTAAGTCTTCGCTGATGATCAGCAGCAGCTATGTCTCCTCAAATTGTTGAAGAAGTAGGTATAAACCTGGTACAGCAGCAACAATAGAAGAAAACCTGAATGTAAGAGCTAATACTCGCAAAAATCAGCAAGGCACACAAGATATGTGTGAAGAAGATGAAGGGCAGCCACCAAAAATTGCTCCGAATCTGCGAAAGACCTCCAAGAACACCTCCTAGCTGAAAACCCTGGCTCTTGTGCTTGACAGAGCTCAAGAATTGATGTTAAAAGAGGTCAATAACCTCTCTCTATATAGCCTAAAGCTGCCATGAGAAAAACTCCAATGAAAAAGCTTTAAAAGCAGCTTTGCATAAATTATGACGAAAATTTCAGAGAAGCATAATAATAGCTTTTTTTATTTTTGAATTGCTTCAATACCTGCTTTCGGGTTGATTAGATAAAAACCATTAGATTAGATGCTTTTCTAACTTTAATACTCAGCCTTTTGATCATAACTATGACGATTATCAACTTTGACCAGAAATTAGGGTTTGTCTTTTGAAGGGTTTACAGGTCTTGGATGGGTGCGTGCCATATATCAATAGATAGCTCTTATTGAGTACTTAAAGAATATGTAATAATAATTTTTGACTATCTTTGATCGAATTTTTGCCAAGTCCAAAATTAGGTTTGCTTGAATTGTGGCATTCTGACATTGTTTTTTGAATGATCCCCCCCTCATTGTCATAATAGAATAAGGTTCAATAATCTCTATAACTTCTGATGTCTGTCTTTGGATAATGCTTTGGTAAAAGTATCTTCTACATTCTCACTTGTAGGTATATAGATAAACTCAATGTGCTCTTTAGATACCTCCTCATGAATATAATGATAATGAACTTCATTATGCTTAGTCCTTGCATGATGAACAAGATTCTTTGCAATAGCAATAGCACTTTGATTATCTTAAAATATCTGCATAAGAAGATGAACATGAATATCAGGATAACTTAAAATTTTTTGCAACCATTAGCTTGACGTGTAGCTGTAAAAGGAAGCTCTATACGTTGCGTCACTTTAAGATGTAGCCATTGATGTTGTTTCTTAGAAAGCCATGAAATATGGCATTCTCGAACATAATACTAATAGCCACTTGTACTTTTTTTTTTGGTCTTTTTCACCTGTCCAATCCAAAACCTTGAAGTATAAAATGTGGAGAATTCGAAAATACCATTGCATAATTCATAGTTTCTTTCAAATATTTGAAAATTCACTTCTTGCTGTCCAATGATTTTTTTGAGGTTTGTGCATGAACCTTGACACTTGATAAACTACAAATTGAATATAAGGACGTGTATTAAATAAATAAATCAAGCATGCAATTGTGTGATTATAAAGGGGAGAATCAAAAGGTTTTGAATCTGCGTATGCTTGTAATGACAAACATGCATAGGTATTTGCATTCCTGAATTTGAATTCAATGCAAAGATAAGAATGTAAAACACCAAGATCATTAATATCAAATGTATTCTTAAGTTCTAACTTAAACAATGGAAGATTTGAGTCCTTGGTACTTGTCATAATCATATCATGAGCATAAATGATGATTATGATCAAAACATTTGTCTCTAACCTAACATACAGGGTAGGATAGAAGCTTCTAATAGACAAAAGATATAGATGAATCTCTTCATAAGAAGCTCTTGGTGCATGCTTCAAACCATAAAGAGCTTTTATAAGTTTGCATACTAAATGCTCTTTATCTTGTTCTTCAAAACCTTTTGGTTATTGAATATGAACATTTTCATGAAGATCACTATTAAGAAAAGAAGTCTTGATATCTAATTGGTAACCTTTCCAACCAAGAAATGCAATAAGAGAAAGAACAACCTTGACAATGGTCATTCTAGAAGTAGGTGCAAAAGTTTCATTATAGTCAATATCTTTCTTTTGTGCATAACCTTTGACAACTATATAATTTGCTTTTATACGTGTCTATTGTACCATCGGCTTTTCTTTGAACTTGAAGATCCATTTAAAACCAATATCTTTCTTACTTTTTGGTAACTCAGAAAGCTTCCGTGTTTGATTCTTACGTATAGAACCAATCCCTTATCATTGCTTTCTTTCAAACAGGACTTTGTAATGCATCTTTTAATTATGCAAAAATCTTTAAAATTTGTTGTTTAGAATGTGATTAGGCATGTGAATTGCATTGAACCAAACTTAGATGAAAGCTTCTTTGAAGACATAATACTACATGTTATCTCAACAAGTGTCCTATTCTTTCTCTCTGCAACACGGTTCTCTTTTGGAGTATAAACAATAGTGAGTTGATGAGAGATATGTTTGTCTTCAAGATATAACTTAAAGCCATTTGATATATACTCTCCTCCTCTATCACTTCTTAAAATTTGAATTTTAGCTTGATTTTCATTTTTAACTATAGAAACAAACTTCTTGAAGATAGCAAAAACGTTTAACTTTGCTTTTTATCCATATATGAAAGTATGATCTGCAACTTCCTTTTGACAATGATGAATCCATGCTTCTTGAGTGGAAGCTTGTGAAATTTTCCTTCAAGACATCCTTCACAAGACTATACATCATCTGATAAATCAAAAGTAGGTAAACTTTTCACCATTCCTTGGTCTTCGATATGTTAGAGAGCTGTATGATTGTTGTGACCAAATCTAGCATTCCATAACTTCATATTCTCCTTTGGTATAGAAGACCTGGCAACATTAGCATGACTGATTTTGGACGATATCACTTCTCTTTCACCTTGTAATAGACAATGCTCCATATCAGGCATGATATGTTGGAACTTGGGGTAAAGCCCTAAATGACCCCTTTATAGTGTATACATGTGTATAGGCCTATTTATAAAGGTTAAGTCACTTATTCTTTATTTTTGGCCCAAGTTCAATGTGAACTTGGCTAACCCTTAAAAGGGTTCTATATAACAGAACTTAATAACACTTTTGGCTCTCTCACTTTTAAAGCAGCCACCTCCAATGCTGATCGATGCTCTCTCTCTCTCTCTCTTTTTCTCTCTCTCGTTTTCTCTCTCTCGTTTTCTCTCTCTTTTTCTCTCTCTTTTTCTCTCTCCTCTCAGCTCTGCCTCCATTTTTGCCTTGCGCCTCCACTTTTGAGGCACTCACACGCGTCCTCTATCCCTCCAGCACCACATCTCAAACCCTAACAATTGGTATCAGAGCTGATTTAGGGTTTCAGAGCTGCAACGTAAGTGCTGTACAACAAAGAAAACCCCACTTTTTGCGATAATCTTCGATTTCATCGCAAAGAAAGTTGCTCCGGGGCCAAGAGGATCACTTTGGACATCTCAACAGCCCATAACAAACTGTTTTCAGGTGATTTGCAGGTCTAAACAAGTGTTTCATAGGTCATAACAACAATACACAGGTCTAGCACCTTATGTATTGAATTGTGGCAAAAGAAATTGCTTATGTACAGCAAATTGTGGCATTTTTTTGAGAATTTCAGAAATTTCTAAAGAGAAATTTGAGGCTTTTGCTCTTATTTGGCTTTAAAGGCTGTCTTATAGCCTTATGTATGCACATTGAGGTCAAAAGAAGTCAAATTTGTTGATTTTAAGCACAAATTAGCTTGCTTGAATTTTTTGCAAAAAATTTCAGATTTTGATTTTGTGCTCCAGTCGGCTCGATATTGCTCCATTTTGCTCCTACATGTGTTTGAAGCTATTGTGCACTATTTTTAGAGGTGGTACCGTGATTTTGGTGCATCTTGCCCAAAATTTAAGCACATTAACCTCTTATTTGTGTAACCATAGCATCATCGTCCTCAGATATGAAGAATCTCTTTGAGATTTGCCGCTTTGAGGGGACAAAATTTGATCTTTGAAAGGAGCGAATTCAAGGAATTCTCTTCCTCAAAGATTGTGACAGAGTGTTGGAAGCAAGAAAGCCAGAAGACATGTCAGATGATGCATGGCTTAATCTGAATAGAAAGGCCGTCACTTATATAAAAATGGCCGTATTAGATGACATTCTTGTAGACCTCAAGGGCATTACTACAGCTTCAAAGTTGTGGGCCAAGCTTAAGGCTACATATGAGAACACCACACATGTTAATCAGGTTCATTTGATGAGGAAATTAGTTTGCATGCAGTTGGATGAGTCCAAGAGTGCTGCAGAACACTTGTCTTATTTTACAAGTACTCTCTCACAGTTGCAGGACTCAAGGATGCCTCCTTTTGATGATAAGCTGAAAGCTATTTTTCTGCTTATGACACTTCCTGATTCTTGGGAGACTTTGGTGGTCTCATTATCAAATAACCCCAATCTTACTTTTGATGGTGTCAGATGTGAGGGGTTCTATATTGAATGAAGAAATCAGGAGAAAAGCAAGTGGTGAAGGAAGCACTTCTACAAACATGGTCAGAGGCAGATCAGAGAAGAAGGGCTCTCATTCACAGAGGAGTAAGAGCAAAAGCAAAGAAAGGGGAAGCTCCAGCAAGAAGCAGGGTATTGATGTGACATGTTATCAGGGTACTGATGCGACATGTTATCAGTGTGGCAGGAAAAGCCATAAGAAACCGGATTGCGGATTCTATAAGGCAGAGCTTGAGAGGAAGAAGAATGCTGGAGACAAAAGAAAGGACAAGAAGGAAGACAAGACGGATGGACAAGACAGCCAGAAAGAAAAGGAGAAGGCCAATGTGGTCTCTACTGTTGTGATTGAGGAGCTTTCAGATATGGAAGATATTCTATGTGCTACTATATCATCTGAAGAGGTTCATGCACATGATGCCTCTTGCGATGTTCATGTACATGACATGCCGATCACTAAAAGTGATCAAATTGACGCCTTATTGACTGTAAATGATGCATTATCCCAGACATGGATTGTTGATTCTGGTGCTTCATTTCATGTGACTCATGTGAAGGAGTGTTTTGTTACTTTTCATGTGGGCAGCCATGACCATGTATACCTAGGGAAATAATCATGCATGTTCTATTGAAGGTATTGGTATTGTGCATCTTTCAACAGATGGCACAAATGAGCTGGTCCTGCATTATGTGAGGTATGTACTGGGAATCAAGAAGAGTTTGCTCTTTGTTGGGCAGATGGATATGCATGGTTACAATGTTTTATTTGAAAGAGGCTCATGGAAGATGACCAAAGGGTCACGGCTAATTGTAAAAGGCACAAAAAGGGGAACTTTGTATTGCTTGCATGGAAAGGCCTTTTCTGGCAAATTCATTGCATTGGTTGAGATTAATTCTCATATGGAATTGTGGCATAAATGATTGTCAATATGGAAAGCAAGTGAAAAGTTCCTATTATTCTAGTGTGTCTCGTAAGTCTTGTATATTAGATCTTGTCCATTCTGATGTATGTAGCATGCCCATCAAATCTATGGGGGGTACTTTATACTTTATTTCTTTTGTTGATGATTTTTCTAGGAAAATTTGGGTGGAGCTGCTCAAATCAAAAGATGAAGCATTTGCTGCGTTTAAAAGATTTCATGCATTTGTGACTCTACCCAAACATGTAAAAAGCTGAAATGCTTACGTACGGATAATGGGGGTGATTTCACAAGTGCTGAATTCAAAAATTTTTGTGAAAATTTGGGCATAAAGAGGGAGCTTACTGTTCCATACAGCCCCCTCTTCTAATGGTTTGGCTGAATAGTATAATCGTACTCTTTGTGAAAGGGTGAGATGCATGCTGTCCAGAGCTAATCTCCCTCATGGTTTTTAGGGAGAGGCTCTTAAAACTGTAGTACATATATGCAATCGATCCCCTCACATGTCCTTGAAAGGTGAAATCCGTGAAGAGAATTGGTCTGGCAAACCTGCTTCATATGATCACTTATGCGTCTTTGGCTGTGAAGCTTTTGTACACATAAGACCTGAGTTGAGGAGTAAGCTTGATGCTAAATCCCTTAAAGGCCTTTTCATGGGTTATGGTGAAGAAGGTGAAATGGGTTATAGGATATGGTTACCTCGGCTCAAGAGGGTCATATGCAGCCGGGATGTTGTCTTTAATGAGGCAAGGCTGCTACAAAATAATGTTGCCTCGAAACATGACCATAAAAAGGTCACATTTCAGCAAGACCAGCCACATGTTAGGCTGAAAACAGGGCTGGAAATGATGTACAGCAGCCCATTAACAATGAAGATGTTGATGTACCTCCTGATGTAGATCCATTGCCTGGTAATGTGGATCATTGGGTAAGAAGATCTACACGTCCTAGGAGGCCAGTGAATAGATATACATTATATTATGTTATCAGATGAGGGTGAGCCTCTTACTTATAAAGAGGCAAAGCTATGTAAGCACAAGAAGAAGTGGGAGTTAGCCATGCTGGAAGAGATAAAGGCCTTGCATGCAAATGATACTTGGGATTGGTTGAGTTACCCAAAGGAAGGAAGGCCATTCCTAACAAGTGGGTGTACAAAATCAAAACTGTTGATGGCAAACCCAAGTATAAGGCAAGGCTGGTTGCTAAGGGATATGCCCAAAAAGAGGGCATTGATTTCCAAGAAGTGTTCTCTCTAGTGGTTAAAATGACCACGTTACGTGTGTTGTTTGCTCTGACAGCTGCCTTGGATTTGGAGTTATTCCAAATGGATGTTAAAACAGCCTTTTTGCATGGTGATTTAGATGAAGAGCTGTACATGAAACAGCCAGAAGGATATGCATCTGGTATGCAAGCTGAAGAGGAGAGCTTATATGGGTTGAAACAGACCCCAAGGCAATGGTATAAGAAGTTTGATGCATTTATGCTCAAACATGGGTTTAAAAGAAGCCATGCAGACCACTGTTTGTACACCAAAAAGGATGAAAATGGTAGCCCAATTATGCTTGTATTGTATGTAGATGATATGCTGCTGGCTGGGAAGAAAAAGAGCACATTGAATGCTCTAAAACAGCAGCTGAACTCTGCATTCTCAATGAAAGTCCTTGGGGAAGCTGAGTATATTCTTGATATGCATATAAAAAGGGACAGACAGCAGCATACTTTGCATGTATCCCAAGAAAAGTACATTGAAAAAGTGCTGGACAGATTTAATGTGGTTGATGCTAAGCCTCTTGGAGTGCCATTGCAGCCACATGTTAAGCTTTCAAAGGATGATTGTCCCAAAGACGATGATGCAGCCAATTACATGAAGAGTGTTCCATATGGATCAGCTTGTGGTTCACTTATGTATGCTATGGTTGCTACTCGGCCAGACATTGCTCATGCAGTGGGAGTTGTGAGCAGAATCATGGCTAATCCTGGTAGAGCTCATTGGGAGGAAGTCAAATCTATCTTGAGATATTTGAAAGGAACTAAAAATAAATGCCTCAGTTATGGAGAGGACCCATTAGAGCTGAAGGGATTCTGTGATTCAGACATGGCAGGTGATGTGGATACATGGAAATCCACAAGTGGCTATATTTTCACTCTTGCAGGTGGTGCTGTATCGTGGTGTAGCAGTCTACAAAAGATTGTTGTTTTGTCTACTACTGAGGCTGAATATATTTCAGCCACTGAGGCTTCCAAGGAAGCAATATGGTTAGCACATCTTTGTAGTGAGTTTGGTTTGCTCTGACAGAGCACCTATGCTTAATTGTGATAGCCAGAGTGCCATATGTTTGGCAAAGAATGCCATGTTCCATGCACACACAACATATTGATGTGCGATATCACTTCATTCGAGAGGTGCTTGAGGATGGCCTTATCACATTGGTTAAGATCCATACATCACAGAACCCTGCAGATGTTCTCACTATGTGCTTACCCAAAGCACAACATCAGTTATGTATACAGATGGTGGGAGTCACTTAGCTTAAAGGCGTCATTTATGCCTTTAAGTGGGAGGTTGTTGGGGTAAAGCCCTAAATGACCCCTTTATAGTGTATACATGTGTATAAGCCTATCTATAAAGGCTAAGTCACTTATTCTTTATTTTTTGGTCCAAGTTCAATGTGAACTTAGCCTACCCTAAAAAGGGTTCCATATAATATAACTTAATAACACTTTTGGCTCTCTCGCTTTTAGAGCAGCCACCTCCAGTGCTGATCGATGCTCTCTCTCTCTCTCTCTCTCCCCTCCTCTGAGCTGCTCTTCCATTTTTGCCTTGTGCCTCCACTTTTGAGGCACTCATACACATCCTCTACCCCTCCAACACCATATCTCAACCCTAACATGATATGTTGAATCCTTCTTTAAAATAACTTTATAACCATCTTTTTGCATTCTACTATATGATGACTTGGTTTCTAGTAGTAATGGCATATATCTTTCTTTGGTGTGGATGTACACGAAGTAGACTTCTCTTTAGGTGTGGTAGAAGTAGTTGAAGTAGATGTAGAAGATGTAGAGAATGAGTTTGAAGTAGATGACTTACTTTCCTTTTTGTTTTGTTGAATCTTTTTGTACTTTTTGCAAGTCTTCTTCTTCTTCTTTGTTCCTGTGGATGATGATGTAAGAAATAATAGCATAGCGGAATAGATCAATAAACAGAGTTGAAAAAAACGTAGACAAAGAGAGATGCACAGTGAGAGATAGAGAACTCAAATTCTCAAATTGCTAAGAACAATGCAGTTACAAAGCTTGTGCAGTCTACTAATGCACTCCCAATATGGAGCTTAGATGGCGATCTAGACAGACTCTAGATGAAGGCCTCACTAGAGTGCAAAGCTATGTAGAGCTTTACATAGGCCATGCTTATACAACTTTTACAATGGGAGTCAGCGTAGATAAATATAGTCGAGAGAGACAAAATAGTTGGCAAAATATATAATTCTACAATATCTCCATGGCTTCCTACCATCTCCTTGAAGTAAGAAGAATTGCAACTTTTCAAATGTAGTTTTTCTCTCTCTCTCTCTCTCTTGTAGAGAGAGAAAGAGAAGTGATAGAACAATATATAGATGGAAAGGAATTGATAAGAGTGTTTACCATCTCTTCATCACATATGCTAACTCCAACACTAAAAAGTTGATCACAAATACCCTTAAGCTTGAGAATATGAGTTTGAATTGGCTCACCATCAACTTTCATCCTTGTGTTGGCTAATTGTCTCCTTAAATGAGCCTTCTTTGTAGGATTTCTACTTTGATAGAGATTGCCAAACTCCAACCAATTTTGACGAGAGCTTGTGCATGATTTGATTTGAGGAATGATGTGGCACTTTACTCCTATAGTAATGAGTGAGAGTGATTGTGCATCCCTGGGATCCCATCTAGAATGCTCTTCTAATGGTTGAATATGCTTCCCTTTGTCTTAGGACGATGATATAATTTCTTCTTTCTCTTCTTTTGTCTGCCGAGCTGAAATCGGTGTAGCAAGCTTCTTGGATGAAGAAGCAACATCTTTTGCAACTTGTCTTGGCCTTGGGTATTGCCATTGACGATATTCCATATGTCCTTGGAAGCTAGTAAATTCATCATCATGAAACTCCACATGGATAATTGGAATTTCATCAAGCTTGTTTTCTTTTTTCAATCTATCTCGATAGTCACTCATCTTGGGAGCAAGGATGTATGCATAGTTGGTATTCGTACTCGTACGGATATATACGTACGTACCTGCCGATCCGTACGTATCCGTACGTACCGTACGGTTTCGTACGATTTTTTTTTTTTTAAACTTTCAGTTTGATCAGGCCTCAACAGATCCTCATTTCCCTAATTGTCTCATGCCCAAAGCTTCCTATCTCATAAACATTTTGATGCATTTTACTCATTAACATGATGTCTATCATGTTACATATGAAATATATAATTTTTAGCCCCAAAAAAAAAAATTCGTACCTTATGGACGTACGAATACCGTACGGGAAGCCCCAAATCTTAGGGTACGTACGTAGTACCGTACTAATACGTACCGTACTAATCGTACGGATCGTACCTTACTAACTATGGATGTATGTGTACGAAGCTTTAATACCAAATGTTGGAAGTGAGGTAGGGTAAAATTATAATCACATGTAATTTCCAAGGTCTTTTCAACACTTAGAACTGTAGCACATACTCACTTTGATGAAAGAATAAGATGGGTAGACAAGAGAATAGAAGAAATCAGCCTTAAAAGTGAAGGAGCTGAATGCTTATGACTCACAAAAAAATTGCGTAATGGAAATGTACAATAATAAAATGATACAAATTTGAATTTAGGCTGAAAGAAAAGGGTTCTAACTACAAAATGTAGAGAAAAGTGCCTACGAGTGCGTGTAAGAGAATATTTGCAAATTAGAAGTTAATGGACTGTTCATAACAGTCTAGCAGAAAACCCTAACTGAAATTAGGACTTCTCTGATGTTGAGGAGCAGCTGTCTTCTCAAATCATTAAAGAAGTAGGTACAAGCCTGGTACAACAGCAACAATAGAAGAAAACCTGAATATAAGAGCTTATACTCACAAAAATCAGCAAGGCACACAAAATATTGTGAAGAAGATGAAGGGATGCCACCAAAAATTGCTCCAAATCTGCTCCAAAAATTGATGCTAAAAGAAGTCAATAACCTCTCTTTATATAGCCTAAAGCTTCCATGCAAAGAACTCCAATGAAAAAGCTTAAAAGCAGCTTTTGCGTTAATTATTGCGAAAATTTTGGAAAAGCATAATAACATCTTTTTTAAAATGTTTGAATTGCTTTTTAACACTTGTTTTTGGGTCGATTAGATAACAACTATTAGATTAGATGCTTTTCTAACTTCAATTCTCAGCCTTTGGATCATAATTATGATGAAAAGCAACTTTGACTAGAAATTAGGGTTCGACTTTTGAAGGGGTTAAATGTTCTCAGATGGGTGCTTGCCATATATCAATAGATAACTCTTGATGAGTACTTTAAGAATGTGCAATAATTTTTTTTTGACCATCTTTGACCGAATTTTGATCAAGTCTAAAATTAGGGTTTGTTGGAATTTTGGGCCTTGGCATTTTGACATTGTTTTCCCAACAAAACAATGGTGCAAAGCAAATATAGGCAATGGATGCACCACTCCCACAAACACCATTGAAGAAATAAACTCCTCAATCTACATGACAAATACCCTCATATAGTTGATTGCATTGGATAATAAGTTCTCTATCACATGGAAGGCCCCATTGGGGGAAAAAGGGCAAGTGCCTATCTTTAGCTGTCCGTTTCTTTGGCTTTCCATGCCCATGAACCTCATTTGTGGTCTTAGGTGCCCCCCCTTACAGCCATCGCCTATCTCCTTCTCTCTTATGGGTTGTCTGGGATATGTAGGCAGCTTAACCAAGGTAGTCATATGTGGCGGTCAAGAAGAGCTTACCGTCTGAGCTGCCTATCAACGTGAAGAGCAAGGTAGTGGGAGCACTTACCTAGGCTGTCAACCATCAGCTTGCACATGCTTCCCTTGTCCTCTCCTCCTGGAAGATGCATCCCATATTGCAATTTGCTCCATATAAGAGGACAAAAGTCTTATCAAACTGAACCATCCCAACTCCATGAGCTTTGGTGGTTCTATGTGTTAGGAATTAAGCATTTGAGTATCATTGGAATTCTAAGTTTTTATCATTTTAGGATTTTACATGTAATTCATGATTCATATTCATGAACAATTTTCTTATTTAAAGTTAAAAAGTTCATATCATTTTCGAGAATGGTAGAAAATGGTAAGTAGGATAATCACATATTCTTGAAGTACTTAAAGAGAGCTTTCCAACCCCCATCCAACCACTCTAAAGCCATAAAAAAGAAAACCTTAATTTCTGCATTAAGCGAAAAGTACATGTTTTCATATGATGGGTTAAGATTTGGTTCAAAGTACAAATCCAATGCCTAAAAACAGTTGCATCTAACTTCAAGTATGAACATGCTTTAACATTGCCACATCATCATGAAGAAAGCCAAAAATAACTCTTACAAAAAAAGCTATTCACCAAAATTTGATTTTTCACAAGAGCTTTATTGAGAAAGCATGTGCCAGTTGAAGTCTATATGAACTCATGTTCAATAGTTCATAGTCAACTCATCTACTTGGCTTTGGTATTGGAGCTTCAAGGAGAAGGAGAAGGCATGCTCACTTTCGTTTGAGGTGGAGTGTATGCTCATATACTTGGAGATATCTATATCTTGTGAGAGCAGTTGCTTTAGAGATCTTACCCTAACCTCTTCATGCCTTGTCCAAGTCATAAAAGTAATGTAAATGACTATAACTCCTTGATTTGGGGCCCAAAAAATACAACAAAATTATGTCTGGAAAGCTCTTGGGGAGAGCTATCATTTGGAAATTGGAAGAATCAAAAATATACAGAAGGAGAGTCCTTGGGGCCTTTATCTTGAACAACCTCCCACTTAAAGGACCAAGGAGGCTCCTTTAAGCTAAGTAACTCCCACCATCTGTATGCATAGTTGATGTTGTGCCTTGTATAGACACTTCGTGCGAGCATGGAACATGGTATTCTTTGCCAAATATATGGCACTTTGACCATGACATCCAAGAATAGGCACCTTTTCAAGCATTCCAAACTCACTTAACAAGCGGGTTAATCAAGTGGCTTCTTTGGAAGCCTTTGTAGCTGAAATATATTCAGCTTTTGTAGTAGATAGTGCAACTATCCTTTGAAGTCTAGAGCACCATGAAATAGCTCCACTTGCAAGGGCGTACACATAGCCACTTGTGGACTTGAGAGTGTCCACATCACCTGCCATGTCTGAATCACAAAATCCTTTCAACTCCAATGAACCCTTTCCATAACATGGGCATTTACCTTTGGTTCCTTTCAAATATCTCAAGATAGGTTTGACTGCCACCCAATGAGCTTTGTCAGGATTAGCCATGAACCTGCTAACAACTCCCACTGCATGAGCAATGTCTGCCCAGTGGCAACCATAGCATACATAAGCGAACCACAAGCTGATGCATATGGAACACTCCAAGTAGTTGGCTGCATCATAATCTTTGGGATATTCATCCTTGGAAAGCTTAACATGTGGCTGCAATGGCAGTCCAAGAGGCTTAGCATCAGCCGCATTAAATCTGTCCAACACTTTTTCAATGTACTTTTCTTGGGATGAACGCAAAGTAAGCTGCTTCCTATCCCGTTTTATTTGCATACCACAAATATGCTCAGCTTCCTCAAGGTCTTTTATTGAGAATGCAGAGTTCAGCTGCTGTTTTAGAGCATTCAGAGTGCTCTTTTTCTTCCCATCCAGCAACATATCATCTACATAGAGCACAAGAATGATTGGGCTGCCATCTTCATCCTTTTTCGTGTACAAACAGTGGTCTGCATGGCTTCTTTTGAATCCATGTTTGAGCATAAATGCATCAAACCTCGTATACGGTTGTCTGGGGGCTTGTTTCACTTTCAGCCCACATAAGCTCCTTTTCAGCTTGCATACCAAATGCTCTTTTCCAGGAATGGCATATCCATCTGGCTCTTTCATGTACAGCTCTTCATCTAAATCACCATGCAAAAAGACTGTTTTAACATCCATTTGGAATAACTCCAAATTGAAGGCAGCTGGGAGAGCAAATAGCACACGTAATATGATCATTTTAACCACTGGAGAGAACACTTCTTGGAAATCGATGCCCTCTTTTTGGGCATATCCCTGAGCAACCAGCCTTGCCTTATACTTGGGTTTGCCATCAACAGTTTTGATTTTGTATACCCACTTGTTGGGAATGGCCTTCCTACCTTTGGGCAACTCAACCAAGTCCCAAATATCATTTGCATGCAAGGCCTTTATTTCTTCTTGCATGGCTAGCTCCCACTTCTTCTTGTGCTCACATAGTTTTGCATCTTTATAAGTGAGAGGCTCACCCTCATCTGATAACATAATGTACCATACAGAGGGGTCAAAGGTTCATATCCACATTTTCTGGTAATGGATCTACATCAGGAGGTACATCAACTTTCTCATTGTTAATGGGCTGCTGTACATCATTTGTAGCCCTGTTTTCAGCGTGAATAGGTGGCTGCATATGCCCTTCAAGAGCTTCATTTTGCTGTCCAACATCATCTGGCTCAAAATTTCTGGCTCATTGTCATTTCCAGCTATATGTGGTGCATCCGGAGGGTTCAAATCAGATTTAACATGTGGCTGTACATGCTGAAATTTGACCTTTTTATGGTCACGTTTAGAGATATAATCATTTTTGAGCAGCCTTGCCTCATTAAATACAACATCCCGGGTGCGTATTACCTTCTTGAGGTGAGGTAGCCATATTTTGTAGTTGATTTCACCTTCATCTTCACAACCCATGAATATTCCTTTCATGGACAAACATCTAACATCCCGGCTGCGTATTACCTTCTTGAGGTGAGGTAGCCATATTTTGTAGTTGATTTCACCTTCATCTTCATAACCCATAAATATTCCTTTCATGGACAAACATCTAACATGCTTCTCAACTCATGCGTTACATGCACAAAATCATCACAACCAAAGATGCATAGGTGATCAAATGAAGCTGGTTTGCCAGACCAAACCTCTTCTAGAATGCCACCTTTTAAGGAAGTATGAGGGGATCGATTGCAAACATGAACTGCAGTTTTCAAAGCCTCTCCCCAAAATCCATGAGGGAGATGATTTTGGGAGATTAGCTGTGGACAACATGCATCTCACCCTCTCACATAAAGTCTTGTTATACCTTTTAGCTGCACCATTAGAAGAGGGGCTGTATGGGAATGTTAAACTCCCTCTTAATACCAAGATATTCACAAAATCTATTGAATCCAGCACTTGTAAACTCACCCGCAAACTCACCCACATTATTTGTGCATAAGCATTTCAGCTTTCTACTTGTTTGGCTGATCACAAATGCATGTGGTCACAAACGCATGAGGTCACAAATGCATGAAATTTTTTAAATGCAGCAAAGGCTTCATCTTTAGATTTTAACAAATAAACCCAAAGCTTCCTAGAGTAGTTATCAATAAAAGAAACAAAATTAAGTCCACCCCGCATAGATTTGGTAGGCATGCTACAAACATCAGAATGAAGAAGATCTAATACATTAGACTTAGGAGAGTCAACCCGAGTAATAAGAACTCTTTGCTTGATTTCTATATTGGCACTCATTATAAAATTCAAGTTTTGAGCCTTTAGCATCAAACTATGAGGAGAAGCACTAGATTGTGCTCTCTGACTAGACTAGACAAGATTTTGGAATAATACTTATGATTACAAGATCGCCTACGTAGGAAAAATAATACAAGAATATGTAACTGGTATGCCTGGATTCATTTTGGTGTATATAAAATATATAACTGATTCAAGAAGTCCCACAACCCGGGACTGATAAGTATGGATAAATTGACTAGAGACGATATAGGAGATCCCATAACCCAAGACCCTAGGTATGAAGCAAGACCCTAGGTCTCGATCCCATGTGTGGTGTGTGCCATGTCTGACTAATGTAGAGCTTCTAGAGATCCTGTATGAGCACAACATTCCTCTCACGACGGGAGAGGTGGATGTGAGGTGAGTCTGGGTCATACTGAAAAGGCGACAATTTGTCCATGTCAAGTCCATGACTATCAAACAAGACTCTAACCTAAGTGTACCAAACTCTCTCATATCCTGACTCTGATATCTGTATAGATGCCTCAAAAGCTCTATGTGTGAGTCTGTCTGTAGGGAGCTCCCTCATCCTTTGATAAAGCATATAGTCTCTAATAGTGCGTCCACTACCATGGGTGGTGCAACTAGCTCTACCTTGATGATATCATGTGGCACTAATTGTCTCCCGCGAAATAGTCGTGAGATCATACGTACATGTGGCCTCTCGATCGCACTCCATTGGGCGACTGTGAGGCCTGGGGCCCAAACTATCGCAGCATACATCATAGCTTGTCTGACTAGTATGTCAAATAGCCACCCTTTCGTGTGGGGCTCCGGGAAGTGTGCCTAGTGACATCTCTGCTCAAGCATGGCTAAAGCTGCATATCATCGTGTGTCTATCGGTGGCTGCCTGTCTCATGCTGAAGGGGCAAGGTAAGCTCGTGAATGTGATTCCGAGGTAGACATAGGATGTACAAAACTCATCGGCATCCACGTGGCGCTGTAATCCCTTGGGTGACTCTGAAATCAATACAATGTCATCGGCATATAATAAAATGTGAACATGTGTACCTGCTCCAGCTCGGAGAATGTAGTCCTCAATCTCGTCGATGTAGAGACCAAATAGAGTGGGGGAGAGTGGACAACTTTGCTTAACACCGATGGTGCTAGCAATGGCCTCAGACATACCTCCTGGACACTGTACCCTCCCAGTCACCCTCTTATAGAGGGCATAGATGGCCCAAATCATCGCTGATGGTACTCCCAAGCTCTGGAGGCGTTGGAAGAGCCTCTCTCGTGGCACTGTATCAAAAGCTTTGCGGAAGTCCACAAGGAAGCAATATAATCTCTTCTTCCGCACCCTTGCCCCATCAATGATGGAGTGCAAAATGAAGATGTGATCAATAGTAGAGAAAGCTTCTCGAAAACGTGCTTGGCCTTGTGCTTGTAGCCCCCAGGTCTTTGCATATGAGTTGAGCTCTGCCTCAAGTATGGCACCGTATAGTTTGGCCATGGTGTGGCCAATCATGATGGTCTTGTAGTTCCATGGGTCTAGGGTATGGATAGGCACAATGGTGTGCCTAGTCCACTCCTCTGGGAAGCCCTCCCCTATAGCTCGGTTGAAGACATGTGCAATCAACGGGGCTATAGTGGAGGCTGCGTATATGAGATGCTCGCTCTGCAATCCGTGTGGTCTGTCGAACGTCTATGTCGTAGTCGTCCTATGGCCCTTTCAACCATCTTTGCAGTGAAGAGAGAAGAACTAGTAGGGCGAGGCTCAAGTGGCTAGGTAATGGGAGGCTGCCCACGTACCTCGTATAATCTCTGAGCATAATCATGCCATATGTGTAGGTCCCCGATAGGAGTGGTCGGGCGTGGCTCTCGTATGGTACGCCATGCTGCAGCACTGTCCATACTCATAAAGAGATGGTATAGCTCAAGCTCCTGTGCCCCCTCAAAGGCTCGCCTCTTCAGACCTGTGAGAGTCTTCATCCGTCCCGTTGCCTTTGCCTCTCTCTCTCTCTGTGATCTCTCCCAATGCTCGTTGAGCTCGTAGTCTACGGTAAAGATCTCTGCATTCCAGAATCCAGAGCATACCAGCGATGTGGCATAGTCCGGGGAGGAGGTGTGTGACCAGAATGGATGGTGTGTGGAAAGGAGCGGATGGTTGATGTTTGAAGGACTGATGCTATGTGTGACGTGAGTAGGGATAGTGGAGTGTTAGGACGAAGCAAGAGAAGACCCTTCTCGACTTGAGCCACATATATGTGAGCTAGCTTGTGTGTGAAGTGGATGGTAGTGTGTGGGATGCATGCTGCGGGTGTGCGTGTAGGGGTGTCACCCTTGAGGGAGAGTGCGAAGTATGTGTGATCGGCCCCAATGGGTATGGGTGGGATGGTGAATGAGGTAAGTAGGTGGATGACCTCTCTGGATCCCACGACGTAATCTACTGTACTTCCCCCGCCATTCCCGTTATATATAACGAGATTATGTCGAGAGCCTAGTATGAGTAAGTGAGCACCATAGTGAGTGTGTGTAGAGTCATCTGAAGCTCAAGCTCTAGACTCATCCTCTATGGTATGCACTATCTGTGGGTCTTCTGGGTCAAATATCTCACACTGATCATTGCCTGTCTTGGCATTGAAGTCTCCCATAAGGAAGACTTCCCCTAATGCAGAGTACTCTGCAATCTCTTCTGACAAGCAAGTGTATGGTGAGTCCTCCTCTCGATCTATGATAGCGAACCGCGAGCTAGAAGGAGGGAGGGAGGGAGAGGGAGGGAGAGGGAGGGAGGGAGGGAGGTGGGGGGAGAGAGAGAGAAAGAAAGTGTTTTTACGTCTATTAGGAGGCTGAATTTGGCCTATGAGACAAATCGATGTACATGGGTTTATCTTCTGTCAATCAGAAAAGAAAAAAGTGCTGGAAAAATTGGTAAAGCTGATATAGATCTCCGTAGTATGCATGTGGAGATAGTAAGATACCCATGGAAGTGGGTGGTGCATGGACTGCGAGATCTATGATAATCTATATGCAAAAGGGTAGTACAACAAGCATGAAAATGCATCTGGAACGACTAACTAGCTCCATCCTGTGCTAGTGGGGGTGTAAGATGTGATACATAGGTGGAGGTGGAGTCAAGGCCACCCTCATGGCTGCAACGGGGTCAGGCATCAGCCGGGATCGTCTCTCCTCCATGGCGCGATGGTCACATGCCTTGATCTCTGCAATCTGGTGTCGGTGAAGTCTCGGGGTCCAATATCCTACGGCACGGGGTCGTCTCCTAGCTCGAGAGATCTGAGCCTGTTCAAGGGTCACCCCTCTGAGTGTGTGAGCTGAGGGGGCGAGGGCTGCTGCACGTCTTGGAATAAAGAAGTCAGAGAGAGAGAGAGAGAGAGAGAGAGAGAGAGAGAGAGAGAGAGAGAGAGAGAGAGAGAGAGAGAGAGAGAGAGAGAGAGAGAGAGAGAGAGAGAGAGAGAGAGAGAGAGAGAGAGAGAGAGAGAGAGAGAGAGAGAGAGAGAGAGAGAGAGAGAGAGAGAGAGAGAGAGAGAGAGAGAGAGAGAGAGAGAGAGAGAGAGAGAGAGAGTGTTTTTACGTCTATTAGGAGGTCGAACTCGGCCTATGAGACAAATCGATGTACATGGGTGTATCTTCTGTCAATCAGAAAATATAAAAGTGCTGAAAGAAAAAACTTGTAAAGCTGGTATAGATCTCTGTAGTATGGATGTGGAGGTACCCATGAAAATGGGGGGGTGTCTGGAGTGCGATATCTATGATAGTCTATATGCAAAAGGGTAGTACAACAAGCATGAGAATGCATCTGAAACGACTAACTAGCTCCTCCTGTGCTAGTGGGCGGGTGTAAGATGTGATACATAGGTGGAGGTGGAGTCAGGGCCACTTGATGGCTGCAGCGGGATCGGCCATCATCTGGGATCGTCTCTCCTGCGTGGCGCGATGGTCACGAGGCTGGATCTCCGCAATCTGTTGTCGGTGAAGTCTTGGGGTCCGATATCCTATAGCACGGGGTCGTCTCCTAGCTCGAGAACTGTGAGCCTGCTGAAGAGTCACCCCTCTCGGTGTGTGGGCTGAGGGGGGGAGGGCTGCAGCACGTCGTGGAATAAAGAAGTCGGTGAGCTGACTCTGTCTCCCTCCTGTATGGAGTGTTATAGTAGGGCTGGAGTAGGGAATCTATGTGACTCTGTATCTCTAGTAAGAATCGCCCGAGCTGTCACTGGTCTCTAAAGCCCATGATCTTTCGGAGGGTGGGCTGTCCTACAAAGTCTCGTATTTGCCTTTGACGCCATTATATGCGCTACATCTGCATACAAAGTGCTCCTCATCCTCCGTCTCTACTCTGCATACCCTGCATATCCGCTCCTCTCTGGGAATGTCTGCGGCTCTGCCCGTCTCAATCTCTAGTCGGTGTGATGAGTCTCTCAACCGGCCAATCGCCACCCTCGAGCTATGAGGCATGTAAGTATCCATGTAGCGTGGTCGTTGGATGAAACCGTCTGCTAGTATGTCTAAGAACTGGTCTCGATAGTGCGATATTCTCGATCCCATGTGTGGTGTGTGCCATGTCTGACTAATGTAGAGCTGCCAGAGATCCTCTCTAAGTACAACATTCCTCTCACGACAAGAGAGGTGGATGTGAGGTGAGTCTGGGTCATACTGAAAAGGTGCCAATCTGTCCATATCAAGTCCATGACTATCAAACCAGACTCTAACCTGAGTGTACCAAGCTCTCTCATATCTTGACTCTGATATCTGTATAGATGCCTCAAAAGCTCTGTGTGTGAGTCTATCTGTAGGGAGCTCCCTCATCCTCTGAATAAAGCAGATAGTCTGGAATAGTGCATCTACTACCATGGGTGGTGCAGCTAGCTCTGCCCTGATGATGTCATGTGGTACCCACTGTTTCCCGCGAAATAATCGCGAGATCATACGTACCTGTGGCCTCTCGATCGCACTCCACTGGGTGACTGTGAGGCCTGGGGCCCAAACCGTCGCAACATACATCAAATAGCTGGTCTGACTAGTGTGTCAAATAGCCACCCCTTTGTGCGGGGCTCCTGGAAGTGTGCCTGGTGACATCGCCGCTCTAACATGGCTGAAGCTGCATATCCGCGTGTGAGTCTATCGGTGGCTGCCTGTCTCATGCTGAAGGGGCCAGGCAAGCTCGTGAATGTGACTCCGAGGTAGACATAGGAGGTGACCACCTCAATCTGTCCACCGCGAGCTCTAAATCCTGCTCCATTCCTCACCATGGGGGAGGTGTGGAAGATCATGACCTTGGTCTTGCCAAGGTTTACTGTCAAGCCCCTCTGTGTACAAAACTCATCCAGGGCCTCCAAGTGGCACTGTAATCCCTCGGGTGACTCTGAAATCAAGACAATGTCATCCGCATATAATAAAATGTGGACATGTGTACCTGCGAGGTCTGCACCCTCTCCTCCAGCTCGGAGAATGTAGTCCTCAATCTCGTCGATGTAGAGACCAAATAGAGTGGTAGAGAGTGGGCAGCCTTGCTTAACACCGATGGTGCTAGCAATGGCCTCAGACATACCTCCTGGACACTGTACCCTCCCAGTCACCTGCTCATAGAGTGCATAGATGGCCCAAATCATCCCTGATGGTACTCCCAAGCTTTGGAGGCGTTGGAAGAGCCTCTCTCTTGGCACTGTATCAAAAGCTTTGTGGAAGTCCACAAAGCAGCAATATAGTCTCTTCTTCCGCACCCTTGCCCCATCAACGAGGCAACGCAAAATGAAGATGTGATCAATAGTAGAGAAAGCTCGTCGAAATCCTGCCTGGCCTCGTGCTCGTAGCCCCTCAGTCTCTGCATATGAGCTGAGCTCTGCCTCAAGTATGGCACCGTATAGTTTGGCCATGGTGTGGCCAATCATGATGGTCATGTAGTTCCCTGGATCCAGGGTGTCACCAGATTTGTGGATAGGCACAATGGTGTGTCTAGTCCACTCCTCTGGGAAGCCCTCCCCTATAGCCCGGTTGAAGACATGTGCAATCAACGGGGCTATAGTGGAGGCTGCATATATGAGATGCTCGCTTTGCAATCCTGTGTGGTCTGTCGAGCGTCCATGTCGAAGTCGTCCTATGGCCCTCTCAACCATCTTTGCTGTGAAGAGAGAAGAACTAGTAGGGCGAGGCTTCAAGTGGCTGGGGAATGGGAGGTTGCCCAGGTACCTCATATAACCTCTGAGCATAATCATGCCGTGTGTGTAGGTCCCCAATAGGTGTGGTCGGGTGTTGCTCTCGTAGGATGCGCCATGCTGTAGCACTGTCCATACTCATAAAGAGATGGTATAGCTCAAGCTCTTGTGCCTCCTCAAAGGCTCGCCTCTTTCGACGTGAGAGTCTTCATATGTCCCTTGGCCTCTCTCTCTGTGATCTCTCCCAATCCTCGCTGAGCTCGTAGTCGGTGGTAAAGATCTCTGCATTCCTCATCATACCAATGATGTTATGGGATAGTCCCGGGAGGAGGTGCATGATGAGAATGGATGGTGTGTGGGAAGGAGCTGATGGCTGATGTCTGAAGAATTGATGCTATCTGTGAGGTGAGTAGGGATAGTGGAGTGTCAGGATGAAGTAAGAGAAGACCCTTCTTGACTTGAGCCGCATATATGTGAGCTAGCTCGTGTGTGAAGTGGATGGTGGTGTGTGGAATGCGTGCTTCGGGTATGCGTGTAGGTGTGTCTCCCTTCAGAGAGAGTGCGAGGTATGTGTGATCGGCCCCAATGGGTATGGGTGGGATGGTGAATGAGATAAGTAGGTGGATGGCCTCTCTGGATCCCATGACGTAATCTACTGTACTTCCCCCGCCATCTGTGACTGAGTGTGGTATGCATGTCAATCCTCCTGAGGTAGGCCATTGAGCCATCCCGTTATAGATAACTAGATTATGTCGAGAGCCTAGTCTGAGTAAGTGAGTGCCATAGTGAGTGTGTGTAAGGTCAGCTGAAGCTCGAGCTATAGATTCATCCTCTATGGTATGTAGTATCTCTGGCTCTTCTGGGTCAAATATCTCACACTAATCATTGCCTGTCTTTGCATTGAAGTCTCCCATAAGGAAGACTTCCCCTAATGCAGAGTACTCTATAATCTCTTCTGACAAGCAAGTGTATGGTGAGTCCTCCTCTCGATCTATGATAGCGAAACGTGAGCTAGAAGGAGCAAAGTAGCATAATGCTATGAAGATGATCCGCTCCTGTGAGAGCTTGAGTCGAATCCAAAGATATCTGGCCTGTGAATCACGTGCGACTATCTGTATCCTTCTCTGAAGTCCATCTCTGAAGAGTATGGCTACTCCTCCTGATCCTCGGGTGGTGTGCTGACGTGTACACTCTCTGTATGTGGACTCCCACTGAAAACCGTGGACTCGAGGTAGGCCCCAGTCCGGGCTCTCATGTGTCTCTGTGAGCATAATGATGTCTTTGCCTTTGCGCACCTCTTCCAACCTCTCTCGGTGTGTCCATAGATCTCCATTGCAGTTCCAAACTGCAAGGTATATCTCCTCGAGTGTCTCACAGGTCGCGAATCCCTATGGGATGGCCTTGCCATCAATGATGACACGACCATCTCTGTATGAAGCCTTCTTTCCTTCTTTGCGAGCTTGATGTACTCTCGGCATGCATGCACGACGGTGTGCTACTTGCATGGGTGTGAGATCATCATCAAGGTAGATGGGGGGGCCATCAAGTGCTCCCAAAATCACCCTCTTGCGTAGGAAAGTAGATCTTATGTCTTCGGAAGGGAAGTGTAGGATGAGAGCTCTCTTCTTCGTGGGGTCTCGTCCCGTTCTCCAAGACTTGATGAATGGGGGGGACTCCTCTTTGTAGCCGAGTATCTTGCATAATGTCTTCCCATCGGACTCGGGGGTAGAGCCTTCTTTTTCTACAAGGCCCGTGATGCGTACATTGAGACGGCGGGCATGTCTCATCTTTTCTTCCTCAATGGTGGTGTGCACGATGAGGGCTTCTTCCTTTTGTGCTTCCTCTTTGGCTTCTCTTTTGATGTTCTTCTTCACTATGTCGATCCACCCTTCTTTGGTAGTTTCTAACTTGTTTTCCATGCTTGCGGTCAAAGCTTTGGTGAGTTCTTCTTTGAGGGCTTTTGTCTTGTTCATATTAATCTCTCCCTCTTCGGGTGTAAGAGAGACCATTGAAGCTTTGAGGAGCTCCAATTCCTCTTTCATGTTTGCCCTCTCCTTAGCCCATTCTTCTTTCTCTTTCTTCCATGTTTCCCTCTCCTTATGATATGTTTCTACCTCTTTCTCGAGCTTTGAGAGGCGGTTGATGATGGTCGTGATAGTGGAGTCCACCATCTTCTTGTTTTCTTTGATAGCTATGGTCAGTTTGTCCTCCATTTTCGTCAAATCATCCTTCTTAGCCGTAGCGGTCATGGCGTTCGAAGATGGAAAAATGCTCAGTGTGCTTAGCCCAAAGGCTTGCGATGAAGACAGGAGCGCGCCCGATGCGCGATGGAGCAAGGGGGGGGGGGGAGAGAGAGAGAGAGAAAGAAAGACTTTTTAACGTCTATTAGAGGCCAAAATTGGCCTATGAGACAAAACATATACATCAGTATGATCCAATCCACTGTGATCCAAAAACGAAAATAAAGTGTGAGTACTGCAAACGGGTATAAAAGGAGGGATAGTAGCTGGCATCAAGGGTGTGGGGTGCTATGGGTATGCACTCTATATGCTCAATGGGTGAGATACAAATATGATATGCATAGGGAGGGGAGGCTCGATGGTATCTCACATATGAAGTTTATGTGAGATGGAAGGTGTGAGCTTATTACTCATGAAAACTCTTTTAGTCATGCAGATTATGGACTTGTTGTTTTCCTTCCTAGAACCAGATCATTCACATGGGGTCTTATTGGCTGGATATTTTAGCAAGGTAAACATTATGGCATTTCATTTTCTTTCAAGTTCACTCAATTTCATAGTGTCTTTTATGGCTGCAATATTGCTGTTATAGGTGGTCATTACTCTTCTTGGAAGAAAGCCTAAAGGAGTCATGCGGTATCTTAAGGTATGCAAATTGTTTCACTGTGCTTGTATAGATTACTGGAATTTGCTTGCATAGATTACTGGAATGCTTGCAGTGCATGTACACATCTCTTTGTCCATATCAGATGCTTACTACCTTGTGAAACAAAGGGCTTTTTAGTGATATTGATTGTGAGGTGTCTTTTGATCTTATATTATATCTGCAGGAACGCAAAACAACGCTGAAAAAATTTGTGGATTTGATCTCAATAACATCTATTATGGAGGCAAGTCTTGCTTTAAGCCTTTGTTGTAATGCTTTCTGCTAACATTTCTTGTGGATGTTGGAAAGCTCTTGGTTTAGCGCCTCTTGAATTGCATGGTTCTATGGCATCCTTTCACTTTTAGGGTCTTAAATGGTTCACAGTATTGCTGTTTTAGGTAGTAGTCCGGCTTGTTGAAGCAGATAATACAATGCGTCTTCATAATGAAGATTGGCTTTCTGAAACAGACATTCTTGAATTAATAATGGATAAGCTAAGCCCTCATGTGAGTTATTTTCAAGCATTGTACTCTAGATTCATTATTGTTACAAATTATTGACATGCAAAATCATTTTCTAATTCTTCATGATTATAATAGAATGGCTCAGAAGAACATGCAAATGCTGCTAGTACTCTTACCATTATTTCTGGGCTGTCCCAATCAAAGATTGCTGCAAAACTTGCTAGTCCCAGGTTTTATTTGCATTTAATTTCTTAATGCATGTATCTGATGTTATTGAAAGAAAGTGGATGCTTTGTAATAATGAGGTGCATGGTATCATTTGAATTGGAACTTGTTTCTTTGCAGTGTCATCGCAAAGCTGTTTCATTATGCATCAGAAGAACCACGTTCCCAATCTGCTTTGGTTCATTGTTTAAGCGTATGCATCTCAATTCTGGAACCCAAGAAATATGTGATGGGCGAAATGGGTCGACTACAACAAGTTGCTGATTCCCAGGTGACTGCAAATCTTCAGACCATCGATGGTATGCTGCAAAAGCTGGGTGAGTGTAGTTGATATTCATCATCATTTGAGTTTATGAGTGCTTTGAACAGCTAACTGTTGGAAGTAGTCGTTTGCAGTGTTGTTAGCCATACTTTTAACATGATGATCTGTTGATAATTGTAATTGAAGTGGAAAGTAGAATCACACTATTTTTACTTGTTGACGGGCATTAACTAATGTCTAGGGTTTGTAATACGTCTGCCTTTCACCTCTTTGTAAAGGCATAAAAAAGAATATTTTGCACATGTTTAGAAAGCATCCTCTGAAAACAGGAAGAAAGAAGAGGGTAGAGAGTAAAAAGAATAGATTTTATGTGGGCAATTGATGGTTTGGTAACTTAGAAGTTCTTGTTTTCCATAACATTAAATACAAAATGAGCATTAAGGCTCTTATATTTCTCTTAATGGACCTTGCTATTAAGCAACCTTAGAAAAGACTTTCCATGCTGATCCTCTGCTTCAAATCTATCATGGGGACAGTAATCTGATTGGTATATTTTTATTCAAAATCCTTCGTTTTGTTAACTTTTCTCTAGAAGGTTACATAAAGATTACATATTCTATGTTGTGAAATCATAACCATAAGGATTCTGGATGCAACAGGGGACTTGCTGCAGCTACTTGATGTAGGGGCGGATGAAAAGTCATTGCCTACTACTTATGGGGAGCTGCATCCCCCATTAGGGACTCATCGTTTAAAGGTGTAGTATTGATTACCATTAAAGAGAGGTGTTTTAGCATTTTATCAGGCTTATACAATTTCATTTGTGACCAGATAATAGAGTTCCTTTCTGTGTTGATTCGGGCAAATAGTGAGACAGTCAGGAAAGAATTGGTTAGGATGGGTGCCATTCAACAAATCGTTAAATTATTTTTTGAGTAAGAGAATGTGGGCTTAAGTCTTTGGGTCTGTAACACTAAATGATTATTTATTTGTCTGACCCTGTTATTTTTTTAAATATTTATTCAGCTACCCTTTCAATAACTCGCTACATCATCATGTGGGGAACATCATTCTATCATGCATTGACAGCAATAGAAAGTTACTCGTCGATCATATTTTGGTAGATTGTGACCTGGTTGCTAGACTTGTGCAGGTCAATGAGAATCCATTCCTGGTTAACTCAAATAATCAGGTCTGTATTCTAATGCTTTATTGTATTTGTTGCATTTCAAATGTTATAACAGTAGAAAACAATCAGATGGATTAAAAAGCAAGCACAGATGGATTGCATAGCAATTTAGACATAAATGGATTATATAGCACTATTTGCTTCTGATTGCTTGTGTTATTGGGAAAGTAGCCTACAAGGACGATGCCCCACAAGGTTGCTCCAAAAGCAGGTAACCTGGGCCATTTGACCAGGATTGCTAACAAGCTGCTGAGTAATGCAGATATTCGAGCTCGTTTGCAGGTCCTTTCAGGCATCATCTGATGAAATCGTAGGTCTGTACTTGCCCATTTCTGGCATGGGGTCTGAATGATGCTTCTGTTGTCTCCAGGAAAATCCTCTTTGGCTGAAGTGGCAGACAGAGGTCCTGCAAAAGCGTAATTCAATCGAGAACATTGGTATTTGGACATGCGGGTAATGCACTGTAGCATGGGAATCATGTACTTCACTTTAATTATTCGAGTCTTGCTGGGGTATCGTGTAGGGATGCTAATTGCTGTTTCTTTCTATTTAAGGGTAGCAGGAGCTGTTCATATTCCATGATTCAGCTTAGTGGAATGGATTGTGTGTAACCAAGATATCAATTTTTACCTTGCTTGTGGTATCCATAGTGGAACCTTACCTCCTGGCATTAGAAGAGGAGGAAAAGTTGAAGGGTTAAAATATGAGTGTGTGAGTTTTACGTGTGTATTGTCGCTGAAATAGTACTGTGAAGTAGTTTCCTTTTCCATAATGCTATGAAAGATTTTCAAGAGTAATTTCTTGGGAAGGTATAACTGTTGTCACATTCGAAGTATGCTTTGGTGCCGAAAATTAAGAAAGCCTGGAGAATAGCGGCACCCATCCCTTTCTGATTATAAGGCCATATAGGAGAGCGGAAACTCAATATTTGCAGAGTGTAGCCTCTTCTAAGGCTAAGTACATATGGGTTATGAAATCAGAAAGGTGAAGTGATTTCTAATGTTAGTGTCTTATGCTGTAGCAGCAATAGTGATACACTCTTTCAGATGCTCGAGAGGGAGTGCTTTTGGAAACTTTGGTATATTTGGCCCTCTAGAAATGCCTTTATTTTTGAACATAAAATGAGTTATAATACCAGAGACGTACTTATTAACTTAGTTTGGTCCATGATTTTAAGGATAAAATTGTTGAATGCATTATTTGCATTAAGAATCCATTTCATCTTTTCTTTTTTTAAATGAGTAAAGTTTATTTTTATTATTATAATTTTAAAGAACGGAGATGTGCGACTGCCTTTGAGAGGAGAATTTTGGTGACATATTTCAGGATCTCGTAAAAATTGTTGTTTTTATTCATCCAGACGTCCAAATACTGTACGTGACTGGCAAACAGATATTGATGATGAACGTTTTCTGGAAAAAGATCCTGATATTTCTATGATGGCTTCAAACTTAACACGTGGAATTTATAGATATGGCATTGACAATGAAGATAGTGATGAGGTAAGGTCTTTGCATTATATACCAAATTTGCATCTACTAATCAAAAGCTTGTTTATTGTATTGAAGCTTCACTTTGTCTATTGAAAAGCTGCAGGGTATTAAAGCTGATGAAAGAGATGATGATGTAAGTTATCTGCATCTTTTCAATTCAATTTGTCATTCTAGTGCACATGGGGAAGAAATATTATACTGGATCTGATCTTAGCAAAAAATAAATCTCAACCCCCGAAATCAGTACGTGAAAAGCTGCAGCTTCATCCACTTGATTATTATATCCAGTTAAAATGTGGTGATGAGGGAAAACAACACCTGGATAATGGTTATCTCATGAGAAGAGCTAATTCCTCAGCCAATTGTGTCCTTTGGCAACCAGAAGTCCCGTTTACTTGGCTTTTCGGTCAAAATGTCTTATCTTATAACATCCGTTTGTTGGGAGTAACTTTTCTTTGGATAATTACATAAGATCTTAAGTATAATCAACTTGGAAAAAAAATTAATTTCTCTTTGCATTGCTCACTTCAGTTATCTCTTTGATTTACATGACTCTTGCCTCTTTGTATGTAGGAGGTTCATATCATCAGATAGCATGCTGTAATGCACAAAATGATCATATTCTGATTTTTTACTGTAAATCGATATGGTATACCAATTTATGTGGTGATCATATCTTTATGTTTGCCTTTTAAACATGGTAGAACACCTCAGCTGTGATCAGCATACTAAGGGAACATGGGGCGAGTGGCCTTGGCGAGTCTTGCATGAGACATGGGTAAGGCTTTGGGCGAGTCCTCCATGAGACATGGCCAAGTCAGCTGGGCAACTTATGCTTGTAGGGGTGTCTTGGGTGAGGTCATGTTCTTGCAGCAGTACATTGGGGTGGCTTCATGCTTATGCAAAGCTGGGCAGCCTCATGACCACATGTCCTCTGTCAGGGCAACTTCTTGTCCAGCCTAGAGCTTATTGGGCGAGCTCATAATGGGCCTAGGTGACTACAAATATGTGTCTGGGTGAGTTCTCATCATAGAAGGGATCATGGGCGATCACATTTAGTATGTCTGGCCGAGTTTTGCACAGGTGCAAGTATGGCCGAGTTTTGCACAAGTGCAAGCTGAATGAGTCGTAGACATGGGGACTACAAATAGACTTCTTGGGCGACCATCATTTGTACACGAAGGTGCAGTCCTCGGCTATATCAAAGCTCAATGGCCAACTTCTATGCACACTTCTCTTTTGCTAAAGATCCCCATATCAAATATTTGCACCACCCCTGGTGCAGGCTTTTGTTACTTCCATTTATTTCCTCAAGGAACTCATGCTGTAAATTTTAAAGAAAATGAAGAACAATGCTGAAATGAAACTGAAATGAAAATGCTGACCCTTTTGTTACTTGTTTGGCTCTCATGCATTTATTGTGGATTCTTTTGCGCATTTCTTTGCTACAATCTTTCCATGGCTGCTTCTTGCATTCTTCTAAGGCTGCAAGTCTTTTTATTTGTGGATCAATCGCATTAGCAAAATTTTCATCTATTTCTTTCTTGAATGTGAACTCGAAAGCAGCAAGTGTTTTTTTACGAGATGCTAAGAAAAAGAGACTTTCACCTAATACCTCTCCTTGTGGTTTGGTATGCCCAAATCGCTTGGATCATCGCTTATGGTCAAGCACTTTGGTGGTTGAATGAGAGCTTGCGTAGATGTGTGATTAAGGTCTTGTTAGAGCTTTTGACTTGTTCATGGGCCCAAGGGTATGCACATGAACTCTTATGATAGACCTTATACTCGTCAAAAATGTGTTGCAATAACTGTCTCAGAAAGTGAGTGCCTCTATCACTAGTGAGTTCGAGAGGGCATCCAAACCTTGAGAAGATTTGTTTGTACATGAACTTTGCCATAGTTGATGTAGTGCAATCGGTTATGGCTTTTGCCGCTACCCATTTAGTCGAATAACACCATCAAAATGTGCCTTTCATTCTCTCGTTGATCAATTAAGTTGGCCATCAAAATATACCTTTCATTCTCTGGTTGACCAAGGATTTCCAACCCTTGGTGACTGTGCAAAGGGCTTCCATCTTGTTGCAATCACTAAGGGTTGGAAATATTGCCTTGTAGGTAGAGGCACACACCTTTGCAATGTGTCACCCACTTTTGCAAACTTGACTACAACTTTGAAGAGATGAGGCCACCATAAACCTTTGTGCAAGATTCACTGCACTAGATCCTCTTCCTTGAGGTGTCCTTCACTATGTGCCCTTTCATCAAGAGAGTCACTTCATGCAGATACACACATCTATGTAGAATTCCATTTGGGCGATACTTATACAACTTGTCCTTTATGAGCGAGAAAGATTTAACCTTAAAGAGAAACTTCCCTTTTTTTATTTTTAAAATTGAGATGTATTAGGGGTATATTCTCCCTTTTTTTTATGGAGACATTTCAGGGGGAAATTCTCCTAGAGTGAGCAATTGGATGATTTCTCTGTACCAATCAAAATGAGAAGCAATTTGAAAGAGAGTATTGTCAATAGGCTCATCTTCTATACCTGTGCGCATATTTGTATCTAGATTGATTCGGTTTCTCCATGGCTAACCTTTAGCTAATATCCATAATGGACACGTTAATAAAAGGACTTTTTTTTGCCCTGTCTCTAATATGGATGTGATATTTATGCATGTTTTTTGATGCAGTTTCTCATCTTTTGTGATGCCTTCTCCTTACACTCTTGACAACTCTTCACATATTCTTGCACATCCTTTTGTTGGAAACAATATCCGAATAGTCCAACAACCTAATTTCCAGCAACCCTATTTTTGAGGACTTAGCCAATTTTTGGGTACAAAAGGTCAAAAAGTTTTATTAACTTATCAGATAGAGCTTGAATTTTGGGTACAAAAGATCAAAAAATTTTATTAACTTATCAGATAGAGCTTGAAGAGAGCTTTCATTTGGTATATAACATTCAGTCATCGGAGGTCCGTATCAAGAGAAAACCCTAACCCTAATTTCTGTCATAAAAGTGTTTTTCATCTCATTTTGTGAGAAAAGCAACCTTTGCGAATTAAAAAAATCATACGCTATTTTTGTGCTTTCGCCAAAGTTGGTACAAGATTTTTGAGCTTTTTTGCTTTTTTGTTAAAGCTATCGTTGGGCAGCCTTGAAGGTTATAAATTAAAGGCTTTGGCTCATCGTTGAGCATCACACATCCATCAGTCAAGGACTCAAGCCATCATTGGTGATCAGCTCTACTTGGAGGAAGTGGTTCTACATACTTGAAGGAGGTGTGCTCTACCTATGGTGCAGATTTGGAGAAGTTAGCATCAGCCACCTATCAGCTTATTGCTGATTTACTATGAGTAACAAGTCTATATCAGTTCCTTACTTGTTAGGTCACTAGTTTCTGATTTAGGGTTCCTGAAACCCTAATTTCAGAATTAGGGTTTGTTGTAAAACAGTTCTAAAATGTTCATATTCTCTACATTTTCACACACACTCTTTATACCTCTTAGGCACTTTACACACAAATTATTGTATCTAGTTCCCTATTTCTATCTAGATTCAAAGTTTGTAATCAACTACACACATTGTAATTTGACATTCATATATGAGATAGTGTAACTAAGCATTCTAGCTTACCGTACACTTTGAAAAAACTTTTCTACTCTCTCTCTATCTTTGACTCATCATCTTTTTGAGTATTAAGGTGTGTATGCTAAGGTTCATGCGATTAATTGCTATTGAGGCCCACCCCACGTCCAACATTTGGTCTCAGAGCATAGTTGACATACATCCTTAACAAGATGAGTGATTATAGACTTGAGAATGAAGACAAACTTTAGGGAATGTCTTATTATCCAATGTGGAGTTTTATGATGATGAATCTATTAGTATCAAAGGACTTGTGGAATATTGTCAATGACACTTATCCAAGACGAAGACAAGTTGGAGAAGAAGCTACTTCATCTTCTAGAAGACCTACTGTTCTCATTTTTGCTCAATAGGAGGTTAGTGAAGAAGAAGAAGGAACAACTTCGTTATCTCTCTCTACAAGAGATAGAGAACTTTCATTTGAAGAGTTTGAATTCCTCTTACTTCAAGATGAAGATCAACAAAAGAGTATGGAAGAGAATGATGAAGCCATGTTATCAACATCGAAAGGTAAGAAAAAGAAGGAGACCACAAAGAAGGAGAAGAAGAGTCACCAAACTAAGAAGGAAAGTAAGACCTCTAAGTTCTTCCTCAAGAAGTCCTTAAACACGCGACACATCAGCCTTTGAAATGTAGCAGATGCATTGGTGAGTCCAAGTGGAAACATATGAAATTCAAAGATACCCCATTCAGTGGAAAAAGCCATCTTATGGTCTTCTAGGGTAATGGATACTTGGTTCTAACTTGAAAATAAACAAAGGAAGCTGTAAACTTCCTTGTCCGCTACTTGTTCTAATAAGTGTTCAGTGATGGGAAGTGGATAACTATCTCGAATAGTGGCAGCCTCAACTTTATTCAAGTTGATGCACACACACAATTTTCCATTCTGTTTGGGGACTACAATGTAGAGGGATATCCATTCGGTATGCTCAATCTCATAGATGAATCTCGCTTCTATCAGCCTATCTATTTCCTCTTTGATCTTGGCTACATAATTATCATTATAGGTATAAGGCTTTCACTTGGTTTGCTTAGCTTCCAAAGTCATTCGGATCCGATGAGAACAGATGTCTGGTTCTACTCCTTTTATGTCCTTATAGTTCCAAGCAAACACAAATCTATATTCTCTCAACATTCCTAAAACTTCTAGTCCTACTCCTAACGCTTCTTCTACACCCAAAGAAAAATCTGTTACTACATCTACTTCAAAGAAAGGAACGTGCCATTATTGTAAGAAACCAGGTCATTTCATAGTAGAATGAAGAACAAGAATTTTTAATGAGAAGAAGAAAGCATCAGGTAATAGTTGAAGATGAATCAAAATTTAAACCTTCAAAGGAAGAATCTTATGCACATGTTACTATTGAAGAAATAGCTTTTGATCAAGAAGTATCAAATGCAATATCTGATAATCCTTGGATTTTTGATTTAGAGCTACTAAGCATATGATAAGTTGCAGAAAGGTATTTTCTTCTCTCACTAACTCTTCAGGTAGAAGAGTGACCATTGTAGATGGTCATGATTTGGATGTTGTAGATGTTGGAGAAGTGAACCTTAAATCAAGAGCAAGAGAAAATTTCACAATTTCTAATATTCTTTATGTACCAAAAATGAAGAAGAATTTACTCTCTATATCTACTTTCTTGCCAGTTGGTTTTAAAGTCATTTTTAAGAAAGATTCATGTGAGATACTCTCACCTAATGAGGAGCATTGTCTACTTCAAGGTGAAAACAGAAGTGGAATGTTTGTGTTACCAAAATTAGTCATGCTAATATTACTAGGTCTTCTACACTTAAGGAGACCATGAAGTTATGGCATGCTAGATTTGTCAGTACCTCTTGATGTTTCGACTTATGAAGTTGGAGAAGGTTCTAGAGTTCCAAGAGAAAGAGATACTGAAGAGCCAGAAGGTTCTAGAGTTGGAGAAGGTTCTAGAGTTCCAAGAGAAAGAGCCAGAAGAGATTTCACCACTTTTCAAGAATACGCCGAGGTTGTCATATCAAACTTGGAAGGACAATGATATAAAGAACTTCATAGGACGAATCCGAAGTCAAACAAGGAGAGAACAAGTAGATCAAGTAAATTATGCAGAACATTTTGTAAATTACGTAGAACATTTTGTAAATTACGTAGAACATTTTGAGATTCATAACATTTTAGCACTAACTTCAATTGAGAATGAACCTGCTAGTGTTCAAGACTCACTACAAAGTCTTGTATGGAAGAAAGCTATGCAAGAAGAGATTGATTCTATTCATAAGAATCAAACATGGAAGCTTTGTGAGTTACTAAAAGGTAAAAAGGCAATTGGTGTTAAGTGGATCTTCAAAATCAAAAGAAAAGCGTACTAATGACAAGTATAAATCAAGATTAGTAGTCAAACGATATGCACAAAAGAAAGGAATTGATTATAATGAGACTTTGCATCTACTTCTAGAATGACATTAGTCAGAACAATATTTTCTCTTGATGCATTCTTTGGATGGAATGTTTACCAGTTAGTTATCAAAACTGCATTTCTTAATGGTGATCTTCATGAAGATGTCTACATTCAATAACTGGAAGGTTTTGAAGAAATAGCTAAAGAGCATTTAGAATGCAAGCTTATCAAAGCTTTGTATGGACTAAAGCAGGCACCAAGAGCTTGGTATGAGAAGATACATATCTATCTCTTATCTATTGGTTTTAAAAACTCAGATGAAGCTCCTAGTCTTTATGTTAAAGCTGAGAAAGATGTTTATATATTAATGATATGATCATGACAGATCCCATAGATTCAGATCTTCAATATTTTAAAGCTCAACCTAAGCATACTTTTGATGTGAATGATTTATGCATTTTTTGTATTATTATCTTGGGATTGAGTTCAAGTTCAGAGATGAGTATATCTACATATCACAGTAGAAATATATTGAGAAATTATTGGAAAGGTTTGAGATGTGAGATTCCAACCCTATGCAAACACTTATGGATGTTAGTATGTCATTAAAATCGGAAGCATATTTAAAACTTTTTGATGCTACTTTGTATAGTCAAGCAATTGGTTGCTTGATCTATTTATTGTTGGGGATAAAGGCCCCAAGGACTCTCCTTTTGTATATTTTGACCCTTCCACGTGAAAGCTCTCTTCGAGAGCTTTCCAAACATATTTTTATATTTTTTGGACTCCAAATTGGGGAGTTATAGGCATTTACATTATTTTTATGACTTTTGGTCATTGGCCATGTGTGAACATGCCCAAATGACCTAAAAGTCACTTATCAATAAGACTTGGTCCCAAATCTCTCATAACTTGATTGGAACTTCTTCACCTTCAGCTTCTCCATCTTTTTCTCCAAACTTCTGCGCAGGTTTCTTTCTCTACTTTCTCTCTCCTCACGCAGGAGCCCACTCCTTTGGCGTTTGGAATAACCGAGCAAACCACATTGGTTGTTTCACTTTCGAATAGCCCCAATCTTACCTTTGATGGTGTAAGGGGTTCTATTTTGAATGAGGAAATTAGGAGGAAAGCTAGTGGAGAGGGCAGTGGTTTAGCCAATGTGGCTAGAGGAAGAACAGAAAAGAAAAGTGGAAATGTACAGAGGAACAGGAGCAAAAACAAAGGCAAAGTTGAAGTGACTTGTTATCAATGTGGTAGGAAAGGTCACAAGAAGCCTGATTGCAGATACTATAAAGCTGAACTAGAAAGAAAGAAGAATACAAGTGACAAGAAGAAAAAGGACACCAAGAATGAAGCACGTGACGACTCAAAGGACAAGGACAAAGAGAAGGCCAATGTGGCCTCTAGTGTCGTCATTGAGGAGCTATCAGATGTAGAAGAAATACTTTGTGCTACTATGGAAGTAGATCATGCTGAAGTTATTGATACTTCTATTAATATTCATGCACAAGATATGCAGATCACAAAGAGGGATTTGATTGATGCCTTGCTTATTGTGAATGATGCTTTGTCACATTCATGTAACTCCTATTAAGGAGTGTTTTACTACCTTTCATGCAGGAAGCCATGGACATGTATACCTTGGAAATAACCATGCTTGTTCTATTGAAGGTATTGGCTCAGTGAAGCTCACAATGGATGGTACTAATGAGCTGGTTTTGCATGATGTAAGGTATGTACCAAGCATCAAGAAAAGCTTATTGTTTGTAGGGCAAATGGCTATGCATGGATATAGTACCCTCTTTGAGAAGGGGTCATGGAAGCTTATCAAAGGCTCTAGGCTGATTGTTAAAGGTACAAAGAAAGGAACTCTTTATTGCTTGCATGGTAAAGCCTTGCTGGGCAAGTTTATTGCTTTGGCTGAAATCCATTCACATATGGAATTATGGCATAAAAGGCTTGGCCACATGAGCCAAAAAAGCCTTGATAAACTATGTAATTTGGACAAGTTTGATGCTAAAGGCTAAAAATTTGATTTTTGTAATGAATGCCAATATGGTAAGCAAGTAAAGAATTCGTACTACTCTGGTGTCTCTCGTAAGTCTAATGTGCTTGATCTTGTTCATTCTGATGTTTGTAGCATGCCCACAAAATTCCTTGGGGGGTGCTCTTTACTTTGTTTCTTTTGTTGATGACTACTCTAGGAAGCTTTGGGTATATTTGTTAAAATCGAAAGATGAAGCCTTTGCTGCAATTAAGAAATTTCATGCATTTGTGACCACTCAAACAGGTAGAAAGCTGAAATGCTTACGTACATATAATGGGGGTGAGTTTACCAGTGCTGAGTTCAATAGATTTCGTGAAAATCTTAGTATTAAGAGGGAGCTAACAGTCCCATACAGCCCCTTTTCCAACGGTGTGGCTGAAAGGTATAATAGGACTTTATGTGAGAGGGTGAGATGCATGCTGTCTACAGCTAATCTCCCTCATGGATTTTGGGGAGAGGCTTTGAAAACTGCAGTTCATGTTTGCAATCGATCCCCTCATATGTCCTTAAAAGGTGGCATTCTAGAAGAGGTTTGGTCTGGCAAACCAGCTTCATATGACCACCTAGGCATCTTTGGTTGTGATGCTTTTGTGCATATAAGGCCTGAGTTGAGAAGCAAGTTAGATGCAAAGTCCATGAAAGGAATCTTCATGGGTTATGGAGACGAAGGTGAAATGGGCTACAGGATTTGGCTACCTCAACTCAAGAAGGTAATACGTAGCAGAGATGTTGTATTTAATGAGGCAAGGCTGCTCAAAAACAATTGTGCCTCTAAAGATGACCATAAAAGAGTCAAATTTCAGCATGTACAGCCACCAATTAAATCTGATATGAACCCTTGGGATGCACCACATATGGTTGGAAATGACAATGAACCCGTGGTTATTGAGCCAGATGATGTTGGACAGCAAAATGATGCTCCTGAAGGGCATATGCAGCCACCTATTCATGCTGAAAACAGTGCTGGAAATGATGTACAGCAGCCCGTTAACAATGAAGAAGTTAATGTACCTCCTGATGTAGATCCATTGCCTGGTAATGTGGATCATTGGGTAAGAAGATCTATACGTCCTAGGAGGTCAGTGAATAGATATGATCCCTCTATACATTATATTATGTTATCAGATGAGGGTGAGCCTTTTACTTATAAAGAGGCAAAGCTATGTGAGCACAAGAAGAAGTGGGAGTTAGCCATGCAGGAAGAGATAAAGGCCTTGCATGCAAATGATACTTGGGATTTGGTGGAGTTACCCAAAGGAAGGAAGGCCATTCCCAACAAGTGGGTGTACAAAATCAAAACTGTTGATGGCAAATCCAAGTATAAGGCAAGGCTGGTTGCTAAGGGATATGCCCAAAAAGAGGGCATTGATTTCCAAGAAGTGTTCTCTCAAGTGGTGAAAATGACCACTTTACGTGTGTTGTTTGCTCTCACAACTGCCTTGGATTTGGAATTATTCCAAATGGATGTTAAAACAGCCTTTTTGCATGGTGATTTAGATGGAGCTGTACATGAAACAGCCAGAAGGATATGACATTCCTGGAAAAGAGCATCTGGTATGCAAACTGAAAAGGAGCTTATATGGGCTGAAATAGGCCCACAGACAATGGTATAAGAAGTTTGATGCATTTATGCTCAAACATGGGTTTAAAAGAAGCCATGCAGATCACTGTTTGTACACCGAAAAGGATGAAGATGGCAGCCCAATTATTCTTGTACTGTATGTAGATGATATGCTGCTGGCTGGGAAGAAAAAGAGCACCCTGAATGCTCTAAAACAGCAGCTGAACTCTGCATTCTCAATGAAAGACCTTGGGGAAGCTGAGCATATTCTTGGTATGCGTATAAAAAGGGATAGGCAGCAGCATACTTTGCAATTATCCCAAGAAAAGTACATTGAAAAAACTGGACAGATTTAATGTGGCTGATGCTAAGCCTCTTGGAGTGCCATTGGGTTAAGCTTTCCAAGGATGACTGTCCCAAAGATGATGATGCAGCCAATTACATGAAGAGTGTTCCATATGCATCAGCTTGTGGTTCACTTATGTATGCTATGGTTGCTACTCGGCCAGACATTGGTCATGCAGTGGGAGTTGTTAGTAGGTTCATGGCTAATCTTGGTAGAGCTCATTGGGATGCAGTCAAATCTATCTTGAGATATTTGAAAGGGACCAAAAGTAAATGCTTATGTTATGGAAAGGGTCCATTGGAGTTAAAAGGATTTTGTGATTCAGACATGGCAGGTGATGCGGACACACGCAAGTCCACAAGTGGCTATGTATGCATCCTTGCAGGTGGAGCTATTTCATGGTGCTCTAGACTTCAGAGGATAGTTGCACTATTCTAGACTTCAGAGGATAGTTGCACTATCTACTATAGAAGCCACAGAGGCTTCCAAAGAAGCCATTTGGTTAGCCCGCCTTTGCAGTGAGTTTGGGATGCCTGAAAAGGCACCTGTTCTTGGATGCGATAGCCAAAGTGCCAGATGTTTGGCAAAGAATGCCATGTTTCATGCTTGCACAAAGCATATTGATGTGAGATACCACTTCATCAGAGAGGTGTTAGAGGATGGCCTCATCACTTTGATCAAGGTCAATACTTCACAGAATCCTGCAGATGCTCTCACGAAGTGTCTACCCAAGGCACAACATCAGCTATGTATACAGATGGTGGGAGTTACTTAGCTTAAAGGACCCTCCTTGGTCCTTTAAGTGGGAGGTTGTTGGGGATAAAGGCCCCAAGGACTCTCCTTTGTATATTTTGACCCTTCCATGTGAAAGCTCTTTTTGAGAGCTTTCCAGATATATTTTTGTTATATTTTTTGGACCCCAAATTGGGGAGTTATAGGCATTTACATTATTTTTATGACTTTTGGTCATTGGCCATGTGTGAACATGCCCAAATGACCTAAAAGTCACTTATCAATAAGACTTGGTCCCAAATCTCTCATAACTTGATTGGGACTTCTTCAACTTCAGCTTCTCCATAGTCTTCTCCAAACTTCTGCGCAAGTTTCTCTCTCTACTTTCTCTCTCCTCACGCAGCAACCCACTCCCTTGGCATTTGGAGCAACTGAGCACACCACGACGTAGCTCTCCGCGGCCTCTTTCATTTATGTGATACACATCTTGACATTCGGTTTGTAGTTTCTCAAGTATCTAGGTTCATGCACAATCTGCTTAAGATTCTTTGGAAAACAGTCAAGAGAATTTTCAGATATTTGAAGGGAATTTCCAATATGCTATGATATTTTCGAGATCGACACATATTTTACTTAGAGGTTTTTCAGATTTTGATTGGTTAGGTGATAAAGGCTAAACAAGAAGCACAAGTGGATATTGTTTCTTTCTAGGAGATTGTCTTGTCTCTCGCATGTCAAAGAAACAACCTACAGTTGCTACATCTTGAAGTGAAGCAGAGTATAGGGCAGCCTTACAACACACTTGAATCTGTTTGGTTGCAGAAAATTTTGAGTTATCTTGATGTTCATGTTCATCTTCATCTTCGAGCTTACATATTTTCAGAGAGTCCAAGTGCTATTGCTATTGCAAAGAACCCTATTCATCATGCTAGGACAAAACATATTTAAGTATATTACTAATACATTTGGGAACAAGTATATAGGAAGCACATTGAGCTAGTCTATATACCTACAAGTGAAAATGTTATAGATATTTTTACCAAAGCATTGTCTAGAGAACTACATTAGAAGTTTTTTGAGTATTGAACCTTGTACCATTATGACATTATATGGAGGACTGTTGGAAATAATGTCAAAATAGTCCCAAACCCTAATTTCTAGGAACCCTATTTTTGAGGACTTACCAATTTTTGGGTACAAAAGGTCAAAAAATTTTACTAGCTTATTAGATAGAGCTTGAAGAGAGCTTTCATTTGGTAGATAACATGCAATCATCAGAGGTCCAGATCAGGAGAAAACCTAACCCTAATTTCTTTCATAAAAGTGTCCTTCACCTCATTTGAACCTTCTTATATTAGAGATCAAGGAAAGCAATACCATTTGTCCATATCATCCCTCATGTAGGAGATCGTTGTATTTTTTGGTAAGAAAAGCAACTTCTGGAATTAAAACATCCTACGCTATTTTTGTGCTTTTCGCCAAATTTGGAGCAAGATTTTTTAGCTTTTTTGCTTTTTCGTTAAAGCTATCGTTGGGCAGCCTTCTAGGTTATAAATTAAAGGCTTTGTCTCATGAGCATCACATATCGATCACTCAAGGACCCTAGCCATCATTGGTGATCAGCTTTACTTGAGGAAGTGTTCTACACACTTGAAGGAGGTGTGCTCTACCCTTGGTGCAGATTTGGAGGAGTTAGCATTAACCAACCAGCTTATTGCTGATTTATTGTGAGTAACAAGTCTATATCAGTTCCTTACTTGTTAGGTCAGTAGTTTCTTATTTTGGTTTCTGAAACCCTGCTCATATTCTGTACATATTCACACACATACACACACTCTCCCTCTTCATATCTCTTAGGCACTTTACACACAAATTCTTGTAACTAGTTTCCTATTTCTACCTAGATTCAAAGTTTGTAATCAACTACACACCTTGTTATTTGACATTCATATATACGATAGTGTAGGTAAACATTTTATCTTACCGTAGACTTTGTAAAAACTTGTCTACTCTTTCTCTATCTCTCACTCATCATCTTTTTGAGTATTCAGGTGTGTATGCTTTCATGTGTTCGAAGATCTTTTAAACCTGTGATTAATTGGATAGAGGCCCACCCCACTTCCAACACCTTTTGTATTTAAGGCCAATATACGTCTTCTGTGGCAAGAAAACACATAAGATGGGAATTTGTCCTCACATCTACTAGTATATGATCTACATGTTTTGGACCTTCAAGAATGGATCGGTCCAATTTTGTCCGATTAATTGGTTTCTCTTGACATAACATTTGCCCACTTTGAGGGAGCTTCCCATGTTGGGCTGAGTAGATAATTGACATTTTTCCAACTTGAAGTATTTACCCAACTGAAGGTGTCTTCTGAATTCGAGGTGTCTTCCTAATTGGAAGTGTCTTCCCAACAAGAGGTCTCTTCCTAATTGAGATGCCTTCCCAACGGGAGGTGTCTTTCCAATCGAGATGCCTTCCCAATTGGAGGTGGTCAATCAAAAGGTAGTCACCTAACTTGCCCAACTTGGCTTGGGAGTCGTCACCCGAGCTGACCATTGGGTGCACTTTTCCAAGTTGGTCTATTGGTTGCTGTGACCATATTGGTCTAGTGGATGTCCTACCCAATTTGGTCTACCCTGACAAGTGGGAAGATTTCCACTTTCTGGTCAGCCTGAGTGTTTGCCAACAAACATTTTGTGCAATCTCCGTCACATTAAAATCTTGAAAATCACACTTTCTTACAACTTCTTAAGTTCTCCAAGAGAAGGTGGTTGGACATTGTCTACTCAAGGGTCACTGACAGGCGCACAAGGTGGGTAGAGTCTTCTCTTCCACATTTCATGTATTTCAATAGAAGCATTCTGGGCTGCCCATCATCCAATTTAACAAGCTATCTTCTTCCAAAAGCAAGGAAGACATTAGCTCTGTGTCCATTGTGTAGCGAGTTGCTTTTGTATGATCACATCATTCTTTCAAGTGTATTTACCCCATTCTTGTCTTGGACTTTTAAGTGTACCTTTCAATGATGTCGAGGGGTCGGACCCGGTCTTGATATGCCAACATCACTATGAATGGTGCTGCCTTGGTCGAGTCCATCGTCAATTTTCTCATAGTGAAATTGCGCATCAAATTGATGCCTGATCCACCATCAACTATAAATGCATGTCAAAACCTCATTTAAAAACTTTGAGCTATGGTAGCTAATGGGGTCAAGAGGAAGTCTACCATAAAACCATCAATGCTTGCTACAAGTGGACTCAAGTATGCACATTGTATGGCAGTAAATAGGTCACTTTGCACTTTGGCATCCATTTTTATCAATTGATATATGCTGAGTTTCTTTCAAAATCCCTCTACATCAACATCTTCTAATGCACATGGTTGGGGGCGAGCCAGGTGATCCTTCAAAATGTCCATCTTCTCGTAAGCTTTTTTAGTACCCTCCTCCATGCATGGGTTGAATTTCTTACCATCTTCTTTTGGCTTCCATTGATCTTCTTTCTTTGTAGCTGTCGCTTGCCTTGCCCAAGTCATATAGGTGCTATGGAAGATGAAGCAACCAAAGAGTGTGGATTCATGTCTTTCTCTTGAGGAGAGATTGTATCATGTGAATGGGAGTAGGATGATTGTGTGGCTAGTCTCAAGTGTAGTGGTCTTTGGCTTTTGGGTAGCATTGGAGAGATGGTGCATATTTGGATAGAGATCATTTGATCGGTTTGGTCAATTCTTGTCTCTCCTTTGCGTATTTGAAGTGTTACCATAGAAAGAGTCGGGGACCTAAGAATTACTTAGTTCTTGCACTTCTTTGAGGACTAGCAACCTTTGGCTTCGTGAACATTATTGCCATAAACTTGGCCAGTTACTTGTATTTGGATAGTCTCCAATAGAATGACAGCTAGTATTGCAAATGGTGCATCATACTTTCTCTTCGTGGTGGCTTTGCTGTATCTTCGATGCGTCAAGCTCCCTTCTAAGCTCCTCGATAGGATCCATGGGGCTAGCATAGGTATATTGATTACCACCTTCAAAGTGGAGTCGGGTTTCTTCGACATGCGATGTCGTAGCGATGAACTCTTCTAAAGTAGCATCAAGCCTCAAAGACTCTATTTTTTTTTTCCACAAAAAATTCCTCTCATTAGTTAATAAAAAATGCCCAAAGGGCTACAAACCCAATCGGGCATCATGAAACTGTATACAAGGGGGACAAATCACCCTACACACCCATTCAATAGCGAAAGAACTAGCCCCTAGATGAGGAGATGTGGGGAGGGAAAAAAAGCCAAGTAGGTGGCCGGTAACTCCAATGGATAGTATCACCCTAAACAGTAAAGAAAAGGGCCTTTCTTCAAGAGCTCGAGAGTGCCTTTGTTGAGTCGTGCCATCCGAGTCACCTGGGAGATGGTCCAACGGACCCCGAAGAGTGTGAATCAGCTCCAACCAGAAATCCCAAAGAGTCGGAAATCCTGAACAGTGTCGGCCGGAGGAATCGTATGCCGCTTGAAGATGCATTGACATCTAGCCCGCTAGATAAGCCACATGGCAAGGCTGCTGATCAACTCCACTAGGAGTCATCATCACCACTCCCTTGTGAAATGCTGAGAGCCTGAGTGGTACCAACCCGTTCCTCATGCTCGTAGATGAGGGCCAGGCAAGTAAGCGAGCCCCAAGCAACCGCGCCCCAAAAGATGGTATGAGGCCCCACTTGCCAAGTCATAAGCCTCAAGATCCGTTGCCAAACCTATTGGGTCAGCGGGCAATCCCAAAGACAATGCTGCTGAGACTCCCTGTGAAAGCCACAACCCATGCAATCTGGAAGCCACCCTCCATAATTCAGCGAGGTGCCGATAGCAATGCTCCTATGGGCAACCAACTACTGAAAAAGAACCACCCAACAAGACTGCTCAGCGCTCACAATCTACCGTCAAAAAGAAGAAAGGAACTCCTCCAAGAGCCCAAACTGAATCCAAGCATAAGCTGCAACAGGATTGACAGGGCGATGTGACTAAAGGATCCTCCTCCCAAACTACACCAAGTACTCAAAGAAGGGAATAATGGGGCTCCTAGGTGAAGTAAAAGGATCGTGCCATTGCCACTTCCTCGGATCCCAAAGGAGGCGGGACAATGGTGGGGCCTCCCAAACCCAAAGACGCTAGCCGTGGTTAGCCCGAATGTCCGCAAGGTTAGGATGAACGTACCACTCACAACCACGGGTGCCAACCACCCGAATTTGTTGAAAAGTGGAGTCGGAGATGATCCCATACTCCTCAAGCTTGCTAACCATCAGACCCTCCACACTAATCTTGAAAAAGAGTCTCATCCTAAGTAGAGCCTTGAACAATAATCAAGACCCGAGTGTGAGTAAAGGCACCTAACTAGGTCCTCGAAGGTGAGAGATCAAACTGGCCCCCCCAATCCCTCATAATAGCAGCGTCAATATCCTGATGAACTAGGGCATGACACACATCCCCATACAACATTCTTGTTGACATGCCTCAATGAGGCCCCCCATGAACAATAGTAAGACACGTCTACCAAGATTTCATATGAAACAACCATTTTGATATATGAAATTGTTGGAGTTTGAGGTTTGCGGAAGCATGTGAACAACACAAGGAAGAAGAAGAAGCTTGGAGCACAACACAGAGTACTCAATATATGATCAAGTGAATGTCCAAGGATAAATAACCCGTTAGGGTTATAGGCATATACACAAGCGAGAGGGGGGGGGAGAGGAGGGGAGGAGGAACCTCCGTGACGGTCCTAAATGTGTTCACACGCATCACTACCGAAATATATCAACAAATCCCCCCCTGGGATTGATGCGATGAACAAGGAACTGGAACTAATGTATAAGGAAGTTCAAAGTTATGTGGAATCAATCCACAAAAGGAAGTAAGTCCAAAGCTTTGCGAAAAGCTTCAAATTTCTCCCTAGGCATAGCCTTTGTGAAAAGGTCTGCAATGTTCTCCTCTGTGGGCACATATGCCAAAGCGATCTCTCCAGCATAGAATCTCTCCCTGACATAATGATAGTGCACCTCAATGTGCTTAGTAAGAGCATGGAACACAGGGTTCCTCGCAACTGCCAATTAACTTTGATTGTCAGTGAAGATCGTGGCAAAAGACTGGCCAACACCCAAATCAGCCAAAAGGCATATGAGCCACATACACTCAACAATCGCTGTGAAAGCTTCCCTATACTCAGCCTCACAACTAGAAGTGGCCATAATAGGCTTCTCCTTGTTCAACAAGATATGTATGAGCTATCAAGCATGAAGCAAAAACCATTGGTGGACATATGAGTATCATAGCAACCAACCCAATCAGAGTCAGAAAAAGCATGTAAATATGGTGGTAGTGATCCCCCCTTGGGATAAAACAATCCAAGTAGTTGTGTACCACTTAAGTAGTGAAAGATGTGTTTAACTGCCCGCCAATGCTTGACACCTGGGCAATGCATAAACGGTGCTGTTTTTAGGTGCGTTCAATTCGGTACGAACCGTTTCAAACGGTGCTCTTGAACTGGACCCGAAAAAATTCATTCGTCCAAAAACCCTCCTCTTTTCACATATTATGCATTGGAGTTTGAGGCTTCTTTTTGCAAGTGTTCTTGGCTTGAGACTTGAGTGAGAGATCTTGAAGGGTGAAGCTTCAACCTTCCTCTTATGCCCTCTTGCTACATAGACTATAGTGCACCCACCTATGTGCATTATGCCTATGTCAAATTGTTAATTTTGCCTAGTCTTTTCATAAGAATATTTGCTATCTTGCAGAGTGTGCACCAGCCATTTAGGCATAGCTTTTGCCTCCTCTATATCAACAAGTGCATCATGTAAATTTGTATCAGAAATGGAATGATCTGCACCATCATGTGAAATCTATAAAGGCTGAGAAATTGCCTCATTTGGACTAGCACTTGATTGTCCACCTGTAAAAAGAGGAAGCAAAGTTTCATACACGTCTTTGCTCATCAACAAGTGCATCATGTAAATTTCTATCAGAAATGGAATGATCTGCATCAAATCGTAACCGCCCTTGAAAACCTATAAAATGAGAGGTTTGCCACATTCATTCTCAGTCTTGCCAATGCCAGTCTTGGGAGCTCAAGGAATCCTGATCGCCAAGTAAGTACTTTCAAGTTCCAGTTCAAGTTCTAGTCTTGTCTCTTGCCCTAGTCTTTTCTAGTCTTGTATCGTGGACATCCTTTCTTGTCCTATTGTAATCTCGTAGTACGAGATCCTTTCTAGTTATTTCTTGTATCTAGTTCATATCCCTGAAGGGAATTCTTGTAACCGAGATATCTTGTTTCCTACCTACGATCCCGGGTTGTGGGATCTCTTGTATCATCTCTAGTCCTGTTTTCCATACCTATTGGTCCCGGGTTGTGGGACGTCTTGTATCAATCACATATTCTCGTATCACTCTCGCTACGTGGGTGTTCTTGTAATCGAAAGTACATTTCCGAAATCTTGTCTAGTGTAGTTAGAGAGCACAATCTGGTGCTCCCTGACACATTTTACTACTTTATCATTCAATTTTCTGTTTTGTTGTTCAAGCACTAATGCATATGCGAGACAACCAAAGACACGAGGATGAGCAACAAATGGCTTGCAACCATGCCAAGCCTCATATGTAGTGATAGACTGCAATGCTTTGCTGAGATACCTGCTAAGTACATATGTTGCACACATAACAACCTCAAGCGAGAAGTTATGTGGTAAAGCCTGACTTTTGACCATACAACTCTTCATCTCCATGAGTGACCTGTCCTTCTTTTCAGCAACTCCATTCTATTGAGATGATTCCAGCACTATACACTGATGTTTTATCCCATGTTCAATCAGAAATGCATTAAAAGTAGAAGACATGTATTCCCCCTCTCGATTAGAATGGAGGGTGCCCATCTTACATGCTGATAGATTTTCAACCAAAAGAAGAAAATGTCTGAAGCACATAAACATTTCAGACTTTGCTTTCAGTAGATACACCTATGCATGCCTAGAAAAATCATCAATAAAAGTCACAAAGTAAAGGTGTTCCCAAAAGAGGGTTGCTGCTTAGGACCAGAGGCATCACTACGAACAAGCTGCAATTTGTGAGTAGCTCAAAGTAAACCATCTTTTAGGAAGGAGGAACGTTACATTTTGCCCTAAATACAACTTTCACAAACATGTTTACAAGGTGCCTCAAGTTTGGGTAGAGAGGATACCATTTAAGATTTTTGCAAGTGTAGCCAACTAGCCTAATTCAAATGACCAAAGAGTGCATGCCAAAACTTTGCATCTTATGTAGCTTGAGAATCTTGAACTTCACATGCCGAATCATTCACAAATTTTGCATAATCTACGAGCTTATAAAGACCACAACATGAAATGCTAGAAGCAATAATAACATCACCATTCGATTGATCATGAATTGTACATCTATCATCAACAAATTTCACAACCAAGCCAATCTTGGCTAGTGTTGAAACTGATAAAAGATTTTTGTTGATCCTTTGAACAAACAAAGCATCTGACAATGTGAAAAAACTACCATTAGTAGTAGTCAGAATGATCTTACCAACCCCCATTATAGAATAAGAGTTGTGAGTGCATGTGACAGTATTTCCTATGGGGGCAAACTTAAGTGAACTGAAGAAACTGCGCTCCGAGGTAATATGTTTGGTTGCCCCACTATTAAAGCACCAAACATGTGAGTCTACCAGAGATATACACTCGTCATGAGAAGATGGGTCATAACTGCAAATAGTAGTAAATGCCCATTCTTCATTCTGCATAAGATTAACAGACTCTGCTTTAGGTGTGTAGAGGCGTATGCAACAACCATTCTGGCTTTTTTCTTTGCCTCTTTTGCAGCCAGTTTTGGACAACTCTTTATGATATGATCATTTCCTTAACAATATTCGCAAAACAACTTTATCTTTTTTGTTTCCTTCTCGTCTTTGTCTTCCTTTTTTTTTATTGTGCAAAATTAGCAGATTTTTGCTTACCAGTAGATGAGTTCCATTTACCTTTGCCCTTTTGACTAGCTAAAAAAGCTTGATCTCCTACATGCATGATGGACCTATTTTGCTTGGACTCATCTTGCTACAACAAAACAGAGACTAACTCCTCAAATGTTAAGGCATTTGCATTGCCTTTCATCATCATAGAAGAGCAAAAGCAAAACTGTGATATGAATTTGGAAGACCATGTAGATCAGTCTGTACAAGTGAACTCTCTGGCAAGATTCCATCAACAGAAATCAACTGCTTTTTCAAATCTTTGATCTTTGTCAAAAAATTGTCCATAGAATCTCCCTCATTCATATGCTCACTAATTTTCGTGCGATTCTGAGACTATGACCGGAGAGATGTCAACGACGCCTTAGATGAAGTGCAACTTGCTCTGATACGGCTCTTTCAAATCTTTGATCTTTGTCAACAAACTGTCCATAGAATCTCCTTCATTCATATGCTCACCAATTTTTGTGCGGTTCTAAGACTATGACCGGAGAGATGTCAACGACGGCTTAGATGAAGTGCGTCCTGCTCTGATATCAATCGTTGGAGTTTGAGGTCTGCAGAAGCACGCAAACAGCATAGGGAAGAAGAAGCTTGGAGCGCAACACACAATACTGAAGGTATTACCAATTGAATGTACAAGGATAAGTAACCCTTTAGGGTTATAGGCGTATATACAAGCTGGGAAAAAAATCCTCCTAAAGAGGGACAAAAGTGCCCTGGTGGTCCTAAGTTGTTCACACACATCACTACTGAAATAGGTCAAGAAAAATGGCCTTCCTGTTGAGATCAGACCACGCTGCATCACTCATGTCCTCTAGCTTTGGATAAGTGGCCCTTCACAAACTTGAAGAATCTCTTACATCCTCTCTCTCCATAGATCAAAGCCATTTCCCTCAAATCTCTTAATTTTGAAGAGATTTTTCACATACGAGGGGCAAAAGGCCATATTTGCACACATTAACTCTTAGAAAAGCAAAAATATAAATTTTTGAACTTTTACTCAGAAATTGATAATTTTGAACTTTTTCAGCAAAAATGCACCAAAAATAGAAATTAGCCCCAGAGATGTGTGCACAGTAGCTTAAAGAGGCTACAAATGAAGTTCGAGCTTAGCTGTTCAAGAAATGACAAAGTTCTTAAATTCCAGCAATCAATTTTTGCATAGAAAATAACAAATTTGTTGTTTTTAACAACAAGGGTACATGTAAATGTGTACGTGTACCTATGTACACACTTTCGTCTCTATTTTATATGCATATACATGCTTTTGAGTTTCAATGGAGAAAACATTAGGTTTAATATTCATGTGTTTATGAACTCCAAAGGTTTGATATGCTTGAAAAGTTCAAAGGCTGACTCAAAAGGTTTAATTTTTCTTGGAACAATAACTACTGGAATCATATCAATATCCCTGTCATGGTTATCAAGCTTTATTCATTCGGACAATCCTTACAGGGCATGCTCCTCTATGGTTTGCACCAATCTAGAAACATACAGATATTTTATAATGTCGAGGCTTTTGCTGAAGAGTTCAGAACGGCTCTGGGAGTGCAGCTACTACTTGTAGAGGCAAAGCTAAGGAACCGTTAGTAATTGTAACTAGCGTAGTCATAATATAGGTGTGCTCTGCGTGTGAGGAGACAATAGGGAAAACAAGGGCTGGGGTTGGGGGCAGAGAGAGGGGGGATGGTGTGTGGATGTTGGTTGGAAAGGATGAAATGGGGTCCACCGGGGGGGAGGGCGGGTTTATATCTTACTGCATGCGAGTCTGGTTTGATATATGTTCTGGAAATGTTGCAGGATGTCTTCTTCGATGAGGAATCAGCAAAAGTTGTGATCTCATCGTTGAGATTCAGAGATCAAGACAGGTGATTTTATACTTCAGTGGCTGTTATTCCGGAACTTCTGTGTGCTCCATGAGCATTTGGATTTCATGCATTTTATTTGCAAGCTGCCGTTTGTGCATGTTTGCGCCCTGTTTTTTTCCCTTCCTGTGAAAGAAAACAGAATATATTAAAAGAAAAAGATATACAGTGCCTCGAAGGGGAGGTTAGAGGCTTCTCGTGTTTGCACATTTTACTAATTTAGTGTTTCTTCTGATTGTAGTTTTACTATTTTGTCAATCTTTTTCTTGCATGCAGTGATCATTCAGAGGATGGTTCTGTTCCTGGGGCAAACTGGTTCTCATATTCAGGTGATCGAACAACTGACGCTATGGAGCATTTGCCTCCATCTAATACTAGTTCCAAGGATGCACAAGCTAGTACAAGAAGTAAAGATGAAGTGTTTGGTGAGGACAAGCCTATGGATAATACCATGCTTCTTTATGATAGTTCAGGTTCTCAAAATGACGGTGTAAGTGCTGCGATTAATACCAAGCGCCAGGGGATGAATGACCGGGGAGCTGTTGTGAACGAGCTTGGCTTTAATGTTGAAAGCCTTGGAGTCCTGGAGAACGTGCTATTGCAGGATGAGCAATCCGATGTTGAAGCCCTTTCAATCAGACCTGCCTTGACAGATTGGAGAGATTTATCCACAATGGATACTAGAACTGATAGTGACGAACATCCTTCAAAATCGCCGGCAGCGGGTCAATCTAAGTGGCCTACTATTGCGTCAGTAAATCAGAGGGCAGGCAAGCAGCAGGAGAGTCGCACAGGATATTTGGAGGCGACCAATAGCCTCAAAGATACAAGCACATCTAATGCTCTGCATGATCACGATCAGCTATGTGAACCGCTTTTTGATGGCACCGTACAGTTTGTAGGAGTGGAGATCGAGGGGACGGCAAAGGCAATGGAGTACGCATTACGGGAAGGAATAGTTGGAGAGGCCGGGCCGATCCTTCCTGTTACAGGAAACTTGAAGAAGGCTCCAAAAATTGAGCCACCTTCAGATGAGGACGCAGATCCTGGTTTTAGTGATGTGAATTATTGGAAGAGCAATTACGGCCGAACAGATACTGAACTAGATGGATTGTAAGGTATTTCATTGTACAGAGGGACGACGCTGTATTATTGGCTCTCCGCACTGGCTGTATAGTTAGTATGGAGATTGGTTCACAGCGAAATGTGAAGAAAGCTGGCACGCTTGGGCGTCAATCTCCATGGTGTTCTTATTTCTGACAGGTGGTATGTACATTAGAGTTCATTACGACCACCACGGACGTAGAAGGTCATGGACGCTTCTACAATATGTAAAATAGGTCTTGGAAAAGTGAAAAATGTATTGTTCATTCTTTGTGAATAGCATCCGTTCGCATCTTATGGGTTTCTGCATGTTATCCATACTTCACCTTCTAAAACTCGTGCAGGTCACTTCGGTACAATTCGGTAGAAGTCAATATTAGCGTCTACTCACTGTCCATAAAATTTCCTAGGATTGATCCTTTCTCCCACATCATTGTTTCTTGGGAAAAACATTGCTTTAAGAGAAAGCCTCATGTAGAATGATGCAAGAAGGGAACACCAAAGGAGAATATCAGCACTTTCATAGAGGTCATTTTTCCTACCATGCCTTTGTGGCTGGGAAAATTATTGCTTTGAGCAAAAGCCTCATTCGTGTAGAATGCTGTGTTTTGCATTAAAATATTGAAGGCAAGCGTCATTTGGACCTAAAGTGCACCTGAATCTCGGTTCGTTTTTGTACCCATTGTCAGATACCTCCTATAGGTTCAAATATTCTATACAGGAAGAGGTAAAGTTGAACTATGGCTCGAACATAATGAATATCTACTAAATAGAATACTTCCGTTTTCATCACTTGACATGAAGAGGTAAAGCCCATGGCTCGAACATTATGAATATCTACTAAATAAAAAACTTCAATTTTCATCACTTGACAAGCCTAGCAACATCTACAAAAGTGCAATCCTTCGATTTGACATTCCAAATGTGAACGTTTGGAAGAATCACAATTTTATTTTTCACATTTAGGTGAAAAAATAATTAGGATATGGTGGATCTCATGCATTTCCAATACGAAAATTAGTACAATCGGCTACACTTTGGAGAGAGAGGATGCATGATATTTGCATACATCACTTGTTGTGCCCCTTGTTTTATTGGAGTTGATCGCATCTTCCTACATACTATACCATCTCTTATATGCGTGGGATCACATGAGCTACACATCATAATCCACTTTACGTATATGCTCTCAAATATAGATTCATCACTATTTAGTCATGTATATTAATCAGAAATTGCATAACACTTGGACACGCTCACATTTCACTAGTATACTACACAACAACCAGGATGAGATTTCCTCGATCTACTCTCAACCTCTTGGATCTAGAAAAATTTGACATGTGTACAAAGAAGTCACAATACTGAGTTTTTTACCACAAGGTTATGAGTTTTGATTATGCCATTCCCTAGATGCTATTATGTGGGTTTGAATTCCAAGTAACCATAGAGGATTTTCTACTTAAAGACATGGATATATCCCACCACTTGGCTATATTAAAGCCATTTTTGTCACACTATGATCCCGATACTTTTCTTAAATGGAAATATATGTCATGAAATTCATAGATTACAATAGGGGAGAACCTTATGTGAGAGAAGAGTTTAGAACTTATGGTGATTTGTTTATTCGACCACCACCCATCACTAGACAATGCGTGTAGTTATCCATATCGAAGAGGGTTTGATATTGGAACATATATACTTAATTTTTTCATGATAGACCATGTGTTGACCAAATTGTGTAGGGAAGCGATCAAGAGCACAATAGCCATGTAAAGAGGTTTGATACCAAAGCATAAGGGCATGTAGGTTTTGGTCTTGAATTTTCTCTCTATATCATATTGCTACCTTGAAATATTGATTGATCAAGTTGGAATTGATAAAATGAGGTGTATTATTGCTTTATGAAATCTTTAAAGAACCATGCATGTGATTTCATAGAGAAGCTCTTGACAAGTCTACAAAGATTGAGCATCTTAGAGAGATAATATGGAATTCATGCTTTACATGAGTGGGCATATAAACATGTACGCTTCTTGAGAGATTGGCCAAATAGCCATATTGATACTATTTGAGGATAAACCAAAGATGCTTGTTATAGATTTTGTTGGATCCACATGTGATACTATAGACAACATCATTTGAGAGAGGTGGATGTGAGAAGTTGTTTGAGCTTAATGCTATGTCATGTTCTTTATGGATAACATAGTTTCTCTTAGAGAGTCAATTGGCTCCAAATTACGTCTTATTTCCTTGAGTGCATTCTATACACGTTTTGACAGTTAAACTTTACATGATGAAAGTATTTGATTTTTTACACATCAGCATAGATTTTAGGAGTTTTGTACTCTTTATTGTTGAAGGTCATGTAGAGATGAACAACTTTGCATCTATGCTCAAATTTCATTTAGATTGTAGCTAATTATATTATAATGATATACAAAATCACGTACATGGACAACAATAATGCTGCTATGGTAGTCATAGTGATAATGCCATGCCGAAGTTTTTTAAGAACTCCCACACCAATGTGTGATATTTGACATGATAATTTATCATCCCTTGTGTATGAAAAAAAAAATTGGGCATCAAGGTTGTGAACATATATGCAAATAACATAATATAGAGACCACACAATATCATTACAAAAGATTTCACCATGCTATCCATGTATGAATTAACTATATGAAAGTTTAGGCTTCATAAGTAGCACGCACCTTGAAAAGTTTCCACACACACACATACATACATACATACATACATATACTTACATACATATATATATATATATATATATATATATATATATATATATATATATATATATATATATATATATATATATATATATATATATATATATATATATATATATGTGTGTGTGTGTGTGTATGTATGTATGTATGTATGTATGTATGTATGTATGTGTGTGTATGTATGTATGTATGTATGTATGTATGTATGTATGTATGTATGTATGTATGTATGTATGTATGTATGTATGTATGTATGTATGTATGTATGTATGTATGTATGTATGTATGTATGTATGTATTATTATATATATATATATATATATATATATATATATATATATATATATATGTGTGTGTGTGTGTGTGTATATATATATATATATGTGTGTGTGTGTGTATATATATATATATATATATATATATATATATATATATATATATATATATATATATATATATATATATATATATATATATATATATATATATATATATATATATATATATATATATATATATATATATTTGAGGTGCTTAAAAATTTAGCAAAGATGAAGGAGATGAAAGCTTGATATAGCTAGCTAGTAAAATGGCTACGTAGATGTGTCAATATTGTTCATCTACCTCCTCTTAGCTATACTAGAGGCATGCACACAAGAATATCCTTTGATGAATAATAAAACACGGTAATAAGGTTGGAGACATGGTAGAATTATAGTCAAAAGGGATAACTCACTCCATATTCACTTCTCTTGAAGATGAAGCATTACATATGACGTATAATGGCCAACTATTACTATCTTATCCTTTTCCTTAAGTAGATCCTCTATGGTTAGTAACCTCCTTGGTAGGTTTCATTGCATATAAACCTCCCTTTACCTCCTCCCTTAAAGCCTCTTCCATATTTGTCTCAACCTTTGCTTGGATGAGAAACTTGGGCTTGATTTCCTATGGATGATAAAGTTTGTAGGTTCATCTTGTCAATGATCATTAGTGACATGAGTTGATCAAACTCTAAAATTTAATCTGAACCAGATATAAAAAAGTTAAATGGCTTCCATTTTTCTTCATCTTTCAACTTATTTAGTTTATATGCTATCATGTCATCATCATTCAAAATATAGCTAATAAAACCTAATACAATCAGGATGTACTCATTAGATGATTTCTGGGTCGCATTCTCACATTGATGAGCTCACAATTGATATATATTCCTTGTCTTTGTGTGAACAAACAAAAACCTCTCCAATACATCCCACACGACCTTCAAGAAATCAATTGCTACCAAAGAAGGGTAACATCCTATAGATGTGGATAGGTGTTTAAAAATAAGCAATAAAATAGGTCACAAAAGTAAGCCAAGGAATATTATTAGTATGAGAAACCTTCCACAAATCTCTAAAATTAGGATTCAAAGCACATACGATATTCGTCATTTGATCAACTCTGTTCTTGTCCACAAATGTTCAATATTCAACAAGCCAACCCATGTTTCCTACATTTACTCACATAGATTCAAGAAAATCGTGAAATGTAGGTCTGTGATGGTTTTGATGGCATCGAATCTATGTGCTAGAATAAAGTTTTCAAGGGAGACGTGGAAGAATGTATTTGGGGTCCTACTTTGTTCGTTTGAACCTTTGAATTGATCTTGATTTTGTTGGAGTAAGACGTCTGCGGAAGCACGCGAACAACACAAGGAAGAAGAAGAAGCTTGGAGCACAACACACAATACTGAATGAATTACCACTAGAATGTACTAAGATCAGTAGCCCGTTAGGGCAATAGGCATATATACAAGTCGGGGGAAAAAAACCTCCTAAAGAGGGAAAAAGTGCCCCGGTGGTCCTAGTGTGTTCACACAGATCATTACCTAAATATATCAACAAATCCACATTGGGAGTGATGCGGTGAACAAGAAGCTGGCACTCATGTATAAGGAAGTGCCAAGCTTTGTGGAAATCACTCCACAAAAGGAAGTAGGCCCAAAGCTTTGTGGAAAGCTTCAAACTTCTCCCTAGGCAGAGCCTTCGTGAAAAGGTCTGCAATGTTCTCATGTGTGGGCACATATGCCAAGCTGATCTCCCTAGCAGAAAATATCTCCCTGACATAATGATAATGCACCTCAATGTGCTTAGTGCGAGCACGAAATACAGGGTTCCTCACAACTGCCAATGCGCTCTAACTGTCAGTGAAGATGGTCATTGCAGAAGATTGAACAACACCCAAATCCACCATAAGGCATCTGAGCCACACACACTTAACAGTCGCTATGAAAGCTGCCCTATACTCAACCTCACAACTAGAAGTGGCCACAGTAGGCTGCTTCTTGCTCAACCAAGATATACATGAGCTACCAAGCATGAAGCAAAAGCCACTAGTGGACACACGAGTATCATAGCAACTAGCCCAGTCAGAGTCAAAAAAAGCATGCAAATCTGGCAATAGTGATCCCCCTTGGGATAAAACAACCCAAGTAGCCGAGTACCACTCAAGTAGAGAAATATACGCTTAACCGCCTGCCAATGCTTGACTCCTGGGCAATGCATAAACTTGCTCATCTGTGAGACAGCAAACTGAATATCTGGCTGAGTAATGCATACGTAAATCAAGCATCCAACAACCTGCTGATAGAGAACAACATCAAATGCATCTCCAACATCATAAAGACTCAATCCTAAACCTGTCTCCATAGGAGTGGCAATAGGTTTACAATCTTTAAGGCCAAAACGTTGCAATAATGTGTCAATATATTTCGTTTGACACAAACCCATTCCACCATCAACATGCATAAAATGAATGCCCAAATAATGATGCAAACGCCCCAAATCAAACATCTCAAATGAGGCATGTAAATCAGCCTTAAAGTCAACAATATGCCTCGCATGAGGACCAGTGAGCAGCATGTCATCAACATAAACCAGAATGATCAGAAGTGCATCATTAGCACGATTAACATATAAGGTGATTTCAGTTGGATTGTTCTCAAAACCATGTGCAATCAGATAGGCTTCTATCTTTTCATACCAAGCACGTGGTGCTTGCTTTTTAATGCCTTCTTTAACCTGCACACCTGGTTCTCATGCCCTTTCTGCACAAAGCCACGGGGCTGAAAAACATACACTTCTTCATGCAAGTCGCCATTCAGAAATGTTCTTTTGATATGCAACTAATGTACATTCCAACCATGATGAGCTGCAAGTGCACAGATGCTACGAACAGTAGTCATTCGACAAGTAGGTGCAAAGGTCTCATCAAAATCAATGCCTCTTTCCTACGCATAACCCTTTGTAACAAGCTTACCCTTATACATGTCAACTGTACCATCAGGCTTACGCTTGAGCTTGTATACCCACTTAGTCCCAATGGCCTTCTTTCCAGGAGGCAAGTCACATAAAGACCAAGTACCATTCTTCATTATAGCAACATATTCAGATTGCATAGCAGCCATCCAATTTTTTGAATTTTATTCTTCATCAAACGAAAGAGGCTCATTCTCACCACACAAACTAGATGCAGCCATAGCATAGCAATCTGATGCAAAAGAGGCAGTATGAGAGCCTCAACGAGTACAATATGATAGAGGTGCATCTAATTTGCTCTCACGCAAGGTATGCACCACCCATTTTGGCATAGTTTTTGCCTGCTCAATATCAGCTCTCTGATCAATAAGTGCATCATGTAAATCTGCATCAGAAATAGATTGATCTGCATCATCACATGAAACTTACAAAGGCTGAGAAGTTGCCTCATTAGGACCAGCACTAGACTCTCCACCTGTAAAAAAGGGAAGCAAAGTATCATACATGTCATTGGAGCTAAGAGATGTCTCCTTAGTACATGAAAACAATGGCAGAATAGCATCTTCCACAAAAACAACATCACAGCTAACCAGAATGCATTTAGTATGTGGATGATACAGACGATAGCCTTTACTTTCAGCACTGTACCCAACAAAAGTACATTTTACTACTTTATCATCCAATTTTTTGCGATGTTGTTCATGCACTAATGCATATGCCAAACAACCAAAAACACGCAGATGAGCAACAAATGGCTTGCAATCATGCCAAGCCTCATATGGAGTGATAGACTGTAGCACTTTAGTGGGACACCTGTTAAGTACATATGCTGCACACATGACAGCCTCAAGTTAGAAACTGTGGTAAAGCTTGACTCTTGACCATACACCTCGTCATCTCCATGAGTGACTTGTTCTTTCATTCAGCAAATCCATTCTGTTCAGGTGTATACGGCACTGTACACTGGTGTTTTATCCCACATTCAGCCATAAATGCATTAAAATCAGAAGACATATATTCCCCCTCTCGATTAGAACGAAGGGTGCCCATTTTACATGCTGATAGATTTTCAGTGAAAACCAAAAACTGTTTGAAGCACATGAACACTTTGGACTTTGCATTCAATGGATATACCCATGCATGCCTGGAAAAATCATTGATGAAAGTCACAAAGTAAAGATAATTTCCAAAAGAAGGGTTCTGCATAGGCCCACAGACATCATTATATACGAGCTGCAGTTTCTGAGTAGCCGGAACTGGACCATCTTTTGGAAAGGAGGAATGCTGCATTTTGCCCAAAATACAACTTCACAAACATGTTTTCTAGGTGCCTCAAGTTTGGGCAAAGAGAATATAATTTCATATTTCTGTAGGCGTAGCAAACAGGAAAATTTAGATGACCAAAGCGTGCATGCAAAAGCTTTGCATCTGACATAGCCTGAGAACCATGTACTACACATGCCGAATCATTTACACATCTTTCATAGTCTATGAGCTTATACAGCCCACGACATAAAATGCCAGAAGCAATAATCACGTCACCATTTGACAGATCATGAATTGTATATTTGTCATCAACAAATTTCACAACCAAGCCAATCTTGGTTAATGCTAAAACTGATAATAGATTTTTCTTGATCCCTGGTACAAACAAAGCATCTGACAAAGTGAAAGAACTACCATCAGTAGTAGTCAAAATGATCTTACCGATTCCCATAATAGGATAAGAGGAGTTGTTGGCGCATGTAACAGTATTCCCTGTAGGGGCAGACTCGAGTGAAGAGAATGCGAGGTAATATGTTTGGTTGCCCCACTCTCAAAGTACCAAACATCTGAGTCTACTGCAGACATGCAATGCTCATGAGAAGATGGATCAAAACTGCAAACAGTAGTAAACGCCGATTCTTCTTCCTGCACAAGGTTAGTAGACTCTGTTTTTGGTGTAGAGGCCTCTGCAACAACCATTCCAATCTCTTTCTTCTTTGCCTCTTTAGTAGCCAGTTTTGGATAGTTCTTTATGATATGATCATTTCCTTTACAGTACTTGCAAAACAATTTCTGATTTGTTTATTTCTTTTCATCTTTGTCTTCCCTCTTCGATTGTGCAGAATTAGTAGATTTCTACTTAGTAGTTGAAGAGCTCCATTTTCCTTTGCCCTTTTGACTAGCCAGGAAAGCTTGATCTGCAACACGCATAATGGACCTATTCTGCTTGGATTGGTCTTCCAACAACATAACAGAGACTAACTCCTCAAATGATAAGGCATTTGGATTGCCTTTCATCATCAACTGAAGAGTAGAAGCAAAACTCTTATAAAAATCAAGAAGATCATTCAGAACGGTCTGCACAAGTGAGCTATCTGGTATAACCTCATCAACAAAAATCAAGTGTTCCTTCAAGTCTTTGATCTTTGTTAGAAAACTATCCATAGAGTCACCTTCATTCATGTGCTCACTCTCCAACTGTTTTTGGAGGTAAGCAACACGAGACTCATTCCTAGCTTGGTACAATGTGGTAAGTGTATCCCAAGCATCCTTCGTTGTTTTGCAAGAGCGAATGTGAGGAATAATGGCACGTTTGACAAACAAAGCTATCAATGCATGTGTCTGGGCATCTTTGCCATCTCAACGAATTTGCTCTGCAGTAGGTGCAGCAGAAACTGCAACACGAACAGGAATATATAGAATATCATCATCTTTGACACCTTCTGCATCAGCTTCAATACGTGCAGTTCTAACAGTTGCAGGTGTGATAGGATGTTTTTCAACACACTGCACAATGTTCCGCAGTCCTTTTGCAACCAATACATGTCGCATCATATAAGCCCACAATGGGTAGTTGGTATCATCCAACTTATCCTCAACAACCAACATACGTAATACATCACTGCTTTCAGCCATGGCCGGTGACTAAAATACCTTGATGCAAAAAATTAACTATATCTCAAAAAGTTGAACAGAACTACCCAGATGAATTCTCCTAAACTTGTAGCAGACTTCGAGATGCTTATACTGGCGAACTGAAACTGGTATATACCTTTGGCACAAAAAGACAAAATAGCCTGCACAAGCACTACGATAGTATACATACTAAATTTCATGCGATTCTGAGACTATGACCGGAGGGGTGTCCACGATGCCCTAGATGAAGCCACAACTCGTTCTGATACCAATTGTTGGAGTTAGACGTCTGTGGAAGCACGTGAACAGCATAAGGAAGAAGAAGAAGCTTGGAGCACAACACACAATACTGAATGAACTACCATTAGAATGTACTAAGATCATTAGCCTGTTAGGGCAATAGGCATATATACAAGCTGGGGAAAAAAACCCTCCTAAAGAGGGAAAAAAGTGCCCCGGCGGTCCTACTGTGTTCACACACATCACTACCTAAATATATCAACAGATTTTGAATAGGAAACATGTTATCATGAAGTCATACACTAATTATACAATACATTATCTGTAATCTTCTCCTCAACATAAGTTGATGTGCAACATTACTTAGAGTCATGCTCATAATATACGCAAAAATGCACACAAATTCTACCCAATAACAATGTTATATATTCTTCTGATCCACAAATGCTCTAGTTATTTTGGGAATATGTATCTTCACTCATTCGCCAACACCATTTTGATGTGGTGTATAAGTACATGAAAATTGCATTTGAAACCCATTATTTCTAAAATAATGTTTGAATTGAGCGAAGATATATTATCATCTTCCATTTGTTTAAAAATACTTTTTTGTTTGGTTCTCAAAGATAACATTGACGTGTTGAACTGACTAAACACCTCACTTTTCTCCTTCATGGACTGGACTCATACATTTTATGTATGATTATCAAAGAATGTAACATAAAATTTGTAGCCTCCCGTTGATGTGGTTTTTGCAAGAGCTCACATATTTGTACGTACTATCTCTTGCATATTCTCATTTACATGCTTATCATGTGCAAATGATGATCTTCATTGATTACTGAATTGGCATGCTTGAAAGGTTGAAAATTTGGTAATAGGTTCTTTTGCTAGCATCATCTTTAACCATTGTAGATTTTCATGTCCAAAACAGTGATTCTAGAATTCTATTTGTGAAATGATACATATAGATTGTGCAAAAATGAGTATATTTAAGTCAAGAACTTTTACATTCAAGATGAAAAATCGTACAAATTTTATTCGCTTGTGTGATCGATTCAATTATTTTCATATTCTTCCACATATGAGTCATCTGACTTGAGCTTAACTTGCAATCATTGGTCAACTGCCTTTCAAACAAAAAATAGATTCTTTGTTAATGTTAGGATCATGCAAAACTTAAAAAAGATATTTCACCTTTTTTATCTTCCACGGACAAAACTATATTTCTTTTATGTGCAATATCAATTCACGAGATCAAGAAAGATTTGCAAATCTGTAAATCACTTTGCATGATTAATAATATATTTGAAGCATATGAATCAACATACCATACATTATTACCTAGCTTTGATACATAAAAATATTGTATCATATCACCTTGCACCTAAAGATTTTCTTTGAATTATCTAAACTAATGGAATCTTGTTGTTTCTACTGTTTTCATCTTTGAATTTAAAATTGTGTCATAGTGACCTTGTTTGTTACAACCCCAACATCCTAACCAAAACCATTTCTTTGATGATTGTTGTGACATCTTTTGTGTTCCATGCAATGAAATCACACTTTGACTCCAATGTTTTTTTTTTGTTGTTAGTTTTTCATTGGTTATGGTTATTATCATCTCCTCCATTACCTTGATGTCCTCATATGCTAGTGTCAAACAACTGTCACAATTGGTTTCCCTTTATGATGTGGGTCTTCACCAATGTTCATTTCCTCATTTTTAGCATAGAAACTAGATGATAAAAATTTTGGATGCTTTTCTTATATTGTATGGAAGTCTTGAACTACTTGTATATAGGAAACACAACACAAAGATAGACGTATACCTTGTCATTACCCTCTATTCTTACACCAATAGATGCGTGTGATCCATATATGCTTTTGAATTTTATAGTGTACCCAATTAGTCAAATGTTCCTTCAAAATGTCCCTCGTTTTCCTATAATTTTCTTCAATATCATCCTTCATGTTTGAATCGAATTTTTGCAATAGATTCTCTATGAGAACCAGATAGTGAATGAATGAGTGATCAACTCCCAACCAAACCTTACATAAATAGCCTCTCTCAAGGGGTAGCTGAACAAGGAAAGTGATTACATGTTCACCATGTGTCTCAATCCTCTAGAGTCCACTAGAGTGGTTTGTCAGTGACGTATCCCAGTGCACTTGAGTTGACTCAATTGAATTTCTAGAATGCCTAAGAGCTCTTAGGCAAAATCATCTTCCACATCTCTCATGGGATTTGAACCCAAGATCTTACCCTTCCCATCCTTGATACTTAACCACTAATCCAATTAACTTATTTGGTTTTAATCTAGAAAATCTTAATCTTAGCTTAAGCTAAAGCCACTATATAACATTATTTTTCCTTGAAACAATTTTTGAGATAAAAAATAAGGCTATATATATATATATATATATATATATATATATATATATATATATATATATATATATATATATATATATATATATATATATATATATATATATATATATATGTATGTATGTATGTATGTATGTATGTATGTATGTATGTATGTATGTATGTATGTATGTATGTATGTATGTATGTATGTATGTATGTGTGTGTGCATGTGTGTATGTATGTATATATGTATGTATGTATGTGTGTGTGTGTATATACATATACATATACATACACACATACACACACACACATGTGTGTGTGTGTGTGGAAGTATTGCAATAGTGATGCAACACGGTGGATTGTCCTTCTTGAGAGCTCCACAATGATCTCTTGGGAGTACAAAAATGAGTTCCACATGCCACACACAATACTCGGCACAAGAGCTATAGAATAGGTTGAAAACACATGGTACACAAGAGAACATAAACACAGATTTCTTAGATGCCACAAATGTGATTGAACTTATAATATGTGGCTAACAAACTATATGTTTTATTAAGGAACAGATACAAAAGTTTTTGATGGCCATTTGGCCTTTCAAATGGATACTAAAGCTAACGATCTCCCATTAGAGGTGCCCAAAGCTTTGCGGAAAGCTTCAAACTTTTGCCTCGGCAGAGCCTTCGTAAAAAGGTATGCAATGTTCTCCTACATGGGCACATATGCCAAGCTGATCTCCCCAACACAGAACCTCTCCCTGACATAATGATAATGCACCTCAATGTGCTTAGTGCGAGCATAGAACACATGGTTCCTCGCAACTTCCAATACGCTCTGATTGTCAGTGAAGATGGTGGTGGCAGAAGACTAACCAACACCCAAATCAGCCATAAGGCATCTGGGCCACACACACTCAATAGTTGCTATGAAAGGTGCCCTATACTCAGCCTCACAACTAGAAGTGGCCATAGTAGGCTGCTTGTTGCTCAGCCAAGATATGAATGAGCTACCAAGCATGAAGCAAAAACCACTAGTGGACACACAAGTGTAATAGCAATCAGCCCAATCACTGTCAGAGAAAGCATGCAAATCTGGCAGTAGTGATCCACCCTTGGGATAAAACAACCCAAGTAGCCAAGTACCACGCAAGTAGTGAAAGATGTGCTTAACCACTTGCCAATGCTTGATACCAGGGCAATGCATAAAACTGCTCATCTGTGAGACAACAAACTGAATATCTAGCCGAGTAATGCATAAGTAAATCAAGCATCCAATAGCCTGCTGATAGAGAACAGCATCAAATGCATCTCAAGCATCATGAAGACTCAATTGTAAATGTGTTTGTATAGGAGTGGCAATAGGTTTACAATCTTCAAGGCCAAAACACTGCAATAATGTGTCAATATATTTTGTTTGACACAAAGCCATTCCAGCATCAACATGCATAAACGGAATGCCCAAATAATGATGCAAATGCCCCAAATAAGACATCTCAAATGAGGCATGTAAATCAGCCTTGAAATCAGCAATATGCTTCTCATGAGGACCAGTGAGCAGCATGTCATCAACATAAACCACAATGATCAGAGGCACATCATTAGCACACTTAACATATAAGGTGCTTTTAGTGGACTGTTCTCAAAACCATGTGCAATCAAATAGGCATGTATCTTTTCATACCAATCACATGGTGCTTGTTTCAAACCATCTAAAGCCTTTCTTAACTTGCATACCTAGTTTTCATGCCCCTTCTGCACAAAGCCATGGGGCTGAAAACATACACTTCTTCATGCAAGTCACCATTCAGAAATGCAGTTTTAATGTCCAACTGATGTACATTCTAACCATGATGGGCTACAAGTGCACATATGCTATGAACACTAGTCATAGGGCATGTAGGTGCGAAGGTCTCATCAAAATCAATGCCTCTTTCCTACGCATAACCCTTTGGAACAAGCCTAGCCTTATTCTTTTCAACTGTTCCATCACGCTTATGGTTCAGCTTGTAAACCCACTTAGTGCCAATAGCCTTCTTGCTAGAAGGCAAGTCACATAAATATCAGGTACCATTCTTCATTATAACATCATATTCAGATTGCATAGCAGCCATCCAATTTTCTAAATTTTGTGCTTAATCAAACGAAATAGGCTCATTCTCATGACACAGACTAGATGCAGCCATAGCATAGCAATCTGATGCAAAAGAGGCACTATGAGAACCTGAATGAGTATGGTATGATAGAGGTGCATCTAATTTGATATCACATAAAGTTTGCAGCAGCCATTTAGTGGCATAGTTTTTGCCTGCTCAATATCAGCTCTCTCATCAACAAGTGCATCATGTAAATCTGCATCAGAAATGGAATGATCTGCATCATCACATGAAACCTGCAAAGGCTGAGAAGTTGCCTCATTAGGACAAGCACTAGACTCTTCACCTATAAAAAGAGGCAGAAAAGTATCATACATGTCTTTGGAGTTAACAGATGTCTCCTTAGTACATGAAAGCAATGGCTAACTAGCATCTTCGACAAAAACAACATCAGGGCTAACCAGAATGTGTTTAGTCTGTGGATGATATGGATGATAGCCTTTACTTTCAAAACTGTACCCAACAAAAATAGATTTGACTGCTTTATCATCCAATTTTCTACGATGTTGTTTAGGCACTAATGCATATGCCAAACAACCAAAAACATGCAGATGAGCAACAGATGGCTTGCGATCATGCCAAGCCTCATATGGAGTGATAGACTACATCGCATTAGTGGGATACCTGTTAAGTACATATGCGACACACATGACAGCCTCAAGCTAGAAACTATGTGGTAAAGCCTCACTCTTGACCATACACCTTGCCATCTCCATGACTGACTTGTTCTTCCGTTCAGCAACTCCATTTTGTTGAGGTGTATACGACACTCTACACTGATGTTTTATCCCATGTTCAGCCAGAAATGCATTAAAGTCAGAAGACATATATTCCCCCCCTCGATCAAAACGAAGGGTGCCCATTTTACATGCTGACAGATTTTCAGCCAAAACCAGAAACTATTTGAAGCACATAAACACTTCGGACTTTGCCTTCAATGGATATACCCATGCATGCCTGGAAAAATCATTGATGAAAGTCACGAAGTAAAGATAGTTCCCAAAAGAAGGTGTCTACATAGGATCACAGACATCATTATGTACAAGCTGCAATTTCTGAGTAGCCCAAAATTAATCATCTTTTGGAAAGGAGGAATGCTGCATTTTGCCCAAAATACAGCCTTCACAAACATGTTTTCCGGGTTCCTCAAGTTTGGGCAAAGAGGGCACCATTTTAGATTTCTACATGCATAGCCAACTCAAGAAATTTAAATGACCAAAGCATGCATGCCAAAGCTTTGCATCTGACATAGCGTGAGAACCATGTACTGCACATGCCGAATCATTTACAAATATTTCATAGTCTATGAGCTTATACAACCCATGACATTAGATGCCAGAAGCAATAATCACGTTGCCATTTGATAGATCATGAACTATACATCTGTCATCAACAAATTTCACAACCAAGCCAATCTTGGCTAATGTAGAAACTGATAACAAATTTTTCTTAATCCCTGGCACAAACAAAGCATATGACAGTGAAAGAACTACCATTAGCAATAGTCAAAATGATCTTACCAACTCCCATAACACGATAAAGTTGTGTTGTTAGCACATGTAACAGTATTCCTTGTAGGGGCAGTCTTGAGTGAAGAGAAGAAACTACGCTGCGAGGTAAAATGTTTGGTCGCCACACTATCAAAGTACCAAACATCTGAGTCTACAACACACATGAATTGCTCATGAGAAGATGGGTCAAAACTGCAAACAGTAGTAAATGCCCATTGTTCATCCTGCACAAGATTAGCAGACTATGTTTTCGATGTAGAGGCCTGTGCAAGAACCATTCTAGCCTCTTTCTTCTTTGCCTCTTTAGTAGCCAGTTTTGGACAAATCTTAATGACATGATCATTTGCTTTACAATATTTTCAAAACAATTTCTGCTTTTCTGATTTCTTCTCATCTTTGTCTTCCTTCTTCGAATGTGCAGCATTTGCATATTTCTGCTTACTAGTAGAAGAGCTCCATTTTCCTTTGCCCTTCTGACTAGCCAGGAAAGCTTGATTTGCAACACACATAATAGACTTGTTCTGCCTAGACTAGTCTTCCTGCAACAAAACAAAAACTAACTCTTCAAATGTTAAGGTTGCAACAAAACAAAAACTAACTCTTCAAATGTTAAGGCATTTGGATTGCCTTTCATCATCAAATGAAGAGTAGAAGCAAAAATCTGATATGAGTCGGGAAGACCATTCAGAATAGTCTGCACAAGTGAAGTGTCAAGAAGGACTTCATTTATAGAAATGAACTGTTCCTTCAAATCCTTGATCTTTGCCAGAAAACTGTCCATAGAATCACCCTCATTCATGTGCTCACTCTCCAACTGTTTTCGGAGGTAAGCAACACAATCCTCATTCCTAGCCCGATACAATGTGGTAAGTCTATCTCAAGCATACTTAGCTATTCTACAAGAGTGAATGTGAGGAATAATGGCACGTTTGACAGACACAGCTATTAATGCATGTGCTTGAGCATCTATGCCGTCCCAAAGAATTTTCTTTGTAGTAAGTGCAACAGAAACAACAGCATGAACAAGAATCTACAGAATATCACCATCTTCGACACCTTCTACATCAGCTTTAGTACTTGTAGTTGTAATAGTTGCAAGTGTGATAGGATGTTTTTCAACACCCTGCACAATGTTCCATAGTCCTTTTGCAACCAATACATGTTGCATCATGTAAGCCCATAATTGGTAGTTGGTACCATCCAACTTATCTTCAACAGCCAACATAGGAAATACATCATTGCTTTTAGCCATGGCCGATGACTAAAATACCTTGATGCAAAAAATTGACTATGTCTCAAAAAGTTGAACAAAACTGCCGAGATGAATTTTGCTAAACTTGTAGCAGACTTTGAGATGCTTATATTGGCGAACCGAAACTAGTATATGCCTTTGGCACAAAAAGACAAAATAGCCTTCACAAGCACTGTGATAGTGCGTTCAGAGGCCAAAACAAGCTCAGAGTATGCTCACCAAATTTCGTGTGATTTTGAGGTTGCAACCGAGGAGGTGTCGACAATGCCCTAAATGAAGCGGCGACCTGCTCTGATACCATTTGTGGAGTTAGATGTGTGCCAAAGCATGCAAGCAGCATAAGGAAGAAGAAGAAGCTTGGAGCACAACACACAATACTGAATGTATTACCAGTAGAATGTACAAAGATAAGTAAGCAATTAGGGCTATATGCGTATATACAAGCTGGGGGAAAAAACCTCCTAAAGAGGGAAAAAAGTGTCTTGACGGTCCTAGAGTGTTCATACACATCACTACCTAAATATATCAACAGGAACAAATTGGGATGGGTGACCTCCCAGGAAGTACCAAGAACCTCCATCTTTCTTGATTGTTGAGGTCCTCCCTCGCATGTAGCCAATGATGTCAATGGTGACTTTGGTGATTCGGATGACAAGGTATGCCAAGGTCTATGCCTTGGTTTCCACCTTAGTCATAAGCCTTATGTTCTAATGTAGAAGAATATTCTTTGATTTTTTTCATTCATTCATTAGGTTTCCAACTTAAAACTGGAAATGGGGGAAACCTTTACTAGATTATGGAAATTGTTTTGCAAGTGGAATTTTCTTCGTTTCATCCTTCCCTTTTACCAAGAACACTTCATACAAATGACTTCCTGTACGTTTTTCTCAAGTGAGAAATAGCATTTAGGTTCATGAGAAATTGTTTCATTTGCTTAGTGGAATAATTATCTATTGTCAAACAATATTTGAACATGTGAGACTCTTTCTAAGTCCCTTACATGGAACATTAGATGAATCCAAATTTCCTCTAGGCGTTAAAATTCATATGTCCACATGGAAACTTTTTTAGTATTTGGAAAAGGAACACAATATCTTGGCAATAACTTAATGCATTTATGGTCTTTAGCTTTTTGAAACTTTTTGGAACTTGAAGATAAACTTGATCTCCAACTTGAAAAGAAAAAATTCATGTATTTTTGGATTAGCATAAGATCTTGCTTGATCTTGATCACTTCTCAGGTTTCCCTTAGCTAACTTAAGCTTAAAATTCATGTCTTGAAGGGATTCTTGAGCTACTTGAACCCTTTCACTTTGAAGTCCCACTACATACAAAGACCTAGGCTAGAACCCATACACCAACATGAATGGATTGAATTCAATTAAGAGTTACTTACACTATTATAGCTAAATTCAGCTAAAGAAAGATAATCTTCATAATCACTTTGTGTGGAAGTAACATAAGCTCTTATTATGTCTTCTAAAATTTGATTGGCTTTTTTAATATGTCCATCAGCTATAGGCACGCTCAGTCTAGTTTCAAGTCTACTAAAGACTACTCACCAAAAATTGACCTATAAATCGAACATTTCTATTAGAGACTATGTCTACTAGAAGAAGAGTATGTAAAGTTGATTTAAAAACATTTTTGCCGATTCAAGAGTCTTATAAGTATTCTTGATTAGTATAATGTGAGAAAACTTAGTCAATCAATCTACTACTACCCAAATTGAATCATAAATTGTTTGGATGTTGTTAACCCTTCTCCTTCTTTTCAATGAGCCTTTGTGATCTTCTGGGTTGATGTGAAGTACTTGTCTCTGATGGGTGCTTTGAAAAGACTGTGTCCCACTCTGAAGTGTAGATATGTAGACTAAGACTTGTATTTGGATCTTTGGTTGAGTATCTTGAAGCTTCATAAAAGATTACATCTTTTGAAATTTTGATGGAGTGGTTCTAAAGATCATATAGTCTATATGCTTTTGATTTTTCATTGTATCCAATGAATATATGATTGTTAGACTTGGACTGTAGCTTGTTGTGATCTTGTTTTGGTACATGGACAAATGATTCACTTCCAAATACTCGAAAGTAATTGACATTACGCTTTCTTCCATAGTAAGTTCAAAGGGCATCTTGTTGTGCAAAGCACTAGTGAAGCCTCCATTGAGTATGTTCATGACAATGTGCACTACTTTTGCCCAAAACTTGTAGGATAATTCTTTGTTGTGAAGCATGGTTCTTGCTATTTCCATCACACTTCGGATCTTTCTCTCAGCTCCTCCATTCTGGGATGAAGTGTGAGGTTGAGTGAGTTGTCTTTTTATCCCCTTTTGTTTTAAGAAATTGTCAAAGTCATGATTGATAAATTCACCACGACCATCTCATCAAATAGTTTTGACTATCTTAAATGCTTCATTCTCAACTTGGTTGATCCATTCTCAAAACTTGGATAAAGTTTCTAACTTTGACGTCAAGAATATACCCAAATGTATCTAGAGTGGTCATCTACTAAAAGAAAGAAGTAGATTGATCCACTAAGGGAAGGGGTATTCATAGGTCCACAAAGATCTAGGTGGACTAGGGCTAAAGGGTTCCTAGCTCTTATGGAAGCCTCATTGGGAATGGGAGCCCTATGTTGCTTGCCTTCGATGCAAGCTTGGTAGACATCATTGACTTGCCCAATCTTGGGAAATTCTTTAACTATTTGAGAGGAGGAAATCCTTGGTAAATATGAAGTGTGGCCATACCTTTGATGCTAGAGACTAGGAAGTGACTTCTTAGAATGAAGCAAGAGATTTTTGTATAGTCCTTTTTCTTCTATGCCTTGAGTGATGATGCATTTGGTTTTAGGGTCAATCACCTTAAATGAAGTGTTATGAAATAACACTTTTTTATCGTGATCAGTGATGGCCTTGACTGATAGTAAATTCATGCACAAGTTAGGAACAAATAAGACATTGGATAATAATTTGCACTCCCCTCAGTCATTGGTGATTTGTACTTTGCCTTTTCCTTTGATGGGAAGGCTTTTGTTGTTGCCTAGGTAAATTTTGCCAGTATGGTCCTCAATCTCTTGAGAAGAATCCCAATCCTTACATGTGCGATATCGCTCCACTATCAAAGATCCATTCTTGAGATGAACTGGAAGTTACTAGGGCATTGGCCTCTATGGAAATAACTAGGTCTTCACTAGAACTATGAGACCTATGATGAGATGTTGTATATGTATAGGTAAGTGTCATGTGTATGCATGAACATTGATGATAATTTTGTAGTTAAAATCATTCTACTTTATTATAAACCTATTACTTAACCTTACTTAAAATCCATGTGTAAATTCGTGTTTTTAAACCTTTGTTTTTTGAGGCCATTGTATATTTAATTAGACATAGAGAGGCTCAAAGGGGGCAACGACTTCCATGATAGCAAGTGCATACAGATTGGTAGTCTACAAAGCACACTAATCGCAAGCAAACACACAAACACAATAGCAAATGATCATAGAATAAAGGGATTTTAAACAAACAAGGTGGTGTGGTAGCATGATTGAAGAACGAGATGATTGTAATAATGAACGCACATCAGGGAAGATTCGTTATAACAATCATGCAAACCATGCAGACATGGATGGAGAACAGATGATTGAATGTGTGGAAGGTGAGCAAAAAGGACGAAGCTTTGACCCATTAATCGGATTTTTAATTGGTGTTCCGGCAAGGGTCTCCAACCGAAAAGTTTTCGGACCAATCTATGTCGAAATCTAGTATGGAAGGAACCACTGCACTTTGGATTTTCCTGCAACACACTCTTACTTAGAGTTGTAGAATAGTATGAGATGAACCACTTTGAATATTGGAGCCCTTAAGAAATGATCATGCATCTGGGCTTCTCTCTATTATACTTCTTGCAAGAGTAGAAAACTTTCAAACCATTGCTCGTCCAGTGCCCGTAGATCATCGATACGACTATAAAGTGACTCGATTGGTAACAATTTATGCTGAATGGCAACTCTCAAACTGAGTACAATGACTTCCATAAGAGCAATAGCTTCGATTCCATAGGCCAATTTGAAGGGGCTATATCCTGTAGTAACCTTGTATGTGGTATGGTACACCCATAGAACAACAGGTAGAAGTTGATCCCAACGATCAAGACAGTCCATAATGAGCTTTGTTAACAAAGTCAATAGTGTTTTGTTAGTGATTTCCAGAAGACCATTACACACAAGGATAATATGGAGTACAAAATTTATGCGTAATACTAAAGGAGGTAGTTAAGGATTTAATTAACTCATTTGCAAAATGAGTGCCTATGTCCGACACTAATTCCAGGGGTAGACCAAAGCGTGGAAAAAGATCTTGAGTCAAGCACTGAGCAACTATCATAGTAGTGGCAGAACGAACAGTGGAGGCCTCAGCCCAACGTGTAGCATAGTTGGTGCATGTCAAAATATAGTGATTAGCAATAAGAGTATCCGAGGGAGTAATTGGGCCAATGAAATCCAAGCCCCATTTTTGAAATGGTTCAAGAAGGAGAATCAGCTGTAAAGGGAAGTGATGTCATGACAAGGGTTGACCACTTCATTGGTAGAGATCACATTTCTGGACATATTCGTGCACATCTCATTGCATGATTGTCACCATAGACCACTTTGTAGGATCGTTTTATTCCATTATGCATGGTAATAGAGAGTATAAAGAATTATCAAACTTTCAAAGTGGGAATTTTCCCTAATGACTTCCTAGAATATGATGACACCATAAAGTTACAAAAGAATAACTTGAGTATTGTAATCCTTCTTGGAGAATTAAGTGGCTCGATAGGAATAAAGATTGTAGAAATATATGACTTGAGATTTTGAATCACCTAAAAATTAATCTATCATACTATCCTATTGCTATAAGAAAAGAATGGCCAAAATTTTGGCAAATGAGGAAGGAAGGAAAATTTCCATCAAAATGGATGAATTTTTTAAAAATAGAAGGTCCAAAGAAAGGAACATGGCCAACAAAGAACTACAGATATTAGGATCTTAGATCTTATAAGCTTTAATTCTTCGATAGAGACCTTACGTTTTTTATTTAAGTGGAACTCGTGAACATATATGTATTATGGTCTATTATAGTAGAGTTATATTCATGGGAGGAAATTATGTATAAAATTTTGAAGATCCTTTTGATTATGAGTTTTTTGAATGATTAAGAGATTTTTGGTAGAATATACTTGGTCATGAAAGCAAGATTAAAAGCTTATGAAGCAACTTATAGAGAATATATAAATAAGGATGTCATTGGCAAACAAGCAACTGCAGTCCAGTGGAGAAAAGCATTATTTGAAATGTTAAATGATTTGAATGTCATAGAAAGGATAATCAATGACTTGATATCTCAAGTCTACAAAAGAAAGAAGAAGCACTAGGATTCAAATGAAAAAATATTAAGGATGATAAAGGAGCAGGAGGGAAAGAACGTTGGAATGAATGTCAGATCAACTTCAAAGAGCAAGTTCAAGTGGAGTTTTTATGAATAAAAAATATATATTTTGGATATTATAATTATCTCAAATTTTATAAAAATGCGAAAGATTCTTCCACATGATGATATCCACCTTATATATTTTTTATAGAATTTTAGAACTCTTTGGAATGTATATTTTATATTAAAATAAGAAAATGATCAATTTTTAAGTGTGAAATTGGACATATGGATCATTTCTCTTCACGACTATTCATATTACTAAGGAATCAAGCTTGTTTTGTATATGCTAAAGGTATCAACCCTCAGTTTTAGGCATATCAATCCTCATTTCAAGGGTACACACCTTGTAAGAGCACTTTGTATTTTTCAAAGGGTTTACATCCCACTTTGGCACACTATAAAGCCATCATTTGCATTTCTCCATAGGGTTTAACCCTCACCAATTGGCACTCCTCAAATTTTTATTGTACTTCTTCAAGGGTTCAACTCTTGGATTTGCGCCATTATCTTTGGCACACTTTGGCACTAGTTCCCTTCTTTGTACATCAAAACATAAGAAAAAGGAGTATTGCGTGTCTGTCTCGGAGGCTAATCTAAGCCCCCAAGTGTGACTTTGTCTGTGTGCAACATGCTACTCTAAGACCTCCTCTCGCATCGACTCGTCTCAGTTTCTTGTGCAAGTGTAGGGCTATTCTTAGCCCCTTGAAGCATCTCTCTTAGATTATCCAATGTAGGACTATTCTAAGCCCCCCCTCTCCAAGGTGTCTACTTCATTTTTGGTGCAAGTGTAGGGCTACTCTAAGCCCCCCCACCCCTATCCCAACTCAATTTTGTGAACCAATTTGTATCAATAGTGTGGTAAATTCATTTCAACGGTGATGATGTCAACAATTTCAAATGCAACCTCCTCAAGTCAATTATATTTACCATCCTTTATGCCAATACTCATGCCAAAAGATGAAAGACTAAATGGCACAATTTACAACCTATGGAAGGAAACTATTAGGGCCTACCTCTATACAAACCTATTATACAAGGTAGTCAAAGGAACAAAACAAGAGCTGATAAGGATAGCAATCTAGAAGCTTGGAATATATGGAATGTAAAGGACAAGCAAGCATTAGGCCAACTTCTCCTTGCATGTGATGAATTGACAAAGGGTCACATCACTACATTTAATACTTCAAAAGAAACTTGGGATAGTCTAGCAAATCTATATGAAGATAAATCACCTTCTAAGATTTATAGTCTAGAGGTTGAGTTTCACAATCTCACTATATGTCCACAAGACACCATCACAAAAGTGATCGCCCAATTTGAAGATTATCAATGCAAGATAGCACTTTGTGGATGACAAATTTCAAGTGAAGACATGGCCACAAGATTACTCAACAAGCTTCCAAGGTCCTATGAAACATTTTTGACCACTTTGTATAACAAAGGTCAAGTTTTAACTTGGAAAGAGGTTCGTCGACTTTTGCTCCTCCATGAATCGTGAGCAAAGTCAACTTCTTCACAAGAGACAACCACGAAGGCTAAGGGACCCTTCCACAAGGGCAAACATGCTAGTCACAATACTAGCAATGCACCCAAGCAAGGTTCCAACACCTCTTCCAAGAAATTTAGTTTTTATTTTTGTGGAAAAATAGGGCACTTGGAAAAACTTTGCTACAAGACGAAGCATACATCAAAGCCTTCTAGTTCCAAAAACCATATATGAGCATCATAATACTTCCTTGTATCCAATTATAAACTTGAAATCCTTTTAGATAAGAAAACCTTTGTTTAATCCAACTCTTCATGTTTCTTATTGCCCTGCAGGTACTAAGAGAAAGAAGAAAAAATTAGTCAATTCAAACCAATGCATTAAAAAATATGAGAGAGACATTAACTGATTGACTTTCAATCAAAAATATTTTTATTTTTCTATATGACAATTCAAGTGAGGAAATCCTTCCGACATCAGTCTCGGATGAGACTAACAACTTTCTGACCCCATGCCATCTTGTGCATTTCTGTCTTCTGTAGTGGGAAGCTTCTATGGCACATCCCGCTCCAGAAAGCCTCCATGCCATCACGCTTGAACCCACCTTGGATGCATATTAGTATGTCAGCCATGAGCAGACATGAGCTCTGCACGATGCTGACTAAAGTGGGTCAGCGATTTCTCCTACCCATTGATAATCCAACATCGGTGCCTTCTCTTTCTTGAGCACCCATGGAACAACTATTCCCTCGATATAGCTCAAATGAATATGCCATTAGTTGTAGACCTGAGCCAAAGCACTCTATTCTCCATCTTTTGTTCATCGCCCTCAACTTGCAGCACTGCCTGTATGGCATATCCCGTCAATTTTACTCCATCGTCACCACGACCACCCAATGACCAATCAATTGGTTGATCATTCTTTTTAAGTGCATTCACAAAGAATGCAAACATGTCATTTGATAGTTAGACAATGGAAACCATGCAAAAACCCATCTCCTTTATCTTCAGTCCATCCTATATCCCAGAGAGTTCCCCATCACCACCCACATCGTCCTCTTTCCCCGCCGATTTGTGCAAATAGCCTCCCCATCAAAAGACGAGGATTAAGCAAGTGTCCACCTCATCCTCCGATAATCTCATCATATCGAGGTGATTGTTCCCTCTTCCTACTCCAGCCTCTCCCTAGAATTCCACACCTGTATCTGTCGCAGATGACCCAGAAGTCCCTGCAATCCCCCCTCTTCCCACAGGCCATGAACAATACTGGCAGTTTGATGTGAATGACCAATGTGGCATGCAGGAGTCTAGTACGCTCAGTAGCTACCTCCTCCATATGCAAGGACTTATTTCCAAGTACATGGACTATTACCAATGGTTAGCTGACCATTTCCAACAGCATTGCAACTACCTTCACATGGATAACCAGAACTATAGAAGTACTTGGACCATTAGGTGTTCACCAACCAATAGTTGGGTGACACCTTATAACAAGAAGCCAAACAAATGCAATACTTTAAAACTTTTTTTGAAGAGTCCAAGCACGAGTCGGAGAAGTACTAGAAGCAGGTCATCAACCTATAGGATGTTAGTGCTCACCACCTTTTGCGAATCCAGGAGTTAGAAAAAGAGACCATGGTGCAAACGGCTGCAATCAACAAGATGTTGTTTCACCTTCAAGAACAAGCCACTGACTACAACTTGTTGCAATAGACTACCACTAGCTTGTGAGAGACCAATGAGCAACTGTCTACTCAACCAACACATCAAGAACATCAACTCTTGGCCGCAAATGATCAGGTGACCAATCTGCAATGGTCCTTGGATGTTGACATGTCGCTAAAGGAGCAAACTATCCAGATGGCTCGGGTGGAAAAAAAAATGCTGGAAGCATCTGGCAAAACAAGATTTTTATTTACAGGAAGAGTTTAGTCTGTAGCATAGATCCATTCCATTTTGCACCAAGCTTCAATGTACAGCACCCCTGAAGGTTCTATCACTCTCGTATCGAAGGAAGTGCAAAAATGTTTGGAGACTATATCTAAGAAAATCCACAATACATTTGTAGAAGCTCATGAGTCCTTTAAAAATTATGTATTTACTACATCACAGGATGAGCGGGAAGATGTAGAATAAGGCATTATCCTTAGTTATTTTTTGGGTTTAGGTCCTCGGAGTGTGCTTGTGTTAGCCACCTGACATGTTTGTACATATATTTCTAAAGCAACTCGCTGAAGAGGCAAAGACACCAAATGTAACTCTTCATATAGTTAATACGGTTATGTCTTGGTGCACAAAGAGCAAAGGAAAAGTCCGAGAAGAGGCACCAGATATGTCAGGTTGTCTATGTTCTACCGCACAATGATAGTTCGATTGCCTACACCATTATGTATTGTAATATTTGAAGTGCTATGTACTATTTGATTAAATAATTGTGTTAGTTGTTTGGTGAAGTTAATTGGTGTAGCAATTAAGTTATTCAGTGAGGAATAAAGTCCATTAGTCTATTTGGTGTAATTCAGTGAAGATAGCATAGTTGATTGTTGGCAATGTGTAGCAATTGAGTGCATTAATTTGGTGAATATATCTGGAAGAAACATAAGGATCCAGCCTTTTATTGGATTGTGCCACCCCAAAAACCCTATCAACATGTCCTACTCCTTAACTAAACTAGATAAATAGCATTTGAAGTTGTATGAATCATCCAAAAATAGCAAGTCTCTTGGTCTAGTTATTATGCAAATCTATATTCAAGGCATATCAAGTCAGAACCCAAGAAGGGCTAAATGTGGCAGAGTTAGATAGGTGTTATCCGAGAGCCGAATTAGAAAATGAAAGGACTAAGCTTTGTTTGAAAATGGTGGAATTTGCTTAAACCATGTTTGAGGCCAGCCATATTTTCAATTGCACTAACTCAACCAAGACACAATTACACTTTGATGGATTGTTAGAGAGACTCGAGAGGATGATAGCCAATTCTAGGAAGTCATCTACATTGTATATGGGGTAACTAGGTCTATGATTCCAAAACTCTTTATATTAAAAGGGAGTTCTCGTTAGGGAAGTATACCTTGTAACATGTATGTGTATAGCTATCACACTAAAAACATAAAGGATGCAAGAAAGACACAGAGGTGGATGATGAATACTAAAATGAGGAAAAAATAGCCCACTTGATATGATTGCACTTTAGATAATAGTACAATGGCTTCCAGCCACTCCGGAGTATGAAATTGGATTACTTGACACAAAGAAGATATACATAACAATATTTGACTTGTGAAAAAATACAACAGACTCCAACCTAACAGATCTCTCCTATAATACTCAATCCTGTTGTCATGCCAACTGACCACATGTTTAAGGACGAATTCTGAAGGTGAAGAGCACGAATTTTCTTAGGACTCTACACGGGCATCTTAGACGAATGGCACTTCCTTGTGGATGCTTTGATCTTTGAGTGGGTTTTATCGAGGGGCAAATTTTTAATAGGAGATCAAAATAAGCAAATTTTGAGGGTTTCTTGGGCGAATTCTCAAAAAGGGGCAAATTGCATACAGTAAGAGCAAGTGGACGACAAATTTGGTGTGGCTTGCACCTTTGACAAGTTTGCAATTTGGAGGCATAGTGAACTCCACACAACGAAAAATTTGACAAATCTCATGCTTGGGCGAATTTGTGCGTGATGAAGGACGATTGGATGGAGATGCAACCGAAGGACAAATGCGGAATAGGATTGAGCCTATTTTGGTAGACTTCCCTTTTTATTTTGCTTTGGCGAATAGAGATAGAGGCAAATACGATGCTTTGGCGAATAGACATAGAGGCAATCTGCAAGATGTTTAATTGTCGGGACACTGTGCATGCTTCATATGCGGTGGTATTATGGATCGCCTAGAACTCTCCTGTAACAAAAAGCCGAGTCGTCCCAGTTTCTTGGCACAATAAGTGAATTCTGAATCTCTACATTTGGCGACTTTTGAATTTCTTAATCCTATAATTAGACAAATACTCTTAATCTTTGGATGGGGACTAATTCAGAGTGTGACAAATTATTCTTCCCAACATAAGAGATGAATTCACTTCTTCTCGCTAGAGTCAAGGGAGAATTTAATGCGACATATTTCACCCTTCATCCTTCCAAATGTGGATGAATTTTCGATTCTGCTTGCGAGACAGAGGAGGCAGAGGGTGAATCTCAGAAAAATTGCATTTCTAAGGAGCATTTCCAAGGAGCATTTTCAAGAAATTCTTGTCAAACTATAGTCCCAAACATCAAGATGTTGCATCATCTTGATGTGATTCCTCACTTATTGGCTAAAGTTATGAGAACTACTTATTGGCAAAAACATGTTCGAAATTAGAACTATAGTATATACAATGATTGAATTCTCTCAAGATTTTTTCAAGTTAGATAAGTCTTTACCTTGGAAATGTTAACCAGGAGAAATTTCTCACCCCGCAAGTGCTCCAATTGTACTGCTCCTTGTTGAAATATCTTCAGTATTTTATAGGGTCCCAAACACTTACACAATGACTAGGGATCCGTCTTCCACTTCATTGGTCCTTAAATGCTTGTCATGCATTCGTTTCCTCTCTTCTTTCTTTACCTGCAACCTCCTCATAGTTGTTTCTCTGTATTCCTTCAATGCTACCAGTCTTCTAATGCGACATTCAACTTCGATTCTTTTTGCTTCAATTTCTTTTCTGATGATGAATTCGAAAGGGGCTAGCACCTCCTTACCATAAGATAGAAGGATTGGGCTCTCTCTCATGGTGCCTCTTCTCATTGTTCAAAAAGCCCATATTGCACCAATAAGTGTCTGTGGCCATGAACTATGATGGTCAAAAGCTAATTTTCATAGTAATCCAATCAAAATTTTGTTAGAACTTTCTACCTTCACATTGCTCTCGAGTAACAGGCACATGCCTTTTTATGGAAGATCTTGTACCTGTCAAAGATAAATTATAGCAGATTATTTACAAAGTGTGTGCCTCTATCACTTATAACTTCCAATGGGCAGCCAAATCTTGAGAATATTCTTTTATACATAAACTTGGCTACTGTAGTGACAATACAATCAATGGAAGCCTTAGCTTCTACCCACTTAGTAGAATAACATGTGTCCATGAAGATATACTTCTCACCACCAAGTTGACCAGTTGGACTGATTGGTCCAATGAAATCAAGACCCCATCTTTCGAAAGGTAGCTTTTGTGGAAATGACTAATGGTTGAAAATTTAGTATATTAGGCATGGGAGCACATCTCTGGCAGATCACATCCTTTAGCAAACTTGATAGCATCTTTGTAAATATAAGGCCACCATGATCCCTTGTGGATGATTTTGTGAGCCAACTCCTCTCCATTGAGATGACCTTCACTATGTGTTGCTTCAAGCAAAAAATTTACCTCTAGTGGATAAACACATTTTCTCAAGATACCATTGTGAAAATATTTATACAAATGGCCATTTATTAATGGATATAATTTGGCTTTAAAGAGGAATATCCTCTTCTCTAATACAGTTGTGTTCTCAGGGAATGTTCCAAAAGTGGGGAAATGCAAAATTTCAGCATACCAATAAGTTTGAGTGTCTACCAGAAAGAGACTACTATCCATAGGTTCATCATTAATACCTGTTCCCTTTTCACTCATGAAGTCCTTGACACTTGATCTGCCATGTAGTGTTCTTTTCCTAGCTTAATATGAATCTCAAAGTCATATTCTTGAAGTAGTAGTAACCAACACCAAATCCTTCCAGCTACTCTAAGATTATTAATTAAATACTTCAAAGGCTGATGATCAGATATGATAATGAAATGCACACCTAGAAGGTAGTGCCAAAACCTTCACTTTTTGTAGTGTTGCAGTTCCTTTATGCTTTGGTAAGTAGTCTGCTAGCATAAGCTATAGGTTGATCCATCTTGGGCATGGAGGGTTGATCCAAAACTACTTCTAATACATGAAGAATAGCATCTATATGCACATGGAAATCTAATTACCAATTAGGAACAGTTAAGAGTGGAGAAGTACATAGTCTGAACTTTAGTTCACAAAATTCATTTCCAGCTTCAGGACTCCATGAGAAAGGAATCTTCTTATTGGTAAACCTTGATAGAGGCTTAGCTATTTATGAGTACATTCGTATAAATCTTCTGCAATACCCTCCATGGCCTAAAAAGCTTTGAACTTCCTTAGGAGTCTGTGGAATGGGCATGGAAAGGATAGTAGTTGCCTTTGTTGGATCTACAGTTATCCCTTCTACAGACACTATGTGACCAAGGAGAGTGCCTTTAGTGACCAAAAAATGACATTTAGCAGGATTCAACTTCAAACCGGTTTTGAGACACTGCTCAAAGATTTCCCTCATACTTTCCAAGTGATCATGAAAATCTTGAGTACTGCTCTTCTATCTATGTGTGAGAACACTAAAAACTTATCCATGAAAATGTGTAGAAAGTTTATCAACCATTTTCCCAATATCAGACCCATTATTCTATCAAATGAATTAGGTGCATTTTTTAGCCCAAAAGCCATGTGTGTATAAAAATAAGTGTCCCATGGAGTACAAAGGCAGTTTTGTTTCTATCATTAGGATGAATTAGTATTCGGTTGTATCCACTGAAACCATCAAGAAATGTACAAAGTGTGATCGGCTACTTCTTCTAGTACCTCTTCCGTGAAAGGTTGAGGGAAGCCATCTCGGATAGTCACCTTATTTAAGGCACGAAAATCAACACATGCTTTTATTCTACCACTATTTTTCTTAGGTAGAATAACCATAGATGAAAGCCACCTTGAATGTTCTACTAGAACAATAGTACCTGCCTCCTCTAGTTTTGTTATTTCCAATTTTACCACCTCTGCATATTTTTTAATTGAGTTGATAGGGCTTACTTCTTGCAGGTGCAGATCCTTCAACTAAGGGTATTCAATGTAATCCAAGATCCTCTAGAATCCATGTTAGATCCTTGTAGGACCATGCAAAGGCATTTTTATAGGAGAACACAAGAGAAGTTACCTTCTGTAATAAAAAGGGATAGTACCATAATCAAGAGGTTGTGGATTATTTGAGGATTCTCTTCATCTCTGAGGTTTACTTCTTGAATGAGCACTTTAGGAGTGGCCTTACTTGAAAAATCATTTGCATTATATGCATGAGTAGAATTCACCTTATGTTCTATAATATGTTCTTTGGTCCATCCTTGAGGAATATCTAAAAATGGGAGGTCTTCTTGGCTCTCATGCTCAAAATTAGCCCCTTCAGACTCAAAATTAGGCCCCTTAGACGCTTCTCCAATTTTTGACATTTTTAGGCCCTGTCACCCTTTTATATAACTCTGTAGTGGTGAATTTTTGCAAAATTGGCCCGTTTTTATCCAATGGACTAATTTGGTCTAATGGCCCAATTTGAGTATTTGGACTCGATCCTTTTTGGTCCAATGGCCCAATTCGGTCCAATTACCCAATTCGAGTATTTGGACTCCTAAGAGGTACTTGCTCACTTCTTGCTAATTTTTGGCCACCATGACAATTTTGTGAAAAATGCCAAATTTTGGTCAGAAAAGGCTCTATTGACCCCTACTTCTTTTTTCCTGCAAAGACTTATTCTTTCACCTTTGTTAGTGTTCCAGCTTAAATTTCCATTTTGTGACTCTTTTGTATCGCCTTGGGCTTCTTCTACAAACTCTTCATTTATTTCACTAATTTCAATAGTGCAACACTTTGCACCACCCATCATCCAGTTTAATAGATTATCTTCTTCCTAGGGAGTAGAAGGCATTACCTGAGTATCTATTGTGTATCCCATCGCCTTGGTAGTTTCACATGCCTCCTCTAAATGTATCTGTAAGTGGTTATTAATCTTCGAGGAAATCCAAAATTGGTTCCTTCCCCAATCTTGTAATGCTTTTGCTTGCCTAAGCCAAGGCCTTCTCAAAAGTAGAGGATAAGAGGTTTCTTATGGTAAGGTGATCACAAAAAAATCTAAGAGAAATTGAGAACCTTGACCTATCATTTGTACCTTCTTGATGATGCCCAATGGTGTAATTCGATGTTGATCTGCTAATGTGATACTAAAAGGTGATGCCTTGGTGAGGTCCAATTTTAATTTCTTCATTGTAAAATCGGGCATCACATTGATGCCAAAGCCTCCATTTGCAATAACACCTGCCAGAACTTCATCTTTTATAGAAATAGATAGCCTTGAACTTTGATATTATGCCAATGGTACAAGAGGAAAATCTACCATAAAGCCATCTATACTTGGGAGCGAATTTAGGTAGGTAGACTGTATGACCTTCAGTAAGTCGCTTCTTACCTTTGAGTCCATTTTTATGAGTTGAAAGAGACTATCCTTGTGGTGAATCCCCTTCAAGATTTCTTCAATATTTATCACCTATGTGGCTTCCTGGGGGTTGGTAGGTTGGTCATTCAATGAAGTCTTCACTATGTCATAGGCTTCTTCAATGGCCACTCAATCCTTCAAATCAGCCTTCTTTTCTTCTTCTCTTTCCTTGAGTTCATGTTGTTCCTCGATGCACGTTGTCATCATTTGTGTGGCTTGAGTCATCATAGGTGTTGTGGATGATGAAGCAGCATAAGATTGGGTAGTCATACCTTCTGTTTGTGGAGAGATTGAAATCATGTGGATTGGTGTCGAGTGATTCCTTGGGCAATCTCTTGTATAATGATCCTTAGCATCTAGACAAGGTTGACATGGAGGTGTTCCCTCTAGTAAAGAGCATTTGTTCTCCATGTGACCATATTCTCTGCAACTATAACACATTAATGGTCCATTATACCTTGGCTGAGTTGGATGATTTTCCTCTCCATTATGCACATACTAGCATAAAATGAATCGAGAACTTGAGTTACCTCTCTGCTATCCTCCCTTGAGGTAGTAGCAGTCCCTTGCCTCATGGCCACCCTTGCCACAAAACTGGCAGCTTATCTTGTTAGGACATTTCATATCGGAGTGCCCAATATTATTGCATACAATACACCAAACCTGCCTACATACATCTTGTGTGGTCCGCAACTCTTCTATTTCACAACAAAGTTGAGATACTTCATCATCATTGTGGAATGGTGTCAGTGGCATGACCTTCTCCTCATGGTGACTTTGTTGCATTCTTAGTGCTTCCAACTCCCTCTTGAGTTGCTCAATAGAATCTAAGTCTACTGCATAGTTTGTTTGAGTACCTCCTTCAAAATGTATTCTAGCTTCCTCTATGCAAGAAGCGGCTACAACAAAGTTTGAGTTTCACGTCGAGTGTGAGAGACTCCCTAAGCTTCTGATGGGATGATCTAGGAAGTTCTTTGTCTATCCATTTCTTCACCAGAAAATCACCTAGAGCATGTGAAAATCAAGAGACAAGTGCTTGAGTCCTAGTATGTAGCTCATGAAAAGATTCACCTAGTATTAGCTTCAAGTTTTCAAGTTGGTCTAGAGCTCTCTCTGAAGAGTCATTTGGTTTGGACGTTTGTGAGAAAGCAATTTTCAGTGCTTCCCAAGTGGCACTTATCTGCACTTATCTGCAAGTCCTTCTAATGTAGATAGAAAGAGCACCAGCATCACATCTTCTCAATTTTGGAGTCCTCGACCATGGCATAAGGAGATGAATCTCCTCACATGATCATCGACATCTTCATAAGCCGATCCCTTAAAAGTAGGGAATTTAATATTCAATCTAGAGAGTAAATTCAAAAGGTCTTCCATGGGTGCATGAGCCTCCTCAAATGTATCTGAAGGAAAATCTAACCTCTTCCTAGATTTCTCTTTTGAGAGTGGTTTAGGGGTCAATTCAACAATCAAATTCGAAGGAAGAGGAGTGTCTACTAGATCATGGAGTTGGCTAGAAGAAGGTTGGGCAAGCTGCTTGGAGCTCTTGGATGCATGGTGAAGTTCTCGCTTTGCTTTGGTATGGGTCATGTACTCTTCCCAATAAGACTTAAATAGTCAATAAAAACACTACAGTGAACAACAACTGCTTCTTGTACTATATGCATGCATATACCTTACAGAGTACACAAGAAGAACATAGAGGACACAAGAAAGACACATATAAAAATGAGGACAAAATAGCCCACCTTGATATGATTGCAAATAGCACTTTAGATAATAGTACAATGGCCTCTAGCCACTCTAAAGTATGAAATTGGATTACTTGACACAAATAATATATACATAATAATATTTGACTATTGCAAAAATACAACAAACTCTAGTCTTACAGAGCTCTCGTAGAATACTCAATCCCATTGTCATGCCAACTCCCACCCAACTCTGAAGCCTTCACTCTATATCCACAATAGAGAGACCTCTTCCATAGTGGAAAAAGTCACACAAGTGAGCAGAGAGTAACCAAGGAGTAGCACTATGGAAACACACTCGACAAAACCAGAGCAACACATTAAGACCAAAATGACAAGAAGCTAGATTCAATTTGTGAATGTGATTGTACCTCACATATCATCTATATCTAAAATAGGTACCAAGCAAGTTCTTATATAGACCTCCAGGCCAAGAGAGTGGCCTCCATCGAATCCAATCATTTACTCCACCATCACTACTTACTACATGCACGCCACTCGTGACTGACAAAAGTGGTGGAAGATTTGGCCATTTTTGGAGTAGTGGCCCAAATCTGGGACTAATAGCTAACCAATTTTAGTTTATTCACCAAAGTTTTTTGTCATGGCCAAAGCTGCCTTCATACTGACTTTCCACGAGAGATAGCTCTCAAAAGGTTCAAAAACTTAGTCGAACAAATTAGAAGAGGGTAAATTCGAGCTGGGAGCAGTACGAATTTTATTGGATATACAAGCAAATGCAATGCTACCCATAGAATTTAGGGTGAATAAGGATTTCGTCACAACAAAAATCCACCATCTGTTTAAGGAAAATTTTTGAAGGCTCATTTAGAGGATTAGCACCTGAAGACCTTGACGACATGTAAGAAGTTTTTTATTCGTATGTAAAACAAGGGGGTTAATGGGAAGAGAAGATGCATTTCTGATCCTATTCCCAACAACATTGGAGGGTCTAGAAGACAAGTGGTTTAGTCGATTTCCACAAAACCATTTTACCACTTGGGACTTAATGAAGGAGGCCTTCAAGACATAGTATCAACAATGAAATATAGCAAAAAACAACATTGAAGAACTGGAGGCCCTACAATTGGGTACAAGGAATACATTTCCTGAATTTGTTACAAGGGAAAAAGCTCTTATGGCTAAGTTATCAAACCCTCCCCATGATTTTTTTGTCAAAAAGTGACAGGCTAAACCACTTCCAATATCCACACAATGCAAGATTAAGGAGTTAGTGCTCCCCACAATGACAATTGAAGAATTCATTTCTATAGCAACAAGATTAGAGTAGATCAGACATCAATATGGAATTGGATCTTCTAGTCTACCATACCCTATGGAAGCTGAAGATACATTAACACAGTTGAGGAAAGAGCTTGAGAGCTTAAAAAGAACCAAACCCCATAAAGAAGAAGAAAGTGAGATAACTCAACTAAGGCATGACATTGAAGCATTTAAGCTAGAAAAGCACGAGGAGGCTCAAGTAGAGGAATTGACACAACTTCGATAGGAGCTACAAGAACTTTGTGGAGGTGGTATCAGAAATGGATTATGGTGCACCATGTGTCCCAAACAAGGCAATGTGTTAAGTGAATGCCCTCTCTTAAGTGTAACTTGCCAGTTATGCAGGAAGGCTCGCCATGAAGCCCATGAGTGCCATTCAAGAGGAATGTCTGCACAAGAATATTGGGGACAATAAGGACTCCAACCATTTACAAATGGAATGGAAGTTGCACCAACTCAAGGTAACACCTACAACCCATGTCCTCGGGGTAATTTTGGAAATGGGCAAAGAAAGCCAATCATTTGCTTTATGTGTGGAAAAATTGGGCATTATCAAAGCAAATGTTGTTTGCTAAAAAATTCCCCTCCTTACAAAAATTGCCTAGAAGCTAGAGATCACTACACCATTTTTTGCCCAAAGAACAAGGCATCCACATCAGGGCCTCACATTTAGATGATCTTAGTGAGTAAGGAAAAGGTGGTAGAGGAAACTAACATGCCATCACCATCTGCCAAAGTAGTACATTTCGAAGAAATAGAATCTTTTTCTATGTAGACAAGAAGCAAAGGGAAAGCTCAAAATAGAAACATGTCAAGATTCAAGAACAAATGGATTGAATAAAGAAAAGGTGACACATGAGGACATACCCATGTCGAGCAAAGAGACACAACAACTAGAGGAGCATACAAACACAAGTGATGTCATTGGACATGCATTCGACAGGTCCACAAGGAAGTTTGAACAGTCACACATATCTCATGCTCCTATGGAATTTGAAGCTTCTAAGTTATTCAAATCCGTTAAAAAGGAGGTTAGTATTTTTTTATTTACTAAATAAGAATGCAAAATTTAGATCAAAAGTTCTGCAGATCATTGATGAAGCCTCCACATCCACTATAGTGGCAAAGGTTGCTGCTATGAGTGAGGTTAAAACTATAGGGAAAGCCTCCCTTGCAGATTATAACTATTAGAAGATATTAATTACAATGAGTTATTGTGGATGGTGGCTCATATATTAACTTAATGCCTCAACATACCATGGAAAGCTTGGACTACAACCTTCAAGTCCAACCAAATTCACTGTTATATTGTCTAATCAAAGTAGATGAGACCAATGGGAGTGGTCCCTTGAGTTCTTGTGGAGGTTCAAGCTAAAATTTTTACTTTGGATTTTGTCACATTATGTTACCACAAGTAAGATTTCTCCTATTGATTGGGAGATCCTAGCTAAGGCATGCCAGTTTGTTGCATGATTGGGGCAAGGATATTATGTGGGTAAAACAAGAGGGAAGAGAGTTGAAATAGATATTTTTAGAAGAAGTGTTGGAGTTAGACGTCTGCGGAACCACACGAACAGCACAAAGAAGAAGAAGAAGCTTGGAGCACAACACACAATACTAAATGTATTACCACTAGAATGTACAAAGATAAGTATCTTGTTAGGTTTATAGGTGTATATACAAGTCGGGGAAAAAACCTTCTAAAGATGGAAAAAAGTACCCCCGGTAGTCCTAGTGTGTTCACACACATCACTACCTAAATATATCGACAAATCCCCCTTGGGAGTGATGCGGTGAACAAGGAGCTGGCACTCATGTACAAGGAAGTGCCAAGCTATGTGGAATCAATCCACAAAAGGAAGTAAACCCAAAGCTTTGCCGAAAGCTTCAAACTTCTCCCTAGGGAGAGCCTTCGTGAAAAGGTCTACAATGTTCTCTAGCATGGGCACATATGCCAAGCTGATCTCTCCAACAAAGAACCTCTCCCTGGCATAATGATAATGCACCTGAATGTGCTTAGTGGGAGCATGGAACACAAGGTTCCTCACAACTTCCAATGCACTCTGACTATCAGTGAAGATGGTGGTGGCAGAAGACTGACCAACACCCAAATCAACCCTAAGGGGTTTGAGTCACACACACTCAACAATCGTTATCAAAGCTTCCCCATAATTAGCCTCACAACTAGAAGTGGTCATAGCAGGCTGCTTCTTGCTCAGCCAAGATATGCATGAGCTACCAAGCATGAAGCAAAAACCACTAGTGGACACACGAGTGTCATAGCAACCATCCCAGTCAAAGTCATAAAAAATCATGCAAATCTAGCAGTAGTGATCCCCCCTTGGGATAAAACAATCCACGTAGTCGGGTATCACTCAAGTAGCAAAAGATGCACTTAACTGTCTACCAATGCTTGACACCTAGGTAATGCATAAATTTGCTTGTCTGTGAGACAACAAACTGAATATATGGCTGAGTAATGCATAAGTAAATCAGGCATCCACCAGCCTGTTGATAGAGAACAACATCAAATGCATATCCAGCATCATGAAGACTCAATCCTAAACCTATCTCCATAGGAGTGGCAATAGGCTTATAGTCTTCAAGGCCAAAACCCTGCAATAATGTGTCAATATATTTCGTTTGACACAAAGCTATTCCACCATCAACTTGCATAAACGGAATGCCCAAATAATGATGCAAGTGCCCCAAATTAGACATCTCAAATGAGGGATGAAAATCAGCCTTAAAATCAACAATATGCTTTTCATGAGGACCAGTGAGTAGCATGTCATCAACATACACAACAATGATCAGAAGCACATCATTAGCTTGCTTAACATATAAGGTGCTTTCAGCTGGACTGTTCTCAAAACCATGTGCAATCAAATAGGCATGCATCTTTTCATACCAATCATGTGGTGCTTGTTTTAAACCATATAATGCCTACTTAAACATGCACATCTAGTTTTCATGCCCTTTCTACACAAAGCCACGGCATTGAAGAACATAATTTTCTTCATGCAAGTCACCATTCAGAAATGTTGTTTTAATGTCCAACTGATGTACATTCCAATCATGATGAGCTGGAAGTGCACATTTGCTACGAACAGTAGTCATTCGGTAAGTAGGTGCAAAGGTTTCATCAAAATGAATGCCTCTTTCCTATGCATAACCCTTTGCAACAAGCTGAGCCTTATACCTGTCAATTGTTCCATCAAGTTTACACTTCAGCTTGTATACCCACTTAATGCCAATGTCCTTCTTTCCAGGAGGCAAGTCACATAAAGACCAGATACCATTTTTCATGATAGCATCATATTCAGATTGCATTGCAGCCATCCAATGTTCAGAATTTTGTGCTTCATCAAACGAAATAGGCTCCGTCTAATCACAGAGACTAGATGCAACCATGACATAGAAATCTAATGCAAAAGAGGCACTATGAGAGCTTGAACGAGTACAATATGATAGAGGTGCATCTAATTTGTTGTCATGCAAAGTCTGCACTAGCCATTTTGGCATAATTTTAGCATGCTCAATATTAGCTCTCTCATCAACAAGTGCATCATGTAAATCTGCATCAGAAATGGAATTATCTACATCATCATATGAAACTTGCAATGGTTGAGAAGTGGCCTCATTAGGACCAACACTAGACTGTCCACTTGTAAAAAGAGGCAACAAAGTATCATACATGTCTTTGGAGCTAACAGATGTCTCCTTCGTACATGAAAGTAAAGGCTGAATAGCATCTTCCACAAAAACAACATCATGACTCGCCAAAATGTGTTTAGTATGTGGATGATACAAATAAGAGCCTTTGCTTTCAGAACCATACCCAACCAAAAATACATTTTACTGCTTTATCATTCAATTTCCTGCGATGTTGTTTAGGCACTAATGCATATGCCAGACAACCAAAACATGCAGATGAGCAACAGATGGCTTGCGACCATGCCAAGCCTCATATGGAGTGATATACTGCAGTGCTTTAGTGGGACATCTGTTAAGTACATATGTTGCACACATGAAAGCCTCAAGCTAGAAACTATGTGGTAAAGCCTCACTCTTGACCATACACCTTGCCATCTCCATGGGTGACATGTTCTTCCATTTAGCAACTCCATTCTATTGAGGTGTATATGGAAATGTACACTGATGTCTTATCTCACGTTTAGCCAGAAAAGCATTAAAGTCAGAAGACAGATATCCCCCCCCCTGATCAGAATGGAGGGTGCCCATTTTACATGCTGATAGATTTTCAATCAAAACCAAAAGTTGTTTGAAGCACATGAACACTTTGGACTTTTCTTGCAATGGATATACCCATGCATGCCTAGAAAAATCATCAATGAAAGTCATGAAGTAAAGATAGTTTCCAAAAGAGGGTGTCTGCATAGGACCACAGATATCACTATGTACAAGCTGCAATTTTTGAGTAGCCCGAATCAAACCATCTTATGGAAAGCAGGAACATTGAATTTTTTCCGAAATACATCCTTCGTAGACATGTTTTCTTGGTACCTCAAGTTTGGGCAAAGAGGACACCATTTCAGATTTCTGCAGGAATAGCAAACTAGCAAAATTTAGATGACCAAAGTGTGCATGCCAAAGCTTTGCATCTGACATATCCTGAGAATCATGTGCTGCACATGCCGAATCATTCAGAGATCTTTCATAGTCTATACGCTTATACAGCCCACGACATAAAATGCCAGAAGCAATAATCATGTCACCATTTGACACATCATGAATTGTACATCTATCATCAACAAATTTCAGAACCAAGCCAATCTTGGCTAATGCAGAAACTGATCACAGATTTTTCTTGATCCCTGGCACAAATAAAGCATCCGACAAAGTGAAAGAACTACCATCAGCAAAATTCAAAATGATCTTATCAACTCCTATGACAGGATAAGAGGAGTTGTTGGCACATGTGACAGTATTCCCTATAGGGGCAGGATCAAGTGAAGTGAAGAAACTATGCTGCAAGGTAATATGTTTGGTTGCCTCACTACCAAAGTACCAAACATCTGAGTCTACTAAAGACATACACTGTTCAGGAGAAGATGGATCAAAACTACAAACATATTTTTCATTCTGTACAAGATTAGTGGACTCTATTTTTGGTGTAGAGGCCTCTGCAACAACCATTCTAGCCTCTTTTTTCTTTGCCTCTTTAGCAACCAATTTTGGACAGCTCTTAATGACATTATCATTTGCTTTACAATATTTGCAAAACAATTTTTTCTTTTCTGATTTCTTCTCATCTTTGTCTTCCTTCTTTGAATGTGCAGCATTTGCAAATTTTTGCTTACTAGTAGATGATCTCCATTTACCTTTGTCCTTTTGACTACCCAGGAAAACTTCATCTGCAACATGCATGATAGACATGTCCTACCTAGACTGATCTTCCTACAACATAACAGAAACTAACACCTCATATGAAAAGGCCTTTGGATTGCCTTTCATCATCAAACAAAGAGTAGGAGAAAAACTCTGATATGAATTAGGAAGACCATTTAGAACGGTCTACACAAGTGAGCCATCTAGTATAACTTCATCAGCAGAAAACAATTGTTCCTTCAAGTCTTTGATCTTTGTCAGAAAATTATCCATAGAATCACCTTCATTCATGTGCTCACTCTCCAACTATTTTGGGAGGTAAGCAACACGAGCCTCATTCCTAGACTGGTACAATGTGGTAAGTGTATCCCAAGCACCCTTTGTTGTTCTACAAGAGTGAATGTGAGGAAAAATGGCATGTTTGACAGACAAAGCTATCAATGCATGTGCATGAGCATCTCTGCCATCCCAACTAATTTTCTCTATAGTAGGTGCAACAAAAACCAAAGCACAAATAGGAATCTGCAGAATATCACCATCTTCGACACCATCTCCATCAGCTCCAGTACCTATATTTGTAGTACCTCTATTCGTAGGTGTAACAGGACATCGATGCAGTTAGGGTTATAGGCATATATACAAGCTAAGGGAAAAAACCTTCTAAAGAGGGAAAAAAGTGCCACGACAGTCCTAGTGTATTCACACACATCAGTACCTAAATATATCAACAAGAAGGGCCATACAATCAAGGACATACTAGCATGATGCAATTAGTTGGCATCTGTATGGAACAAGACATGGTGGATAGCCCAAAGTTGGAGTCTCATGAGGAAGAAGACATTTTGTCCTGGCTACACGAAGGAGAATCATCTTCCTGCTATGGAATTTTTCCAAACAACTCAAGTACAGAGGAATTCTATGAAGGAAAAGAGGAGATCGTTCAAGTTGCTAACTCAGGTGAACCAATGATAGGCCATAGAAGAAAGAAGAAAAAATCCCTTGAGAGCAACATTGCAGAAGCTTATTCACATCCTATTATAGTGGCCACCTAGTTCTGGATAATAGTATGAGAATATATGTGGATGTATTTATAGGGAATTATAAGGATTTGGAAGGAATACCTACCAGTTTTGAGGGACTAAGGATTCCAGTGATCAACAATGCCAGACCAGTAAGAGAAAAATGTTATAGATTAAATCCAAGGTATTCTGAAATTGTCTATAGAGAGATACAAAAGATGGTGAATGTTGAAAGTTTTATTCTAGTGCAGCATTCAAAATGGGCTTACCCCATGGTCATTGTGCCCAAAAGGAAGGCAACCAAAATGAAGTGTGGTATAGTTAGAGGTGGTGGAGGGCAAAGAGCTTCCATTGGTCACAAGTAATATCTTTTTGGATCACCTCAAACTTGCAAAATATGTACAGGTTATACATAGCCTTCTCGTACCATTTCTTTTGCTTAGTTTTATTAGTCTTCATCAATTATCATGATTTCTCTTTAAGTTGCAATTTAGAAGCCATTTCATGGCCTGATTCATAAACAATGTGCTCGAAAATTTTATGAATTTTTTTTTGGAATTTTTGTCTTTTTTTATGCTCTTTTTCTTATTAAAATAGAAGAAAAAGAATCTCTCTAACTTTTTGGAGTGTACAAAGCTATCTAGAAGTTATGGAAAAAAATTATTGGAATTTTTTAGAATTTATTTGCATTTCTTTCTTATTTTATGGCATCCCTCCCCCCAAAAAAAGAGAAGCCCCCCTTGTTTTTACTCTTATTCCTAAAAAACTCCACTCTCTCTATACATCTCTTTATATTCTCTCTCTACTTCTCTCACCCTCTCTCTACCTCTCTCTACCTCTCTCTACTCTCTCTCTCTACCTATCTCTATCTTCTCTCTCTTTTCTCTCACTCTCTCTCAACTCTCTCCCTTCTCTGCCCCTCCCCCCTCCTCCAACCACCATAGGATATTTTTTTATCCTACGGTGTGGAACCTTTTTTTTTGCTATAATACTTTTGGCTCTAGATTGCACCTTGACTGGTAATTTTTTTCAAACTTTGGTTCAATATCATGTTTCTTGGAGCCTTGGATGCATTTTTTGCATTAGTTTCACCAAAATCCATCATTTTTGCATTCTTTAGGTCAAAATCCATATGGTTTATACACATTTAACATGTGCTTTTTATTGTGCAAGTGGTTCACATTGTCTATTCCCTACTTATTCTCCCACATGTTTCACATTTTCCATATGGATCACATGTATCTTCCATGTTTTGGCATTTTTTTCACTATCCATAGTCCCAGTGATCCTCCGAGCCCCTCCCTTTATACCTAACCCCAACCCTCCCCCTTCCCCCTCCATGCCCTATCCTTGTTAGCCCCTAAAACCTGCGTAAACTTTCCTTCCTATCCTCCAAAATCCTACTTCTTCTTTACTAATCTAGTGTCTAGTTTTGATATTCCCTTATGGTTGTTGTTTCATTCTCTTGGTGAACTTGGCGGACTGCTCATATGTCATTTTGAAGGTTTTACACAAAATGTGTCGAGGTCACACATCTCTACTCATTGCCTCATAATTACTTCTCTAGGATGGAGGGCCCATTAGGTGGTGGGCAATTGTTGAGCTAGTCAAAGGTCAAAGTGGACAATTGTGCAGCTGGTCAAAGGTCAAAGTGGTAACTTTTCAAGTGATGCACAGGTGGTGTTAAAGTGCAAAGTGATGCAAGGGTGGTGCACAAGTGGCTGAGAACAAGGTTGCATAGGTAGTGCACAAATAGCCTATTCACAATGGTTTTGTAGGAAAACTTGAATATGGATTCCAAAATGGTCCTTTTGAAGAGTCTCAAGGTTTTTTAAGTATTTTGGAAGGTTAAGGTGAGCCCTCCCTTATCCACATATTTTGAAGAAATCAAGGTCAAAAGTGGAAAACATATGAAGAGAAAGCGGTATGCAAAAGTTTATGTGTGGCCTCAAAAAGGAGTTTCTCCTAAAGTCACTACAGGACAAAATAGGGAGTCCTTGGCCTTACACATAAAGTGATTCTTGGCACATCAAAGTGAGCACCAAGATACACCACCAGTTGAAATGATGTACGAAAAGGGGAATCGACACAAAAACAAGGCATTAGAATTCTTGGACTAAGGAGTTAGAATAAGGAGCAAGAGAGAGTGAGAGCGAGCAAGAGACTTGAATAGTGAGCACGTAGAGAGGAGAGCACCTAAGGTGGAACAAGTACCATCAAGGAAGTGATGTGCATTGACAACAGAGACTGATCGTTCCTTCAACCTTATTGGAAGCTTGTGTTCAAGGTGTGCACAAGGGCAAGCTACTCAAGGTGGATGAGTGACACAGGAGGTTGACCACACAAGAAAATGGTATTTTTTTATACTTGTGTGTGCTCTTTGGCTTATGCGCTATGCACAAGGAATAATTTTGTCTCAATTTAGACAAGGATATTGTATTTCTTATTATTAATCAAGACATAGAGGCTTTTGGTGCGTTTGTATCTCTTCTTCTTCTTCTTTATTCTTCTCCTACAAACACTCAAGTCCCTCTCAACTAAAGAATCCCCAACAAGTAGTTTTATAAAAAGTCATGGAATTTAACATCAGTTTTTATGTAGGTACGCACCACAATAGAATGGCATTGTTGAATGTAAAAATAGACATATTGTAGAAATAGTAAGAGCCTTGATGGCTTAGAATAATATACCTCATTGTTATTGGGTAGAAGTTGTGCACATTGTTGTATACATCATGAATAGAACTCCGATTGCTGCTCTACATCAAGTTATACCTGAAGAGAAGTTTACAGGTAAAAAGCAAAACTTATCACATATGAAAGTATTTGGTTGTATTGCATATGTACATGTTCCAAATGATTTGAGGATGAAGCTTGGCCCAAAAGAAAAAAAATGTATCTTTATTGGGTACTCCCTCGAGCAAAAGGGATATAAATATTATAACCCACTCACATGACATGTGAAGGTAAGTAGAGATGTGGTGTTTGATGAAATGTCAAACTTCTTTGCAAATTCCAAAGAAAGACTTAATCTTGACCCAAATGACAAAGGAAATTCTGAAAAATCAAGTGCAAAATTTCAAGTTTTGAGTGGGCCTAATGCGTCACCAAGCAATAGTTCCAACTCAATTCCATAGAAGTGGAAGACTGCGAGGAAATTTCAATCCAGCAAATTCATCAATTACATCAAAGAAAGGTAAAGAAAAGCTTCCTATTGGTACTACAACAAATATGTTTTGAAGACATTGATGGAGATTCAAGCGGTTCATAAAAGAGCCTTGATGAGGAACTTGGATTGCTCTCTATGAAGACTTCAGGAGTAAGAAAGGCACATGTAGATGGTACAAGGAGAAGTGACCCAGGACCAAGAAGATATGTGGGGATGCGGAATTTAGTGCAATGATTGACGTATGACAGTTACATGGCTTTTCATTATGCCTACATGATCAAGGTAATACAAGAAGTTCAACCTTCTTGTTTTGAAGATGCAAAATTGGAAATGCAGATCGGGAGAAAGTTCTGGATGAGCAGATGGCTGCACTTTATGGAAATGAAATGTGAAAGCTAGTTCCATTGCCATAAGGAAATAAACCCATAGGGTGCAAATGGGTTTACAAGGTAAATCACAATGCTGATGGTAGCATAAGCAAGTATAAAGCACGATTGGTATCAAAAGGATATGCACATACATATGGCATTGATTATCAGGAAACATTCAGCCTTGTAGCTAAAATTTCTACTATCAGAGCACGTGTTGCATTAGCTACAGCAAAAGGATGGACTTTGCATCAGATGGATGTGAAGAATTCTTTCTTACATGATGAGTTATAAGAAGAAGTATACATGGACAAGTCATAAGGATGTGAAGTTTCAAAGCACCAAGAATATGTTTGAAGGTTGCAAAAGGCTTTGTATGGGCTTAAACAAGCCCGTCATGCTTGGCATGCAAGGATTGCTGGCCACTTAACCACCATTAAATTTTCTATGTCTGATGCAGATCATTCATTATATGCGAGGTAGGTTGATGATGGCATCATTATTGTGGCTATTTATGTTGATGACTTGATTGTAGGAGGTGATAATGAAGAAATCATTAAAGAGGTAAAGCAACTACTTACGTAGGAATTTGACATGAAAGATCTTGATGTGTTGTGCTATTTCTTGGGCATTGATTCTATACATACAAAAATAGGTATACGGATGTTGCAAAGGAAATATGCCTTGAGTATGCTACAAAAGTATGGTATGGCTGATTGTAAGACAATTTATATGCCACTAGATCAGAATTTGAAGTCGGATACTACATCAAATGAGGCATTGGAAAATGCTACTATGTATAGGAAAATTATGGGAAGTTTGATATATCTCACAATTACAAGGCTTGTCTAAGCTACACTATTGGACTTGAAAGTCAATTTATGCAAGTTCCCAAGAAATCACATTTAGATGCTATGAGGTGCACTCTACATTATGTGAGTACTATTTTGGATTATTCATTACTTTATGAAGCTGATATAGATTTGCAAGTTCATGGATACACCGATGCAGACTGGGTTGGTAATATTCCAGATAGAAGTACTAATGGCCTTTTATTCTCACTTGGGAGTGAAGCTACTACATGGAGCAACAAGGAGCAACACACTATTGCTTTTTCGAGTATAGAGGCTGAGTATAGAGGTGTTCCAATGGAAGCATGTGAAGCATCATGGTTATAGATGCTACTTGTCGATTTACATGTGGAAGTGCAAAAGTTGGTCATCATCTATTGTGATAATCTCAGTAGCATTCAATTAGCTCAAAATCCTATTTTTCATGCTAGAACAAAGTCTATCAAGTTTCAATATCACTTCGTCAAAGAGAAGGTATTGGAAGGTGATATTGATCTTGTTTATGTGAGGACAGATGAGCAGGTTGCTGATATTTTCACTAAAGCACTTGGGGTAGAGAAGTTGAAGAAGTTTTGGAAGATTCTTGGATTAGAGGACATGACGCTCAGCTTGAGGGGGAGTGTTGAGATATCAAGCTCAACATGTGATGATTAAGGATGACACGTATCATTTTTCTCATTTCTCTAACATGCATAATGGTCACACTAATATATGTTAGGAAATTAGTGAGCTTTACTAGATTCATCTATCGAGAGTGATGGCACACTTGTTTCTTTCCAGCTCACTCATTTGCAGACATTAGGATTTTCCTTATGTATTTTTCTTTATATATTGCACTAGTGTATTGTTGTATTAGGTCATTCTTGTAAATTCTATTTATGTAATAGAAGAAAAAGAAGATGGTCATTCTTCCTTGCCTCAATCTATGTGTGCTCCTCTTTGAGTGTGAGAGTGTGTGAGTGAGCTCTCTTCCTTATCTCCTTCCTCGTCACAATAGAAAGGAATTACACTATGATAGAATGTGAAGGGTTATGCATAGTTCCAACAACATCTATTCACCAATAAGTTTAAATTCTTTACCAATCCTCAAGCCCTATTGTATTTGGTCAATAAAACGTGCAAGATAGGGAGATTTGTAAGATGATTTCTCTTAGTAATGGAATATGATTTTTAAGTAGTGGAGTGCAAAGGGAAACACCATTTATGGGCTAATCACCTCTCACGACTTACTCCAAGATAGTCCCCACAAGGAGCATCAGATGAACTTCCCAACGCATACCTTTTTAACCTAGAAGTGGTTCCAAATTGGGCAAAGCAATGTATTCCAATCTTGAATTTCAGACATTTGAACCCTGTGTTAAGAATAAATGAGAATGAAGTAATCATATCCCCAAAGTACCATATATTAGCAAGTTGTATCCATAAGCAAGATGCCCCTTATGTCTTCATTCCTTTGGCTTTTTTTGTTGATACTCGTTAGGGTTTGAAAGTGTTGAAAATTACCTTCCTTTTACTACCCATATTTGTTTTAGAGGTTGAGCTACATGCCTCCTTCTTTTGTTCTTATAATACTTAATGTCCACTTATTTCATTTCGTTCAAACTTGAGATGAATTTTAGAACCCATGTGCTTAGCATCATTGCATGTGAAATTCTTTTGTGTATCACTCATGAGTTGCCCTAATGGTATGGTGATCCACTCATCTTCTATGCTTGCTATGAGATATTTTCTTGCTAGATTTAGAGTTATTCAATGATCAAAACCCAAATTTGTCCTAAGAGCACATTACTGGTGAGAGAAGTATCACTAAAAACTAGGAATTTAGCTCTAAGTGTATTGTTTCCTTGTCTATGCATGGTATGAATGATTCCCTATGCCAATTACTGTAGATTTCACTTGCACATATCAATATTTGGATTATTCTTTTAGGAGAAAAGTATTCACTTGTCATACTTGAGTGTGTAGCTTTTGGTAGAGAGAAATACTTTGACTCATGGACACAAATTCAAAGGAAGTTGACATAGTTGATTACAAATCAATGTGTATCCCTTTCCGATCTCCTCAATGATCTTTGCCTTGTTTGCGACCATGGGAAGTAGACCATGGGCCAACTCGATTCCAAGTTGGAAACTATTCTATCGAGTGTAGCATTCTTTATTTGCTTCAGTTTTCACTCATTGGATTCTCATACTTAACTGGCTACACCTTTCTCCATTGTAGGCCAATGTACCCCATCTCTTTTCAAATTGTGCAATGTGCAAGAACTAGGGAAATGGTTACCCAATATGCTCACATGAGCTCTTTCAATAAGAAACCCTTGTTTTGGTTCTTGCACACAACAATATAATATGCCATTGGTTATCTCTAACATAAATAAATATGTAGTTAACATGCTTGGAGAAGGTTTTATCTCAGGATGGCTAGGACCAAAAGTAAATAAAAACACAAGAGGCTCACCCCATTTTGGAACTACCTCAAGGTTGAAAAGATATTTGGAATATTTTCATTGATTGCACTATTTGCTTCTCCATTGGTAAGCCTTGATAGATGGTCTCCTCTAATGTGGATCTTTAATTTCTTCACCACGACCTCAAAGTAATATTCCATGAGAAGTAGGAACCATTTAACAAGCCTCCTTGTGGTACATGGTTTATTCATCAAGTACAATAGGGCTTGGTGGTCTAAAAATATTTTTGAATGTATTAGACATCAAATAGTGTCTAATTTTTTTCACCACATAGACCATACCTATTCCTTCTCATTCTATTGTGGTGTAATTTCTCTCAACACTATCTAGTTGTTGATTGACATATGTTATAGGGAAATCCATCTTGCCATCAGCAGTCGGTTGGGCTAAGATACATACTATTGCATTGTTTGAAGCATCCATGTGGATATAGAATGGTTTATTCCATTCAAGAACTTTAAGTATCAGTGCTAACATAAAACACCTTTTTAGTTCTTGAAAGGACTTTTCATAATCTTCTATCCAATCAAAGTTATTAATCATAGTGTACAAAGTTCATGTGATTACATGTACATATGAATGAATCCTGCCTAATAGATAGGATTGGATAATCCACATATAGCACAAGGTGAGGAGCTTTGAGATATTCCCTAGTCTTTCTACCTCCTTTGCCTCTTTTCTTGAGCTTCTACCTCTACCTACAAAGTTAGCTTGGGAGGTGCTTCCTTCATCATCAGAATTTTTACCATTTCCTTTATCTTTGCCTTTTATTTTATCTCTGTAAAGGGCAACTGATTGTTTACCTTTCTGGTTCTCATCGTTCTTCATAAGTTTGACCTAATGAATGAAGAGTTGTCCCATGAGAGTCTCAAAGTCTAGCACTCGAATGTCTATGTATAGGTCCAGCACAATGGTGAGGGCTTCCCATTTGACATTAGCCTTGATTCCATTGATGACTTGCCTCACAATTTGCTCTTCATCAATGATTTCTCCAATGATCAATTCATCTTTGGATGATCTAGTGCAAAAATTGGCTAGAAAATTGAATCTCCCCTCAAGTCTTGAAAGAATCAATGAGAGGTCTAATTAGAATAGGTGATTTCAAAATTGTAGTGGTGACCCTTCTACCAGCTTAAGTTCTAAACAAAACCAAGGGTTTAGACCTACTCAACAACAACCATGATACATATCTCAGTGTTGTGACATAGAACAAAAGATGAGGAATCACTCCACTATAGATTGTTATTATAATAGAAAAGTTATCAAACAATTTCAGCCTTACATAAGGCCACAAACCTATCTGACTACACAATAATATCAAGTTAATTAAGCACGATTTCATCCAAATGTGATTAGGAATCAGCCTTACAAAACTCAACTACCTAGACCATATCCAAATAGGGAATTTTGTATGGTCAAAGGAGACAACAATTTGTTTAAGGTCCACAACAAAGATTCTATGGGAAAAAATAAGCACACCCTTGCTAAAGCAATGATCTTCTCAATTAGAACATGTCATTCATCTCAAATATGCAGTGGAAGAGAATCTTGAGAGAGCATCAGTGCTAGTTGATCCACAAGTTGACTCAAGAGTAATGAAAGCTCATATGATTATGGTTATGAGACTTACCATGAGGATCAAGGGGAGATAATCAAGGTCAGAATCCTAACTGGAATCGAGGCAAAATAAATATTACTACAATGTGCCAAAATCCATAGCTAATCCAACACCAAAGATCCCTAGAGAAGATGTTCCATCACTAATACCACCAATTCCTAAGGGCACGTGTTATAAGTGAAATGGATATCATCTAATTCACCAATGCCCCTTACACCAAGCCAAAGAGATTACTAATCTTGCTCAGGATGTGGCATTAACCATTTAATCAAGGAATGTCCTAAAAATCCCTCAGCCATCAAAGTAAGACCCCTAAATGTGGTATCATATATTCCTTTTGGAAGTGAAAGTGGTCAAACAAAACCCATTCAACTGATAACTAGAGCACAAGCTAAAGCTCTAGCATAAGAGAAAAATGGAGATCTTGATTCAAACAAGGATCCATCTAGTTTGGACACTCCGAGTCCACATATCACACAAACACAAAGACACAAAAAGGAGAGTTCTAAGAAGAAACACAATGATCAAGTGCTAGAATTAAGATCTTCTTAAGAACAAAAGAAGAAGAAGCCTATCTGGAAATAAAAGAGAGTAAAATTTGTAAGTTCACTTAAAAGGAAGCTCAATGAAATGACCAATTTGTTATCATAACCCAACTCACAAATTCATGATAGAGAATTGGGACTTAGATTTAGAGTCAAGGAGCATAAGAAAGCAAGCCTCCAACATGAAAAACAGAGCCTACAACATGAACACCAGCATGCAGGGTTAATATTGGTAACCCCAATGACTGAACACCTAGAGACGCTCTTCAAAGCTTATCAAGCTATGGTAACTACACAACCATCTCATGAAAAATGCTATCCAAGAGCCAATTTAGAGCGAAGAGACTCATGTGTATCGATTTGAAGAAGGTCAATGAAGCAACCATTAAAGACGGTTATCCATTGTCTATAATCAATGATCTCTTCGAATGGGTGGCAGGAAAAGACGAGTATAGCTCCTTAGATGGATTCTCAAGATACCATAAAGTATCCATTGCCCTTGAAGACCAACATAAAACTAATTTCGCAACCAAATGGGGTATCATTACATTCAAATTAATTTCATTTGGTTTGATGAATGCACCAAAAACCTTTCAATGACTTATGATTCACATCTTTGAAGAATTCCTTAAGGAATGCTTAGAAGTTAATGTTGATGATCTATGTGCACATTCAAAGGTGTGTAAACAACACATTCTTGATCTCAGATGGATCGTTGACAAGTTTAAAATCTATAAAGTATGTATGAATCCAGAAAAGTGTGTGTTCATGATGCCCAAAGGCGAAATCCTTGAGCACAATACAATAGAGGTGCATATGGAGCTCCTAGAGGTAGATACAACAACTCATATGCATACAACAGCAATACCTACAAGAACAACTACAAAGCAGGATACAAATGAAGGAGAGATTACAACAATTACATAGTTGATCAATCCCAAGAGGATTCACTTTTACTAATGAATGTCATAACGAAGGAAGGTAAATATGATGAGCATGTATTCTACATTGACTTTGGATGCTCAATTTGTGGAGAAGATAGGAAATGTAAAGACTTCCAATGGTAATATGCATCTCCTGAGCAGAGTTCTCTATGTACCAAGTATTACTAAAACCTAATAAGTGGAGGTTAGATTGTGGAGAAAGCTTTGCAGGTGAGATTCACAAAGCATGGAGCCTATGTAGAGGATCCATATCAAGGCTTCAAGAGGATATCCAAGCGAGAAAAGATAGGTAGATTGTTCACCTTTGAACTCCAAGACACTAAGAACATTGCATTGTTCAGTTATGGAACCCAAAGCCTATCAGAGCTAGAGGTTTTCCTTAAAAGGTTGGCTCACATTAAAGAAAGATCCCTAAAATAAATCACTCAAGATCAAAGTGTTCTTGCACTACCCAATACCTCAAAGCAACACATGATTTACAAGTACAATGCATGTCAATTTTTGGGAAATCTCATAGGCAACCATTCACAAAGAAAGAGTACATGCACGGAGACCCCCTAGAGCTTGTCCACACATATGTTTGGGGATCAAGCAAAGATCCATCCATCTCAGGTGCATTTTCCAAAAGTTATAATTCCTTGTTTACCCCCCCATGATTTCTTCTCTTACCATCTTTCCATAGAATCATGGGGTTTAAGTACATACGTTTCCTCTTGGATATCTTTCAGTGTTTGGTTGATGTAACCATTTTGAGCTATAAGTTCACCAATGCTACAAATGGCTCTTGTATAACATGTAGGAGTGAAAATATCATCAACATTAGTGACCTTTTGGTTCAAGTATAGCATTGTAATATTTAAATATCCCATAACAATTACATTTTTTCTTGTAAAATCTATTAACATTAAGAGGTTTTTTGGCAAGAGGAAAAAGTGAAAGGCACCATCTTTCATAATAAAATAAAATTATGATTGCATAACAACTATTTGTGTTTTTGAATTTGGTGTTTCATAAAGATACATGCTCATTGTCATAAAGAAGGCTAGAGACAAGCATTGCATAACAATCTAAGGCTAAAGAGACACCATCAAAGTAGGAGAAAATCATAAATCAAAGATGCATCTAATTTATTGTCCTTTGACTTGCACCAAATATTAAAGCATAATTCATAAACTAGAGCCCCCTTGGCTTTGTGCCATTAACAATTAAAGAATTTTTTTCGGACCATATAAGATAGTGGATAGGGGACCAAGTAGAGAACCATGATAGAGGATCCAAGGGAATAGCAACACGCATTCCCTTTAGGTGCATTTGTTTTTGTTTCTACGTTACGGGAAACGTTGTGCACTTATTAGGGAAACATCTAAAGAAAATGCGTAAGCCTGATGGTTAAACTAATACCTAAAGGTTTTGGTAAACCCTAGCAGAACTTCTTTACAAGAGAAGAATCAAGGTAGATCTTAGCCCACAACTTCTTCAAGGTCGACCAATACACACTAGCATGATAGCAAATGTGTTCTCAGATGCGCAGTGGATTTCCTTCAAAACAATTACGCCAAGGAGCTCTAGAACGCGTATAAATAAAATGGTGAAGAATACCACTATCGAAGAGGCTTATGAGTACGACTCATTTGGGGGGATGCCAAGAGTTTGAAAGTGTGAGGAGAACGGCTCACATAATCTAATTCTTTTTGTTTAAATTTAAAGATGGGTGTTGTAAAACAAGAGTGATTCACCACAACCTCTTTTAAGAGACTAAAAGGAAAATCAACATCACCACAAAAATTTATGTGTAATCGGTTGGTTAATTTCTTTATATGACATAGCTTACCCTATTTTGTATCATGGCAATTGGATTTGATTGTGGGCATGCCTCTCAGGGTGCATTATTTCCTCTCCTTACTACATATTTTGTTATTTATGCTCAAAAAAACGAGCATACTATTTTTCTTCTCAAGGTTTTCACTTGCATAAACCAATGCATCATTTGCTTTTCACTTGCATAAACCAATGCATCATTTGCATCACTTGACATAAACCAATGCATCATTTACATATACATAAGAAAAAAAATGATCCATTTCCACACTCAAAACTTGTGTGTGTGTGAAAATTACATTAATGGGAGATATTTTTTATTGTACACCTTTAAATAGAGGAAACAAGGTGTCATAAACGTTCTTTTAGGTCATTCATGCCCCCTTTACAAAGAAGAGGTTTAAAGCCATCTTTTTTGGAAACTATATCTCATCTAACCAAAACATTCTTAGTTTATGAATTAAACAAAGATCATTTTTTATAATTTTACCAAAAAAGAAACATTTCATAAAATCATAATAAAGCACTTGCATTATTGATCTAGTATTAATACATATTATAGACAAAAAAGCATAAATGAGCACCAGATGTCTTGCACATATGCCATGCCTCATTAGTATTTTATAGAATTTTTTTTTTAATATAAAGGAAGTTCAACATAAGCCTACTCTCCCGGACTTGAATTAAATAAAGAAAAGTACAAGAGAAAGGGACTAGTGCCCACGGGACCCCCCAAATCCCACAAAGCAGGGGAAGCTTTTACAGAGCTTAGATGACATTACAAAGAAGGTTAATTACCCTCTCATCACCCTCATGTGGGGCCCACTTAGGTTTAAGCTTGTTATCAATCAAAAGGAGTACTTGATGATGCCTAAAGGGGGGTGATTTTTTACAGTTGACAATCCTTTTGCCAAGGAGGAACAGCGATTTCTCAATTGACCACTCCTTGGGGGAGTCACCGAAGTTGAAAGCAGATCTTTCCCGCCAGATTTTCCATAGGACCTCCCCTCTGATGGCGTTCCAGAGAGTCGCGGAGCAGCCGATCGCTTCTCCCAGCAGGGCTTGCTGCCAACTGAGACGTTTTTGAAGTCTAATTCTCTTTCCAACCACCTGCCAGAGTCTGTTGGAGTTGGGGCAGGTAAAGAAGATGTGTGAAACATCTTCGATAGACCGGTAGCAGCGTTTGCACCAGGGAGGGATCCCACAAATTTTGCTAGCCTTAAGGTTGGTCCAGATTCCATGATGAAGAATTTGCCATAAGAGGACAGACTTTTTGATTTCTATGAGGGGGTGCCAGATAGCCATGAACTTCATGTCCCACCGAAGCCGCGTCCATGACAGGCACCACTTCTTGTTGAGGTTAGCCTGATAGTCGATCGTTTCTTTGATGTTCGGGATTTTTGATAGGCTATTCCCATTGTGCCATTTGAGACCAAGCGAGCTCGATATGTCGTGTCCCATGAGAAGGCGAACTTTGTGTCGGTCCCAGGTGAGACATCTGCTTTGCAAAGTGTTCCATTCTTCATGCGAAATGTTGATGCTAGGGTCAATATCCTCAAAGTTGATCCAGCGGTTGGAGTCTTGTTTCCAGAGATGTTTCCATTTTTTGAAGCCTTTGTTCCATAGCTTCTTGGCATTTTGAATGTTCCAAGATTCCACACTCCGGATGCCATGGATCGGAAACCAGATAGAGTCGTTTTGTCTGATACCGGCAGCCCACTTCCAGTCTTCACTTATTCTTGTGAAGCTTTTGACTTTATTCCAACTCTTCCAAAGGGAGCACACCAGATTAGAGCCTTTCGGGAAGACGGGGATCGGGGAAAACAGCAAGGTCAAGATGTCAAGATTCTTCCAATTTGGGAAACCCATGAGCGCCAACTCATTCTTGTTTCTGAAGATCAACTTGGCCCACGAGGCCTCCCCGTTGCACCAAGCCTTAATCATCCATTTGGCTGACAGTTTGTTAGCCATGCACCCAATGTCCAAGATACCAAGTCCCCCACTATCTCTATGGCTGGTGCAGATGGACCATTTGATTTTAGGCACCCCCCTCCTATTGTGGTCGCCCGTCCAAAGGAAGTTTCTACAAATACTATCCAGTTTGGACAGATCTTGCTCTTTCGGTCTCCAACAAGAAAGGAAATAAATGGTAGATGATAAGAGGAACGTGTTGATAACCATAGCACGACCAGCAAGATTGATTTGCATACCTCTCCAATAGTTAAGCTTGTTTTCGAGTTTGGCAAGCACCCAGTTCCACCGCTGTTCCATAGAGACGCCAAACCCCAAGGGAATCCCAAGAAGCCGAAAGATTTGGCCCTCCGGAATGATTTGACAGCCATGATCAATGAGAAGGTCAGGCTGTGACCCACCAATAGCTCTAAAGGCGGTCTTAGAGTGGTTGATTATGGATCGAGAGGCTTCACAAAAGGTAGCAAGTCACTTCCAGAACGTCTCCAGGCTGGTACTATCATTGTGAACAAAAGCGTTCATATCATCGGCAAAAAGTCTCATGGTGATCTGACTGTGGTCATGCGGTAAACGAAGGCCTTTAATGTTACCAGCTTCCACCTGATGCTCCACCAGCCTGCTAAGCCCTTCCGTGGCAATGGCAAAGAGAAGGGGAGCCAATGGGCACCCTTGTCTGATAGATCTTCTAAGTTTGATCACCTTTGAAAGTTTTCCATTAATGTTAATTTGGGTCGATGCGTTTCCGAGAAGGGTCGCAATCATCTTGGTGAATTTCTGACTACATCCAAGATCTTGAAGCGACTGTAGAATATAGTCCCATTCTAGCCTATCGTAGGCTTTATCAAAGTCGATCTTGAGGAATACTACTTCTTGTTTAGACTCATTTGCAAATTCAAGACCTTCCCAGATATCTATAATGGTTTCCAAAATTGACCTGCCTTTGATGAAACCTTTTTGGTCCTCGCTTAACCACGCTCTCAAGTGGCAAGAGATTCTGTTGGCAATGACTTTGGCGATGATCTTGTATCCTGTTTGGAGCATTGTAATGGGACGCCAGTTCTCTATTCTGTTCTTTTCCCCTTTTTTGTGTACTAACTTGATAATGCCATTGTTGAGACAAGAAGGAAGCGCGCCAAACTTGAGTGCCTCTTGCCAAACCAAACGAAGAGGGGTGGCAACCACCAACTTGAAGGATTTAAAGAACTCATTAGTGAGCCCGTCGGGTCACGGGCTTTTACCTGAAGGGAGGGCATCAATGACCTCAATGATTTCGGCTTCAGAGATAGAGGCATGAAGCAGAGATTGGAGGTTGAGTGGTATCCTGTGGGGGGAAACCCTAGATATGGTTGCCATACAGTCCCTTCTATGGTGGGAGAGGGGGTTTGAGGTCCCCAGGAGTCTCGTGAAGTGCCCTTCAATGATCCCAAAATTAGCTTCTTCCGTACTGCATACATTGCCATTTGCGTCTAGCAATAAGGGGATCGATTCTCTGTTGTGTTTCCTTTTGAGGATACGGCACATCTCTTTGGTGGGTTTGTCGGCTTTGCCAGCCCACCACTCCTTGAAGAAAATTTGCAGATTTTTCCTTTGTATCTCTTCCTCGTATCTCAGCAGCGCTCTGATTTTTCGAAGTCCTTTCTGGGCTTGAGATTTTCCTTTGTTCACTTCCTCCTCGAGCCGCCAGAGTCTATGATATAGAGCTTCTCTACGAGCCCGCCGCACAGTCTCAAGCATCTTCCTGGATCTAATCATGATCTTTCGTGACTTATCGACCGCACTTCTCCAACACTTGGCTGGGGACAAGCCAGAGGCGAATGCCTCCTTCCACACATCAGAAATTTCTTGATGGACGGAGGGGAGAGAGAAGGAGGGCACACTGGCATGGAACCAAGGAGCCTTACGGATCTTGGTGGGGGGTTGAAAAGTGATGACGATCGGGTAGTGATCAGAGATGGTGAGGTCGGTGCGTTGCGAGAGGGAAGGGTGGCCCCACTGATGAGTAAAACTCTGAGAAATGTAGCATCTATCAAGTCTAGCTTTCCTCAGGTCCTCGCCTGCTTGGAGATTTGACCAAGAAAAGCCATTTGAGTCTTTGAATTCGACCAGATCCGTGTAGTTTAGTTTTGTCCCACGTTCTTTCTCCCGACTATCGATGACCCTACCCTTGCCCATCCATCTGTCCATAGGGTCCTCTACCATGTTGAAGTCACCACAAATAAGCACGTTGTGGGGGAGCGAGTCCAAGGAGGCCCAAGTGTTAAGTCTCTCTAACTCCCCATTAGGGGCATACAAAGAAACTAAAGTAAAACAAAAGGGAGCACCGAAAGAAACAGCAATCCATCGATGGCATACATCTTCAATGGAGTTCTCAAGCTTTTCAAACCAGCGTTGATTAATACCGATTACTGTTCCACCGGACCCCCGCTGATGCGCCGTTGAAATCCAAACATGGGTCGAGGAGACATGTCTAAGCCATTTCTGGAGGTCTTCTCCGTCAATTTTAATCTCTTGGATACATATAAAATCTGGGTTTAGGCTAATGTCGCGAAGCCATTGACCAATGATGATCGCTCTTGAGGGGTCGGTTAGCCCTCTAGCATTTAACGAGATGATGATCATTGTCGTAATAATCCGTCTTTGCGGGAGGGAGCTTTGTCCTTTCTTTTCTTGGATTCATCTTTCTTTTTCGCTCGGATCGGATCCCGAGTTAGCAATAGGTTCTTGTGGGGGCTTTTCCACGGTAACTCCATAGGTTGTTTTCCTTTGCGGGATGCCTCCTGCTGGGAAGAACTGGGCACTGTTTTCAGCTCCGTTTCCGGAATAGTCGATCCGATGATGGAGCTTTCACTATCCATGTTATCTTCGTTGCTAGTAGTAAAGCCGTCTTCTTTGCTTGTAGTGTAACCCTCCTGCAAGGTTTCTTTACTGTCAGGGATCTCTAGGCCTTTGACGTTGGTGTCCACCTCAAGTTGGTTCCCACCTGGGTAGTCAAACTCATTGATGTCCTTTACCAGGTTGCAATACAAGTTGCTGGAGGGGGTAACTGACATGTTGTTTCGCTCAGAAGTTGCCCTAGGGCTTCTTTTCCTTCTTCTTCTGACTTCGATGAACCCGTCAGCGTCAGCTTCTGGATTAAGGGGGCCCTTGACTTCCTCTACTTTCGTCGAGTGATTCAATGCACCATTGCTATCTTGAGCGTTTTTGGGGGCTTCTTGATTTCTCTTGCTTTTTCGTCTCGAAGGGCAATCTTTAATCCTGTGACCTTGTTGGCCACAACGAAAGCACGCGTTGGGAAGGTTTTTGTAACTGATGTCTTGCTCCCATACATCCCCTTCGCCCAAGTCCAGTTTGATCTTCGATGGAAGTGGCATACTGAGGTCAGCCTCGACACAGATTTGAGGGTGCCACCGAGCGTTGAACGAGTGTCTTGCACCTTCATAAATGAGACCACCAATGTCCTCGCGTGCGGCCAACGGCTTGCCGATAGGAGAAACGATGTCCCACACGAAGTTGTACAAGAAGTATGGCAGGTTAGGGAGCTCAACCCAGAGAGGGTACCGAAGCGATTTCGATTTGTCGGGAGTAAAGTCAGGGGACCATCTGAATAGGCACAGGGTCGCCCGGCCGAGTTGCCAAGTTCCGACACTAAGGGCTCGAAACGCCATATCTTCATTTTCAAAGACCAGCAGCAAGTGGCTTGCCGGTAAGAACTGACACTTACAAACAACTAGCCCACGGGGGAACCACTCGTTGCGAAGCCACTGTCGCACAGTTTCGAGCGGGGGCTTAGGGCCGAACATTTGGCCGACGAGGCAAACTTTCTTGAGCTCCTCCTGAGTTGACAGAATTGCGGATCTACTGAGGGAGACCAAGGGGGGTTCAACACTCTCGAAGGCCCCTAGGGCGGCACAAGAACCCCCCTCCAACAAAGAGGCCAGGTATCGGTCTCCCCGGGAGGAGGGGCCAGGTTACTTCTCACAAGAGAGGGGGTCGCCAAATCCATGACAAAAGAGGGACACCCCAAGCACGAGCTTTTAAAATTGCTTTTGATATTGAAAAAACTTAAAACAACCACTAAGAGAACTCGAGAAGCACCCACGATGGAAAAGGTTACAGAGAAAAAACCTTCGCAGAAAGAAAATGCAGCAGGCACGGACCAATCATTTGCCGCGGATCAATCAGGCGGAGGTGGGATTCGCGCGGAATCCTTTAATATTACCCTTGCTTTCTATCTTTTTTATATAGTGCTGAACTCGGTCGAAATAAAATGAAAATCCACGTGGCAACGATGGACACAAAGTCCACGATCGACACAATGGGCACTAGGTAGTCAGTCGACAAAGGCCTTCAAGGCCCGCGACGGACACAAAGCTGCCTCACGATCTTCATTTCTCATTTTAATTTGATTGTTTTAAAAGCAATACCACGCTGTCTATCGCGCATCCCTCACAAGTCACGAGGCGGAATACCGTCAATCGTGTGTTTAGGCAAAACCGTCGATCGCCAGATAGAAACCATCGGTCGCGAAAGATTCGTGCAGAAACCCATCCATCGTGGAACCCAAACCGTCAATCGCGGGACACAAAACCATCAATCGCGTGCTTCGGACGATCGACAGGGAGAGCCATAGAGTGTCGTGACAGTCGCGATGGACACCGATCTTGGATACGCACAATGGACAAACAACCTCCTCGATGGTCAACCGCGACAGTCACTTGGTCAGAGATGGCGACGGTGAGCTTCTTCACATCCTTCCGTATCGCAGATTGCTATATTGCTTGAAGTCCTCAAACACCCATTAGTGCGGCAACTTCAGAGAAGCGATGGCGCAGCTTCAGTCGTATTTTATAGAATTCAATGCTTTCATAGGATACCTCTTAAATTCATACGCAATATACATAAGAAACTCAATAAAAGAACTATAATCTAAGCCCTCAATCTTGATCGTGCATCACTACATTTCAAGAGAGGCATGTTTATTCCTCTAAGAAACACCATTTTTTGAGGAATGAAATTAAAGTGGCATGTATTTTTTCTGAATTATCTAAGTGAATGAAGTGCCCAATGGTCATAAGTGTGTTCACATATCACTACTAAAATATATCAACAAATACCCCTTGGGAGTGATGCAGGGAACAAGGAGATAACACTCATATATAAGCAAGTGCCAAGCTCTATAGAAAGAAATTAATCCACAAAAGGAAGTAAGCCCAAAACTTTGCAAAAAGCTTCAAACTTCTCTCCAGGGAGAGCCTTTGTGAAAAGTTTTGCAACATTATCTGTGTGGGCACATAACCCAAATTGATCTCTCTTGTAGAGGACCCCTCCCTAACATAATGATAGTGCACTTCAATGTGATTATTGTGGGCATAGAACACAAGGTTCCTCGTAACTCCCAATGTGCTCTGACTGTAAGTGAAGATGGTGGTGACAAAATACTAACCAATACCCAAATTAGCCAAAAGGCATTTGATCAACTCAACCTCACAACTAGAAGTGACTACAGTAGGTTGCTTCTTGCTCAACCAAAATATGCATTAGCTACCAACCATGAAGTAAAAACCACTATTGGACATACAAGTGTCATTGCAAGTAGCCCAATTTGAATCAAAACAAGCATGTAAATTTGGCAGCAATCACCTCTCCTTCGGATAAAAAATCCAAGTAAACATGTACCACTGAAAGTAGTGAAAGATGCACTCAAGCTATGTTACCATAAGCAAATCAATCATCCAACAACCTACTCATAGAGAAAAACATCAAATACATCTCCAAGTTTGTGAAGACTAAATCATAAACCTATTTCCATGGGAGTACCAATAGGCTTGCAAACTTTAAGGCTAGAACATTGCAATAATGTGTCAATGTATATTTTTTTGACACAAAGCTATTCCTCCATCAACTTGCATAAATTAAATGTCCAAATAATGATGCAAATGCCCCAAATATGACATCTTAAAAGAGGCAAGCAAATCAGCCTTAAATTGTGCTTCTCATTAGGACTAGACGGTAGTATGTCATCACCATATACAACAACAATAATAAATACATCATCTACGCGCTTAACATATAAGGTGCTCTCATTTAGATCGTTCTCAATACCATGTGGTAACAACTAGGCATGTATCTTTCATACCAAGCACATCGTGCTTGCTTCAAACCATATAGTGCCTTTGGAGAGGGCGATGGTTCAACCAATGTAGCGAGAGGAAGAACACAAAAGAAAAGTGGAAATGTACAGAGGAACAAGAGTAAAAGCAAAGGCAAGGCTGAAGTGACTTGTTACCAATGTGATAGGAAAGGTCACAAGAACCATGATTGCAAATACTACAAAGCTGAATTAGAAAGAAAGAAGAACACGGGTGACAAGAAGATGAGGGACACCAAAAATGAAGCACATGAAAACTCAAAAGACAAGGAGAAAGAGAAGGCCAATGTGGCCTCTAGTGTCGTCATTGAGGAGCTCTGAGATGTAGAAGATATTCTTTGTGCTACTATGGAAGCAAATCATGCCAAAGTTAATGATGCTTCTATTAACATTCATGCATGAGATATGTAGATCAAAAAGAGGGATCTTGACCTAGCCCATCACAAGCTCATCACAACTTTAGAATAGCATTATCGGCCATATTTTGTCATTTTAGCAATCTATAACACATAAGTAAAAGGGATTAAATGCATAGCACCAACCTTTGCCACACAATTTGAACCAAAGGACCTCCTATAATAAAGTAAGCCTATGATCTAAGGGTCCTACCGGTCCACACATATCTAAAATCAGATACCATTTGGTCACTCGTGTGTGGCCAAAAATCTTGAGTCTAGACTTAAGCATAAGTTCATATGCTCTCTTAAACAAGTGATCCACTTAGCCTAGTGGTTAAGTCTCAAGGTTGTGAAGGAGGAGGTCTTGGTTCAACCCCCATGCAGAGCATGGGGAGAGCATTTTTCCCAAGGAGCTCTACAACCTTCTAACTCAAGTTAACATGAGTTAACTTGAGTTCAATGAGACGTAACTCAAGCAGCAAGTACACCAATCACTAGTGGACTCTAGTGGGAGGTACTCAAGCAGTGGTCGAGATCACTCCAACCACTAATAGACACTAGTGGAAGATATTAAAGGAGTGGAGGAGATTGCACATGCACTTGTGGACTCTAGTTACATATGTGGTCCTCGTTGATTCGAGCAGCTATATATACAAGCATAAGGTTAGGAGGAGCATCATCTCTCTAGCATGGGATGATGGTCATAATTCTGAGTCTCTTGCACCTCCTAGAGGGAGCACACAAAGGAGCTATTTTTCAGCCTAATTGGAGGGCAAAGTTACTATAAGGGTACCCAAAAATGCTACACACATGGTCGAATGCTCCGATACACATTTTATACAACGGGTGCTATAGACTGGTCCCAAGATATTGCTCATGGCCCACATTTGGCATAACAATAAAGAATAATGCACACTGTGTATTCAAAACAAAGAACATCTGAGCACCCCATCTGTCCACACCAGGCTTCAAGAATGTAAATTTAGACTTGTTCTATGACTTGAGCACCATGCCATCTATAAAGATTATTTACGTTTGGCACTACAGGATGAACTATCTCTTAGCCTCTTACAAACAAACATTTGAAGATATGTTCACAAAAAGTTTTTGGGAGTACCACTCTGAAGTATTTATTTCAAAACTAATTCACCTTTTGCAGGTATTTACATGCGAACCCACCATATACTCCACACATTACAGAATGCCTCATCTAGATATCCCAGGTGCTATTGATTGGCAACGACTTGAAGTAGACCTGGCAAGCTGCCTCAAAGAGAAGGAATTCACTATCGATATCCTCCAATCAAGGATCTATCAGGGATGACAGACTTGACAGGGGGCCGGGGAGTGTTAGTGGCAGAAGAGGTCAAGGAAAATTGAGCATACAAGGAAGCATGAGAGAAGAAACTCAAAGAGAAGGACAAGGCATGGACACATGCCTAAGAAGACAAGGAAATTAGAGAAGAACATGAGGACAATAAAGTCTCAAAAATTTTCAAAACTTCACAATTAGAAAAAGTAATTTTCATCACTATATACCATTGTAATGATCATGTTTTATAATTCAAACTCCATTTTATGCAAGCCAAGGAGTCTTCAAATTTAGAGCACACTTTTCAATTTTCATAATTTTTGGAGCTCGTTTGAACCCTCAAAATAGCTTTGAACCTATTTTTTACTAGGCAGAACACTAGGTCTAAAATAATCCAAAAGCTAGTCAAAAACTATAAAAGAAGCTACATAGCTCTTTTTTTTTATTGGCTAGTTAGAGATTGAGCTTGTAAAAGAGATTAAAAGTATCCTAATGCATTGAAAGATTCCATTGTTCCACTTTTTTTCTTGCCTTGTGTGCACGTGTGAGTGTATATGTGTGCATTTCCTAGTGCTTCTCACTCACTCACTTGTGCACTCCTATCGTTCATGATCGTCAAAAACCATAAGACTGCATGATTGTGTCACTGCATATCACTATACTGCTCATTTCAAATACCAAGTGACCAAAAGAAGCCAACTAGGCTTATCAAGCACTTATAAATCCACTAGCATACATCTCCTCTCGCGAGCCTAGGGTAGGTCTTCCACCTGCATCATTGAAGATACCTCAACATCTAGGTGTCTCCCAATTCATAAAATGATCACCATGATCCCCTTAAACATGTCAAGACTATGCAAACCATAATTGTTGTGTTATGCCACATGAGCATACCTAGACAGTTTCCACAAAGACATACATAGTGAGAGTGATCAAACATTGTATATGAACAATGAGCAATAGTGAATGAGCTAAAAGAGTTCAAATTATGTCCAAAAGTCGCCTTACACATGGCTGAATTCACCCTTGCAAATCAAACTAACAAGTGTCAATGAATTATCAATAAATGATGGCACAAAGAAAGCCCTTCTTGAGGTTCTTGAACCTATACAAGAATTATGCACAAAAGTAAACCAAAATGACTCCAAGAATCACCCAAAAAATTGCTTCAAACAAGCTCCGAAAGCAAAGAATAAAGTCTTGAGGATCCAAAACTTGTTCAAAGTAATGTCAAGCTTTTTGGTGGAAAGAAATCTCTAGTTAAGCGAGCTCTGTGGAGAAAAGTATTGGGACATGTGACCTCCCAAAAAGTATTCAAGACTATTGTCTTCCTTGATCATTGAGGTCTTCCCTCCTGCAAAGCCATCGGTGCCAACAATGACTCGGATGATAAGATATGCCAAGGTCTATGCCAGTGCTGCCTTGCCTTAAGCCTTGGTTTTTCTCATGTTGCAAATTATCTTTTTGGATGGCATCACAATGCTCCTCTATTCGTGTTTGTGCAAACCTATAGAAAGTGTGTAGGAAACTGAGAATAGAGGGTACAAGTTCATTATGCACGTTTCACAAATGGGCAGTCTCAATACAGTTCATGGTTGACCAAACAACCGTATGTTTTATTAGAACAAACATTTACAAGAGTGTTCGGTGAACATTTAACCTTTCACATAGACATTAAAGTATGGGCTATCACCATCATACATATGTTGGGCCTTTCTACTTCTATGTTTTTCACAAAAATCATAGATGATAAAGAATACTTACTAAATATTCATGTATGCTTTGATATAAAAAACATTTCCCCTGACAACCCATGGGGTTGCATTTAGTGTGATTCATGAACCACATCTTGGATAACCATATGTCAAAAAGATCTTCGAAAACAACATTCCTTGATCGTCTCCTAAATCTTTGACTATCATACTAGATCTCGTTTTACATAGAATGTATAACAATTCCTCAATTCTCTGAGCTCGCAAACCAAGTGTACTTTATACACTAAATTCATGGGTCAGACAAACCTTGTTCCTATGATTACAAGTTTGCTATGTTCCTTTGTTTTTAGATCTTAGGTGCATGCACTTCAAGACTCATTGCTGATTTCTATCATTCTTAACTTAATAACATCGGATTATTGTTGTTTATCTGCATAGAGTTCTCTTTTACTAAGTCATTTCTTGCCTACTCGTCTTCTTACATCCTTTGATTTCAACTTCAAATCATGAATGCTTGTAGACATATACAAAATAAGGTTGATCTTAGTATTTCCAGTATTGGAGACCCCAAATATGATTTTCCATCTCTATTTTGCTCTCAAAACCTCACAAATCACATGTCGTTGCAATTCCATTGAAATCTCCCCATTTCACTTAGAACCAAAAACATGTATTTACCTCAAATTCACTCCAAAATTAGCAAGATAGTGGCGAAAATAGTTCAGCATCATTCAAACACTTCAAAATACTCTTTAAGTTTGACACAAAAGCAGCTAATCCTCGCGCTGTCAAATTTTTCAGTATCCAGTTTTCACTTTAAAAAGTTTTGATATTGAAACGGATGACTTCTTACATCCAATTATACCTTTGGGGTTTAACAATTGCATAAACTTTCCATGTCCCTCTTTTGAGAGCTTAGTATAATATAAAAAGACGTTGCTGTACCTCTCCAAGTTTACAATGAAAGTGAAGTTTCAAATGCTTCCGAAAATTTTACCTCGACTGACTCATATAAAGTACGTACAATATAGGATTCTTACACCAAATCAAGCAACGCCCAACACAAAAATCTGAATATTTATTCCATTAAGCTCATGGCATGACATTTTAATGATTTTTCTTGCTTCATAGATCATATTTAAACAAGCTTAACTCAAACCAGCACTCTTGCTTCTCATAGTGTGGGAAAAACATACCTCATTTGTGTGTTCTGTTGTTGGAAACGCTTTCCCAATAATCCATGAAGAAATTCCCATTGAATAATTGCCCAAGCATGCAAGCTTGGCAATTAGGTGATTTATCATCACCATATTTAATTTTTTGAACTATGCCAATCCCTTAGTATTCATCAAATTCAAGTAAACATTACAAAAGAAGACCTAAATACACACTTGACAATCTGATTTTCCAATTGAATAATGGTCTACACATGAAAATCAGCTCATACTTAGTATGTACACTTGATACAATTGTGATGTTGATTATCCATATCACAAAAACTTTTCTGACATAATAGAAATGGACCTGTGTCATTATTTCTGAAATAATAGATTCCAGCAAGCAACCTCAACACATTTCAATGCACACCACATCGAACGTAGAAATGCACATCTAATTTATGTCTGACACAAGAGTCCCATCTAGTCCTAAAACCATCATATTTTGTTTAGAAAAACAAACAACTTAAACGACAAATGGAGGACCAACTTGAAATCCTACCCAGATTACAAGTAGAGGACAATGAAAAAACAGGACGGGAGAATCGGATGTCTAGTAAATGATCCAGTACAAAATTTGATCCTTATTGGAACTTGACTCTGAAATAAATTGACTAAATGAAATAGAAACTAAAATCTACTCTCATCTGACACCCCACTCAAAAATGCATTGGCTATAATATCAAGAAGAAATATCTCTATACTTCCCCCGGACCAAGTAAAACCAAGATAAATCGTTCAGCCAATTTCTCCTACCATTAAAAGTGTCCATGCAATGACTGTGGGTGCACATAAAACCTGGTTGTTCATAGGCTTCCCAGTCTGTCAAGCTAGGTGTGTTATGTGCACAAGTCGCTAAACCCATGCATGTACTTCAAACATGGAGAGTTCTGAAAGAGAGTAAAATTACAGATCCATACACGTCCAATAAGCCAACTTTACCCAGAAATCAAACCCTCCACATCAACAGAATATTGATACCAATCTTCATAAATGATCCCTTTATAATGCAGCAGATCTCTGGATATAGCTGAGAACCTGCAATACAGAAAAACATTGCTGCTATTTCGACACCACATACACTATCAAAACCAAGAGCAACCAGGCAGGGAATCCTCTGTGGCAGCCCTTTATATACAGGCAAGAAGCAACAATAATAGAAAACATTGCTGATATTTGTATATCTTACACAAATTCCTAGACCATTTCAGATTTCCTGCAACCAAAAAAAAAAAAGAACTCAAATAAGTAGCATCCAACCATACACATGTAAATGAGCTTTTGTTCTCTGTGATTGACTCTGAGGTATGTCATGGAATGCCCAACATGGATAGATGACCCCAACTCAAGTTATTATTCAAAAAATTGAGAACCCAAAAAATATGTGTACATAAAGTTTGGCACAAGTGAAATTAATTAAGACCATTTATTAGTAGCTTCACTTCAATGCACTATACCCAAATACAGACTTTGGCCTGCTCTCCCTATAGGCTTGAAATTCTAAACAGCACACACAGGGACCCCGACATTCAGGTGTTCATGTCAAACCTCTCTGCTCGTCTTCAACAACCTTCAGTCCGGAGGCTGTGTTACCATAAAAGACATGCCCTCTACAATACAGACCAATGTGGTTTATTTTCATTGCAATTAATTAAAAAGATCAGGGTTTCCTTATTATGCCTACACGACTTGTATTTAATTCATAGAACATTGCAAACACGTGAAGCATGCAAATATATCCATATATAACCATAAACATATGAATGGTGACCACAAGAGTTCCTCATTTAATACCATCTACTGCTGTTTATTCAGTTTCATCAGAGTAGTTCCATACAAATTTGTGAAGTAGGATGTTACTAGTAAAACTTGAATAAAAGGTGTACTTGCTAGCATTAACCACTAACCAGATGGATAAGAAAGTATATGAACAGGTCCCGTTTTAGACCATACATGCCCACCTTGAAATTCATGAATTCATATATGCTTGTCAAGAAAATCCAGTGGCATTGCTTATGCCGCCTAAGAGAAACCAGTTACATGAGTAGCAAAAGAATCATTATAGAACGTATGGAAAGCAAAAGGGAATTGTTCACCTTTAAACTGCTTTAAAATGTGGTATGCATCTTCAGCTCAAAGAAACAAAAGACCACAAATCCTAAACAATATTAATGATTAACAGCATCAGCTCAGCAGGCATCTGCCGCAAGCAGAGACACTACAGATGCAAACCCAAGAATTTTACATCAATGTATGGATCAACAACATCACATGACAACTTGCCAAAGATAGGAACTTGATACCAAGAACAATGCCATGCATGTACACATGAATCTTTTCAGAATTCAATGCAACAAGCCTAGAGCGATGGCTACATAATCGTCAGCCATTGCACCATATGACAAAGCTATTTTCTTGTATCAGCCCAAAGAAACTCCTAACTATACCGAGTACACTGTCATGCGCTGGAATCTTTTCAGTATCCAAGGCAACAAGCCTAGAGCCATGGCTATATAATCCTTCACCATTTCACCACATAACAAATCTATTTTCTTGTACCATCCCAAAGAAAATCCTAACTATAGCATATCCCAGTGTCAGTATCGAATGCATCAAAATTCATATACTGCAATATCTCATCCTCATCCAAGAAATTATCACACATACCAATACCCAGATCGTCTGTATTCTTGCTGTAACCTGACAAATTTGGATCTGCAATTCTCTGTTCCCATACTGCAGGAATAGAACCTTGAGAATCCAAGTTTGAAACACTCAAAGCTGTTTGCTTGGGATCAGTCACTATGTCGCTTGCATATGAGGAAGATCTGAAGCAATCATCATGTTTAAGAACGAGGTGATCTCCGCCATCCTTTTGATCACATGTATCTCCATGCCTCCATGAACACACTGCTCTTTCATATTGTGTACATGATGGCTCAAAAAGCACAGATGCTTCTGCATTATCAACAAATCCATCTGTACCAGAATTCTGAGAGAGCATTTGGAAGTCAGGATGCAAATCCCCCACGTTATTTCCAGTGCATAACCTGGTGCTAGAATTTGCAATTCCCTCATGTTGAGAGGGTTCTTGTTGTTTGACACCACACCTCAACTTGTCTTCCGCAACCACATACCCAGATGGCTCTTCAATCAGGCCTCTGCTCTTGATATGTGATGCTTGTCCAGACGAAACTGCACAACTCATCTCATGACTAGAAAGTTTCTCAGCTTGGGTTGCAGTTGTATCATTGAGCTGCTCTTTCTCCCTATTGCAGCCTAACTCTTCTTCTGACGATATTGCTTGAGAAGGTGTTGCCTTCTCTTCATTAATCTTACTTTGTGGCTCTTCAGAACAAAGAGAAGAAGCTGACATACATGAATTTTGACACTCCTGAGCATCCTCCAAAGCAGAAACATCTGCATGGATCGATTGAACTGTTCCTACAACTGGATAGGATTCGCCTAGACCATCCATTGCTCTTTCTCCAGCTGGAAGGGCTGGGTTCTCAGTTGTATCCATCATGACAATGGGTGCATTGTCATCATTAGAAACCTCTTTCCCAAATGCCCATTTAAAATGTGTTAGTTTAGAATCAAGAGAACCTTGCAGAAAATCATTGTTGACAATAAACCTGCAGCATTGTAAAAAGTAACTCTTTTCTTTCCCAGCATCAGGACCCAGGATTTTGAACCAAAGTTTTTTCTGCCATTCTCCTGGTGAAGGACTTTGATCTCCTTTCCGCTTCTTGCGCTTGCCTTTGAGAACAAATCCAAATGAAGGATCTGCAATCTCCCCCCTAACACAAGGATCTGGGAGTTCTTCATCACTTTCCTTGCTGAATAATATATTCCTTGAAATACATTGTGGGTTCTCGTCTTGATTTCCTTTTTCCAAATCAGACACATGACACTGATAAGGAGACTCAATCGGACCAGAATCCTCTATTTCCAATGGCATCTCAGTACCACTTGTATGAAGCTCTGATCCACTGACATGTCCACTCATATTGCCTTCATAATCAGTGCATTCCATCCTATCTTTATCCATGCATTGTACTTCAGAGTCTAAATGTTTGTCGATCCTTGATTTCTGTTGTTGATAATGACCAGCAGAGTGATTATGATTTACCTATAGCAAAAAACTGGGGTCAGAAATGAGATACGCAAGGAAACAGAGGAAATGGAGGAGACAGAACAAACCAACATCTCAAGTTAAAATTACCTGTGAATCGCATCTCTGTCGCTTATTGAAGCAGTCTCTCATATCTTCTCGATTCCTCCTCTCTTCAACCTGGCAATTCAGCTGAACACTCAGCCTTGTAAAAGAATTACTGTGAAGCAGGTCAGCTTTACTGTCAACCTCTCCAAGCATACCTTCCGTTGCACATTTGCTGGAGAAGGATACTTGTTCCGTCGATCTTCCAGCCAACGAGTCATCTTTCTGGTATATCCGTGTGATGGAACCCTGATATAAAGTTGAGCATTCTTTCAAGGAAACAGACACAAAACAAATACAATTCCATCTTCTATCATTAACAGTTTCTTACTTGCTGTCAGCAGGCCTCTGATTCTTCTCCACTGTATCATTCTCATCTTGCACAACAAAGCAAAAGTTTATAAGCACATTTCTAGGGTGAAAACTTCGCAAATTTTAAAAGTGCTCCCTTTGAACAAATCTCTTGAAAACAACCACCAACATATCCCACTTCCTTTCCTACTTTCACTGGTTACAACATACTTTGATGCATGAGAAAAAGAAAGAATGCTGAAATAGAAGGCCAAATGCCCATTTGAAATCTTGTGTTCATTCACAGCATACGTGTTCTCCTCTTTCAGGCCCATCATAGATTCTTTCATGAGATTTTCATTCCTTTGGGTTACTTGGACCATTGTAAATATTGTTTCAACCCTTTCTAAAACTGTCTGTGTGTACAGCAGCTGACATGGAGTCCAGAGGAGTCCAGAGGCAAGTATGGTGTACCATCTACAACAGTAATGGTCATGCTGTTACAATGTCCTAGTAGACTAACTATCGAAAGAATGGGAATGAGCCTCAAGATTGCTACTATCTAAAGAGTGCTCTAATGAATCAGAGAGTTAACTCCCAATCCCCTAACATTTTTATGCAAATACATCCAGTGTACATGGTAGGGAGCAAAACCAATCAGATAAGCCAAGGCATCCTAGACCTTTTATGTGTTATCGCTGTGGGGAATACAAGCATGTAGAGAGCAAGTGCTCTCTTCATGAAGGTATTCCAATCAAGATTACCCTAAGGCAACGGACATTTTACAAGGGAATGTCCGCTCGATCAACCAACACCTTTCATATGATTGCAATTACTCCTCCAAAAAGGTATGAAACCTCAAACTCTAGTTGCTTCTTCAATAACCAAGGCAATATATGCAACAACCATGAAAGAAAAGTTAAAAAGACCATATGGCATAGGCACGTAATAATATGAAAGAAATCAAACAAAGTAAAGAGGACATTCAGTGAAGAAGCTTATGGGAGGATAAGGGAAGATTCGCAAAGATTACTACCTCTTTCAAAACCATCTTTGCATTTTTGTGCATTGAAGAACTACTGAAAAATACTCGATATACGGTCAATTTGTACCAAATCATTCATATGGACACTAAACTACAAATCAATTTATTAATGATGATTCACTTTGAATACATAAGTGCCATCATTTAATGGATATATGATATATTTTCCAAACTAGATTGAAAGATTATCATAGCTCTCAAGATTGACAATTCTAATCAAAAGCCGACCCTTGATGGCTGTTCATGGACGATTAGGTTTGGACAGCTCCAAGTCAGGATTATTCACAATCACCTTGGAAGAAGAACACAAGGTTCAATCCCTTGACAACATTATATAAATGGTAGTAGTGGAAGTTCAAGGATGTCATCGATTTTGAAAGAGAGCAATTGAAGAAGAAAATGAAGTGGAAATAGTACAACTTTAATAAAGAACGTTCGTCTAAAATGTCAATTAGGACTCTCGCTTTCATAGAAGAGAACTTGAAGCTAATTTAGGACAGAAATTAGGGTTTGACTTTTGAAGGTGTTACAGCTCTTTGATGGGTGCACGTCATATATCAATAGGAAGCTCTTGATGAGCACTTTAAGGATATGCAATTAAAAAATTTTACCATCTTTGATCAAATTTTGACTATCTTCAAAATTAGGGTTTGGATTTTGGCCAGTCTAACATTGTTATTGGAAACAATGTTTGAATGCTAAAATTTATCAAAAAATCCACCAATCCTAATTTTAGGACTTAGTCAAAATTTGATCACATACGGTCCAAATAAAATTGTTATCTCATTCGAAAGTACTCCTTGAGAGCTTTATAATGATATATAATACTTCACCATTTGACATCAAAATGGTCTCCAGATTTGAAACACTAATTTTTGCTTTTAAAGAGTTCTTCATTAATAACTAATGATGCCTCATATTCAATCGATAAAAACGAGATGAAAGAAGAATAAAGATGGGCAACCACAATTACAGCATACAAAAGCAAGTCTACTCACGAAAAGCCTCTATCGGGCTTTTGTCACAAAATTGACGAAAACCTTGCTATTCGAGCTTTTTTGGTAACTTTTTCGCTAAGCTTTTTATGGAGGAGCTAGAGCTATATAAAGAGAGCCTAGGGGGCTTAGTTGGGCATCAATTTGTGAGGTCAATCACTCACAACCTCTAGAGTTACGAGCTAGGAGGACCCTTGGAAGTGCACATGCAGCTTTGAAGGAGTTTTTGGAAGCTTCTCTTTGTTCTTCTTCACACTGTCAAGTGTGCATGCTAATTTTGGAGAGTTGTGGCATCCAATTTGGGGTTTCTTCATAAGCTTCTCCCATACTAAGTGTTTACCTACCACTTGATCATGAGAAAAGACAATTGTTGCTCCTCCACGTCAGAGAAAACCTAATTCGGAACAAAGGTTCGGAGACTCTCATACTATTTTTGTACCTCGAACCCATTGGGATAAAGTCTTAAATGACCCCTTTATAGTGTATACATGTGTATAGGCCTATTTATAAAGACTATGTTACTTATTTTTGTACCTGGAACCTATTGGGATAAAGTCTTAAATGACCCCTTTATAGTGTATACATGTGCATAAGCCTATTTTTAAAGGCTATGTCACTTATTCTTTATTATTGGGCCAAGTTCAATGTGAACTTGGCAAACCCTAAAAGGATTCTATATAACATAACTTAATAACACTTTGGCTCTCTCACACTTTTAGAGAAGCCCCTCCAAAGCTGATCGACCAGGCAAGGGTGAGGAAGAGGAGATTATATTGTTGCTTTGTGGACTTCCGCAAAGCATTTGACACTGTTCCTAGGGATCGACTCTTCAGACGACTACTTGACATCGGAGCTCCGGAGGAGATGATATGGGGGATCTACGCCTTATACGAGAGAGTATCTGGTAGAGTCAGATGTCCAGGGGGCTTATCTGATCCACTTGCTAGCACTATCGGGGTGAAGCAAGGATGCCCTCTCTCGCCCACCCTCTTTGGTCTCTACATTGATGAGATAGTGGACTTCATACAGCAGAGGGGGGAGATGGCATTGAGGTACACGGGTCCACTGTTCATATTCTTTTATACGCTGATGATATTGTATTGGTTTCAGAGTCTGCAGAAGGCCTACAGCATCATCTACACGGCCTAGATGACTTTTGCAGACACAGAGGGTTATCTGTGAACCTTGGTAAAACCAAGGTCTTGATCTTTCATACATCAGCACAGGTACGCAGACATAGTTTGTTCACAGCTGCAGGTGGACCGATCGAGGTGGTCGGATCATATGTTTACTTGGGGGTGACATTTACAGCAGCATCAGGAGTCTTCTCTATGGCTCAGGCAGCCTGTGACCGCATCACACGTGGGTACACAGCACTAGCTTTGATGGAGAGACAGTGCCACCAGGCATATTTTCAGGAGCCCCGCACAAAGGGGTGGCTCTTTGACACTTTGGTTAAGCCAGCGCTCATGTATGGGGCAGCCATATGGGGACCAAGATTAGCTACATCAGTATGGACAGCATTAGAGAGGCCACAGATCCTCATGATTGCCAGACTTATCCGCAGTAAGCCTTCAGTACCACATGACATCATTAGAGCAGAGCTCGCTGCACCACCGATGCTAGTTGAGGCACTATTCCAGACAATATGCCTATTACACAGACTTCGGAGCATGGATACAGAGCGTATTGCTTATCGTGCTTTCGAGGCATCACGTGATATGGCATTAGCAGGCGACACCTCCTCATGGTATGCACAGACACGAGACTGGCTTGCCCACCATGGCTTTGACATAGACAGGCTACCACCACTACAGTACGACTCTCATGCACCCACCTACTCGCTCTCTCATCAAGAGAGGAATAGGATCATTCGTAAGGAGATATGGCATACATACATACAGAGGACATGGGTGAGCCCTAGGGGTACATTGCCACCGAAAATGCTCTACTACCGCGAGCATTTTCTACATATATCAGGCACGGGCTTCATCGAGATTCCGAGATACATGCAGACCTACCTTCCCCACCACCTACGAGTCGTCATTGGGCAGCTCCGGGTTTCATCACATCAGCTCGAGATTGAGAGGGGTCGGTCCAGGGGAGTCCCCCGTGAGGAGAGGTGGTGCCCAGTATGCCAGACAGAGGTAGAGAGTGAGGAGCATTTTGTTATCAGATGTCAAGCATACTTAGACCTACGAGCACAGTTCCAGATCGAGGAGTCATTCCAGCTGTGCATGACTATGGGAGACCAGAGACGCTTGGGATGCTTTCTCACAGCAGCATACGAGAGGCGAGAGCGGTCACTACAGTACATACATCAGCCACGGGTGAGTACCCAGCAGACCATTACCCAGTTCTTTCAGCGAGTTGAGCTACATCAGAGAGGTCCATCTATAGGGCTCACGCTCCACCAGGCAGAAGCACAGAGAGCACGGCGCCGACCACGCATGGGCGGATATCGTCGACCACGACTATATCAGGAGGATGTCTCACGCATCAGGATTGCCTACGACCACATGATGGAGCATAGGCGTACCACCACCCCCTGGGTGGTCTTCCTTCAGGAGGCACTCAGACCACCACCGATGTACCACATACTACACCCACCTCCACCCATCACTTGTCGCTAAGGCGTTTTACTCACATTTTGGATCCCCCCATGTATTAGGTGGCCACTATCTGCAGAGTCAGAGCCACATCTCCCCAGCCTTTTCCAGCCCTATATAGCTTTGTGTAGCGATATACCTTTTATTTCATTTTATCTTCCACACAGGGTTACTACACTTGTACATGGTTTTTGTCTCATAGGCCAAGTTTGGCCTCCAGAAGACGTTAATATGACTTTCTTTCTTTCTCTCTCTTTCTCTCTCTCTCTCTCTCTCTCTCTCTCTCTCTCTCTCTCTCTCTCTCTCTCTCTCTCTCTCTCTCTCTCTCTCTCTCTCTCTCTCTCTCTCTCTCTCTCTCTCTCTCTCTCTCTCTCTCTCTCTCTAGCTCCCATGTTCGAGAGCGCATCTACTCCCTTGATCCCTCTGCCTCCTTGGACACCCTCACCGCCCACTTCTCCTCGATCCTCCATACATCCGCTACTCTCAGCTTCCCATACACCACCCACAGCATTGCACATCCGACACGGCTGGGGCATACACCCCAGAATAGATGGTGCGATGAGGAGTGTAGGCGACTATACCGACATCTCAGAGCACGGAGTATCTTGGGATCCATCACAGAGAGGGAGGCACGACGACAGATGCGAGCCCTCACACGCCGGAAGCGACGAGCTTTCGAGGAGCGACAGGAGGCAGAGTTGATCGACCTTCTCATGAGTAGGGATTGTGCCACCGCGTGGAGGGCACTACGTGAGCCACGTCCACCTACACCCATAGCAGATCCTTCGACTTGGCACACCTATGCCCAGAGGTTATATGACGTCCCAGGACAACCACCATTACCGATTCCTTCCACACCGCGTCCGGTGATATCCACCCTCTTCACAGCAGGCATGGTACGACAGGCCATCCATAGGCTACAGCATGGCCGTTCAGCAGACCACACGGGGCTACAGGGAGAGCACTTTATATACGCAGCAGATGTAGTTTCCCACTTGATCGCCCATCTCTTCAACCGTGCTCTGGTTGAGGGATTACCCGACTCATAGACTATGCATACCATTACGCCTATCCATAAGTCCGGCGATATGATGGACCCAGGGAACTACAGGACTATTATGATAGGCCATATCCTGGCCAAGATCTATGGGGCAGTACTAGAGGCAGAGCTGAGTACACACGCTGAGGCAGCGGGGATCAGAGCACCCGGCCAGGCAGGTTTCCACCGCACTTTCTCCACCATCGACCACATCTTCGTGCTTCGTTGCTTGATTGAGAGCGCGAAGGCGAGGAAGCAGAGACTATACTGTTGCTTTGTGGATTTCCGCAAAGCCTTCGACATGGTCCCTCGAGAGAGACTACTACGGAGGCTCCAAGAGTTACAGCTTCCATCAGACATGCTATGGGCCATCCACGCTTTGTATGCACGAGTCATAGGCAGGGTACGCTGCCCCGGCGGTCTATCAGACAGCCTTGTTAGCACCATTGGTGTGAAACAAGGTTGCCCTCTCTCACCCACTCTCTTCGGTCTCTACATCGACGAGATCACGGAGTATATACAGCGAGGAGGGCGCGGAGGAGACCTCGGAGGTACGCAAGTACATATCCTATTATATGCTGATGACATTGTCCTGCTCGCAGAGTCACAGGAGGGGTTGCAGTCACATTTACAGGCGCTCGATACCTTTTGCACGGAGAGAGGACTCACAGTGAACCTTGGCAAAACCAAGGTCATGATCTTCCATACCTCCAGGACAATACGCCATCGCGCCTCTTTCACAGAAGCTGGAGGACAGATAGAGGTAGTGGACTCCTACGTCTACCTAGGTATCACCTTCTCGGGCAGCACAGGGGTATTCTCCATGGCACAGGCTGCGAGAGATAGATTGACGCGAGGTTATGCAGCACTTAGATTGGAGAGACGATGCTTTCAGACATATTTTCAGGAGCCCCAGACTAAGGGGTGGCTCTTTAACACTCTAGTGACACCCGCATTGATGTACGCAGCAGCAGTATGGGCACCAGGGATCACAGAGGCGATGTGGACGCAGATTGAGAGGCCCCAGATCACCATGATATCACGATTGCTGCGCAGCAAGCCCTCCGTTCCACATGACATTATACGAGCTGAGCTTGGCACACCACCGATGCTAGTGGAGGCCCTCTTCCAATTGGTGACCTTTATTCTGAGAGTCAGAGAGCTCCCCACTAGCCGACTCATCAGGCTTGCATTTGAGAGCTCTAGACATTTGGCAGAGACAAGGCATGAGAGAGTATGGTATGCACAGACTTACCGATGGTTAGCAGACCATGGCATGGGCATTACGGATCTCCCCCCTTTTCAGTATGACCTCTCTTCCCCCCACATTACCCTCTCTCGTTCGGAGAGGAATAGGATCATCTGTCAGGACCTACTACAGATACACGTCAGGGGGACATGGATAGCACCACGGGAGCCTCTTCCCACAAAGAGGCAACACTACAGAGAGCACTTCCTGACTGTGACAGCGGATGGTTTCATTCAGAGACCACGATACATGGATACATATATGGCACAAGCTGAGAGAGTGGCCATTGGGCAGCTCAGAGTATCATCACACCAGCTCCAGATTGAGATTGGGCGAGCCACACATACCCCCAGGGATGAGCGACTATGCAAGATATGTAGAGAGGAGGTGGAGGACGAGGAGCACTACACATGTAGATGCCAGGCATATGAGGACATCAGAGACCGCTACCCACAGCTCTTCAGGGGGCCTAGAGAGATCAGGGCTTTATTGGGGACAGAGGACAAGCGCCCTCTAGGTCGTTTCCTAGTAGAGCTCTAGCACCGCCGCGCATCACTCCTCCGGCAGAAGATGGAGATACACCTGGCCCCCCCCCCTCAGACTTATATTACACATTTTTTCAGACCCACATACACTCGTGGGCCCAGCTCGATGCGGGGTGTCACATTACACAGAGCAGAGGAGCTCAGACGACAGCGTCGACGACCGAGACCCCTTGTCCGAAGAGCTCGTCCACATCAGAGAGAGATTCAGGCGATTCACGCACGCCATGACATGGAGATACAGAGACGTCAGCAGCGCACCCCTATCGATTTGGACGCCCAGAGCATTTTGAGGATCGCCATGATGCCTTACCCACCGATGCATTATATCCTACACCCACTCCAGGCATTTAGGGGGTTGTGATACCATCGAGCCTCCCCTCCCTATGCATATCATATCTGTATCTCACCCATTGAGCATATAAAGTGCATACCCATAGCACCCCACACCCTTGATGCAAGCTACTATCCCTCCTTTTATACCCGTTTGCAGTACTCACACTTTATTTTCGTTTTGGATTACAGTGGATTGGATCATACTGATGTATATGTTTTGTCTCATAGGCCGATTTTGGCCTCTAATAGACGTTAAAAAGTCTCTCTCTCTCTCTCTCTCTCTCTCTCTCTCTCTCTCTCTCTCTCTCTCTCTCTCTCTCTCTCTCTCTCTCTCTCTCTCTCTCTCTCTCTCTCTCTCTCTCTCTCTCTCTCTCTCTCTCTCTCTCTCTCTCTCTAATAGACATACTAGCTGACGGTTTCATCCAGCGACCACGCTACATGGATACTCACATGCCTCATAGCTTGAGGGTAGCGATTGGCCAGCTGAGAGTCTCATCACACCGACTCGAGATTGAGACGGGCAGAGCCGCAGACATTCCCAGAGAGGAGCGGATATGCAGAGTATGCAGAGTAGAGATGGAGGATGAGGAGCACTTTGTATGCAGATGTAGCGCATATGATGGCATCAGAGGCAGATACAAGACTCTGTTTGCAGGGCAGCCCACCCTCCGAGAGATCATGGACTCTAGAGACCAGCGACAGCTCGGGCGATTCTTACTAGAGATACAGAGTCACAGAGATTCCCTACTCCAGCCTACTGTAGCACTCCATACAGGAGGGAGACAGAGTCAGCTCACTGACTTCTTTATTCCACGACGTGCTGCAGCCCTCCCCCCCTCAGCCCACAACACCGAGCGGGGTGACTCTTCAGCAGGCTCAGATATCTCGAGCTAGGAGACGACCCCGTGCTATAGGATATCGGGCCCCGAGACTTCACCGACACCAGATTGCAGAGATCCAGGCTTGTGACCATCACGCCATGGAGGAGAGACGATCCCAGATGATGGCCGATCCCGTTGCAGCCATCAGGGTGGCCCTGACTCCACCTCCACCTATGTATCACATATTACATCCCACCCACTAGCACAGGATGGAGCTAGTTAGTCGTTTTAGTCGTTTTAGATGCATTCTCATGGTTGTTGTACTACCCTTTTGCATATAGACTATCATAGATATCGCACTCCATACACCCCCCACCACTTTCATGGGTATCCCCACATGCATACTACGGAGATCTATATCAGCTTAACCAGTTTCTTTTCAGCACTTTTATCTTTTCTGATTGACAGAAGATACACCCATGTACATCGATTTGTCTCATAGGCCGAGTTCGGCCTCCTAATAGACGTAAAAACACTTTCTTTCTTTCTTTCTTTCTCTCTCTCTCTCTCTCTCTCTCTCTCTCTCTCTCTCTCTCTCTCTCTCTCTCTCTCTCTCTCTCTCTCCTCCCAATAAGCTATGCCTCCATTTCAGCCTAGCGCCTCCACTTCTGAAGCACATACACGCATCCTCTGCCCCTCAAGCACCATATTCCAACCCTTTCAATTGGTATCAGAATGGTATCAAGAACTTGCTTATGTACGACAAACTGTGGTATTTTTCTGTGAATTTCAAAAATTTCCGAAGCAAAATTTGGGGCTTTTGCTCATATTTGGTTCTAAAGGCTGCCTTATAGCTTTATGTATGCATAATTAGGTCAAAAGAAATCAAAATTGTTGATTTTAAGCACAAATTCACTTGTTGAAATTTTGTGCAAGAAATTGTGTTCCAATCTGCTCGATTTTGCTCCATTTTGTTTCTACAGCTGTTTGAAGCTATTGTGCACTGCTTTTAGAGGTGGTACCCTTATTCTGGTGCATTTTGCCCAAAAGCACATTAACCTCTTATTTGTGGAACCATGGCATCGTCGTCCTCATATGTGAAGAATCTTTTTGAGATTCGCCGCTTCGAGGGCACAGGATTTAAACTTTGGAAAGAGCTCATACATAGAATTCTCTTCCTCAAAGATTGTGACAGGGCATTGGAAGCACGAAAATCGAAAGGCATGTCAAGTGATGCATGGCATAATCTGAATAGAAGGGTAGTCACTTACATAAAAATTATCGTGTCATTATTCTTGTAGACCTCAAAGGCATCAATACAGCTTCCGAGTTGTGGGCCAAGCTTAAGGCCACTTATGAGATCACCACACCTGTTAACCAGATACATCTGATGAAGAAATTAGTTGGCATGCAATTGGACGAGTCCAAGAGCAATGCAAAGCATCTGTCTCACAATTGAAGGACTCAGGGATGCCTCCCTTTGATGATAAGTTGAAAGCTATTTTTCTGCTTATGACACTTCATGATTCTTGGGAGACCTTGGTGGTCTCATTATCAAAAGAGATAAGGAGAGAGTAAGTGGTAAAGGAGGCACTTCCTAACATGGTCACAGGTAGATCAAAGCAGAAGGGCTCTTATTCTCAAAAGCAAAGAAAGGGGAAGCTCGAGCAAGATGCAACGTAGTGATGTGACATGTTACCAGTGTGGTAGGAAAGGCTACAAGAAGCACGACTATCGATTCTATAAGGAAGAGCTTGAGAGGAAGAAGAATGTTGGAGACAAAAGAAAGGACAAGAAAGACAGGATGGATGGACAAGACAGCCAAAAAGAAAAGGAGAAGGCCAATGTGGCCTCTAGTGTTGTTATTGAGGAGCTTTCAGACATGGAAGATATTCTATGTGCTACTATATCAGCTGATGATGCTCATACACATGATGTCTCTTGCAATGTTCATGTACAGGACATGTCCATCACTAAAAGTGTTCTAATTGATGCTTTATTGACTGTAAATGATGCATTATCCCAAACATGGATTGTTGATTCCGATGCTTCATTTCATGTGACTCCTATCAAAGAGTGTTTTATTACTTTTCATGCGGGCAGCCATGGCCATGTATTTCCTAGGGAATAATCATGTGTGTCCCATTGAAGGTATAGGCACTGTGCATCTTTCAACATATGGCACAAATGAGCTCGTCCTCCATAACGTAAAATATATACCAAGAATTAATAAGAGTTTGCTCTCTGTTGGGCAAATGGATATGCATGGTTACAGCGTTTTATTTGAAAGATGCTCATAAAAGAAGACCAAAGGGTCACGACTGATTGTTAAAGGCACAAAATGGGGAACTTTGTATTGCTTGCATGGAAAGGCCTTGTCTGGCAAATTCATTGCATTGGCTGAGATGAATTCTCATATGGAATTGTGGCATAAAAGACTTGGCCATATGAGGCAAAAGGGTCTATCAAAACTTTGTAACTTGATAAGCTTGATGTTAAAGGCACTAAGCTAGATTTTTGTAATGATTGTCAATATGGAAAGCAAGTGAAAAGTTCCTATTACTCTGGTGTGTCCCATAAGTCTTCTATATTAGATCTTGTCCATTCTATGTATATAGCATGCCCACCAATCTTTTGTTGATGATTTTTCTAGGAAGATTTGGGTGCAACTACTCAAATCAAAAGATGAAGCGTTTGATGTGTTTAAAAGATTTCATGCATTTGTGACTACCCAAACAGGTAGAAAGCTGAAATGCTTACGTACAAATAATGGGGGTGAGATCACAAGTGTTGAATCCAAAAATTTAAATTTTTGTGAAAATTTGGGCATAAAGAGATGGGATATGGTGCAGAAAGTGAAATGGGCTATAGACTATGGTTACCTTTGTGTTCATTTCTTTTTAATCCAAAAAAATATATTTCTCTTAAGAGGGATAAAAAATTATCTATAACCTCTAAATCTTCAAAAAAAGTGGAGAATGAGGAAGACACAAAAAGCTTTAGAAGAGCAAAGATTCATTTATATATAATTTTGGGCCTTATCATCTTGAAATAGATTGATATTTTGGAAATGATAGGCAATGTTGCTTTCCACTATGGTATTCACTATTGTGATGGCACTTGTGACTTCATATTTATCATTTGCCACTTATGATTTATGCCATGACTCCGGGGGGAGGGGGTGTGTGTGTGTGTATATATATATGTGTGTCTGTATATATTGTATTGTATTTTATGGTATATATAGTCATATCCCACCTTATTCTATATCATAGGATCCAAAATACTTAAGAGATATATAGATATAAGTTTTGAAAAAGAAATAACTTTATCGCAACGCCTAGCTCCAAATGTTGCCCTCGTTGCTAATGCAAGGCCGTTGTCGTTGTTAAAATGTTGCTTTCCACTATGTTTCAATCTACCAACTTCAAAAGTTGGAGAAACCTCAAGTGTTGTACAAGAAAGAAAAGAAGAAGATATTGCACCAATATTCAAAACCTTCCAAACTAGTTTCTTCAAACTTTACAAGATAGTGATAGAAAACTTCACAACAAGAAGAACTAAAAGTAAGATAAAGAAAGATCAAACAAATAACGTAAATCATGCTGAACATTTCCATATTTATAACATTATTGCACTTGCTTCAATTGAAGATGAACCCACTAGTATTAAAGATGCACTACAAAATCTTGTTTGGACAAACACAATGCAAGAGGAGATTAATTCTATTCATAATAATCAAACATGAAAGCTTTGTGATTTACCAAAAAATAAGAAAGCAATTGGTATTAAATGGATCTTTAAGATCAAAAGAAATGCAGATGATATCATTCATGGCGATTAAATGGATTTTCGAGATCAAAAGAAAAGTAGATGGTATCATTGACAAGTATAACGTAAGAGTAGTAGCTAGAGGTTATGCACAAATGAAAGGTATTGAGCATGATGAAACATTTGCACCTACTTCTAGAATGACCATAGGCAAGGTAGTTCTTTCTCTTGTTGCATTCTTTAGTTGGAACATAAAACAGTTAGATATCAAAACAGCTTTTCTAAATGGTGATCTTCATGAAGATATCTATATTCTCCAACCAAAAGATTTTGAAGAGCCAGGTAAAGAACACTTAGTATGCGAACTTATAAAAGCACTTCAAGGTTTGAAACAAGCACCAAGGACTTGGTATAAAAAGATACATTTATATCTTTAATCTATTGGTTTTGAAAACTTTGAAATTGCTCCAACCCTCTATGTTAAAGAAGAGAGAAATGTCTTCTTGATTATCATTATCATCTATATTCATGACATGATCTCCATAAGTCGTAACTTAAGCATACATTTGATGTAATGATCTTAACATTTTACATTATTATTTAGGCATTGAATTCAAATTCAAGAATGATTGTATCTATATGACAAAGTAAAAGTACATTGAGAAACTTTTAGAAAGATTTGAAATGATTGATTGTAAACCTATGCACACACCAATGGATGTTAATGTATCATTACAAGCACATGCAGAGTCAAACCCCTTTGATGCTACACTATATAATCAACTAGTAGAATGCTTGATTTATTTATATAATAGAGTTCAGTTTGCAGTTTCTGAAGTATTAAGGTCCATGCACAAACCACTCAAAATTCATTAAACAGCAATTAAAAGGATATTAAGATATCTAAATGAAACTTTGAATTATGCAATAGTATTTTCCAAGTCGCCACATTTTGCAGATTCTGATCAAGCAAGTGACAAAGACACAATGAGAAGCAAAAGTGGCTATTGTTTCTATGTTTGAGATCGCTTTATCTCATTGCTTTCTATGAAACAACCAACAATAGCTACTTCAAGTGAAGAAAGTATAAGGCCACCCTTACAAGTACACTTGAAGCTATTTGATTGCAAAAATTTCGACTTATCTTTATGTTGATGTTCATCTACCTATTGTTGCACTCGTTTGCGAATCGCTTGATGCGGTATTGTTTTCAAGTGCCACTCTTACGATGCAAACCGCATGAAGGGGTGCTCTGCAAATTCTCCCAATTTTTTTCATCGGCACAAAAACCCTCATCTTCTTCACATTTCATGTGCGAGTGTTCGAGACCTCCTTCAATGAGTGTTTAAGGCTTGTCCTTGAAGAGTGAAGCTTCCTCTTATGCCCTCTTGCTACATAGTAGGCATACCGTACACCTTTTGCCTCGAGTCTGGAACCTCTTTCTCCATAGTGCACCATGTCAAGGGAGCACTAGCTTGTGCCCTCTCACTAGACTGGACAAGATTTTGGAATTTTACTTCTGATTACAAGATCATCCACAGAGGGAAATAATACAACAATATATAATTGATACAAGTCCCACAACATGAGATTGACAGGTATGGATAACTCCACTCGACAAGATACAAGAGACCCCGCATCCTTGGATTGTAGGTATGAAACACAATATCTAGAATACAAGAACTCCCTTGAGCGAGATGAACTAGATACAAGAAATAACTGAATAGGATCTCATACTACGAGATTACAATAGGACAAGGTAGGATGTCCAAGATACTAGACTAGACAAGACTAGAACAAAGAACATGACTAGAACTCGAAGTAGAACTTGGAGGTTACTTACTTGATGATCAAGACTCCTTGAGTTCTCAAGATTGGTATTGGCAAGACCGAGTATGTATGTGGTCAACCCCTCCTTATATAGGTTTTCAAGGGCTGTTCATCAATGACCGTTACAAATCAATGATGTCTTTAATTCGAAACATGACCTCTGGATATCAAAATCAAGTTAGAAGTCGATTGATCTTAAGGTTTTTCACATTTCGAACACAATGGACACATTAGTTTCTCCAAATTCTGAACCAATGATGAGATATAGAGTTCCACGAGGAGCTGTCTTTATAGAGTTCTTAATATGTGGTATTGGAACACAATGATGATGGATATCCATGATAAAACTAGAAAGGGTTTGGAGTATATATAGGTACAGAATCAACAACATGATTCACATGATGGGATGTATTCATCTTGTGACTCTGATGATGATTCCTTTGACATGGGATGTTGATTATGGAAGTCCTAATTCCAAATTGTTTCTTCTTCTTAGGACATTTAAATACCATACGGTCATGATCTCCACAATAAAAGCATAATCCATTGTCTTTCCTATGTTTTCTTTCCTTTGGTGCAAGTCGTCTGACCTTGACGTTATCCAACTGCATGGGTTTTGGTTGACATTCTTCCAATATATGTTGTTGAGGAACTCTAATAAACTTGTATTCTCGACCTCTAAAAGAAGTTTTCTTCTCTTGCTTTCTCTCAAACAACCTATTATCACACTCAATTGCTTGATTCATGAATCCATTCAAAGTTTTTATCTTCAGCATGATTAGCATGAGGTCGTTGGCATCATCACATAAGCCCCATCGAAATTGGTTCATAAAATAATCCTCATGCCATGTGAGATCACAAATGATTTGTCTGAATTCTGATGCATAGGGTACATGCAGGCTTGTTTCCTTGATGTAGCTTCCTTAGCTTTGTTTTGGAAACACGTGAACAATTGGTATCTCCAAAAAAAAGATGTGAACAGAGGGAAATGATACAAGAATATACAATTGATACAAGAAGTCCCACAACCCGAGATTGATAGATATGGATAGCTCCACTCGACAAGATATACGAGATCCAACAACCCAAGATTGTAGGTATGAAACACAATATCTGGAATACAGGAACTCCCTTGAGGGAGATGAACGAGATACAAGAAATAACTCAACAGGATCTAATACTATAAGATTACAAAAGGACACGGTAGGATGTCCAGGATACTATACTAGGCAAGACTAGAACATTGAACAAGACTAGAACTTGGAGAGTACTTGCTTGGTATTCATGGCTCCTTGAGCTACCAATACTGATATTGGCAAAACTGAGTATATATATGGCCAACCCCTCCTTATATAGGTTTTCAAGGTTGTTCATCAATGGTGGTTACGAATTGATAATATTATCAATCATGTCATCAATTCGAAACATGACCTTTGGATATCAAAATCAAGTAAGAAGAAAGTCGATCTTAGGGTTTTGGCACTTTTCGGACCCAATGGAACATACTAAAAAAAAACGTGTTTTTTACGCATTATAAAAAACGTTTACAACATTTGGACATCCTAATACCTTTTCTTGGCAACTTTTTTCGAAAAAAAGTAATTCAATGCCTTGACCCGGGATGTGTGTGCGAGTTGTTGAGGGTTTTAGGCATTTATACACTTGCGTTTTGAGTGGAGAGACCCTCATGAATCTTGGTTGCTTTGAGTTGCACATGTTCTAAGTTCTTTCCCTCTCTTGCCTTCTCTTCTTTTTGCACACTCTCTTTCCCTCTAGACTCTCTTTCCTTCTTTGCACATAGTTTCAAATTTCAGCCCTCTAAGCTCTTTGATTTCTTTCTCTTTGGGACACACACACATAGAGAGAGAGAGAGAGTTTCAGCACTTCATTATTTTGCAAGTTTCACCATGGGTAGAGCCCCCCAATGTCATCCGTAACTATGTGAAAATGAATAGCCCTACCTCTTGGGAATGCAATTATTCTAAGGGACATTTATGGTGACTCGACATCCTACATGAAAGGTCATCTAATTGGGTTAATAAGAAGAGGCATTGAAAAATGCACTTCCATACCTCAAAAACCCGTAGAGGAGTTGTCTGCTCAACTTCAGTTGAGTCGAGGGGTGGGTAATTTGCCTATACCTCCATCATCTGAGAGCACTGTGGGTGCAGGTAATGAGCCTTTTCATGATGAAATCCTATCTCATCAAGTTCATGATCACAGTGCAAGTAAAATGCCACGCACAGAGAGTATGAGTTTCATTGGTGCCAATGCCTCTCCCTCTTTTTCACGTCATCCATCACATTCAAAGATCCCTGATAGTAATATATTCATGAGAGGCAATATAAGGGCGGGAGTGCAAAAGCAACATATGGAAGAGGCCACTAGAGAGTTGACCAAACTCTTCATTCAATGTGGCATTCCATTTAATGCTGCTAATACTCTTCTATGGAAGAGGGCAATGAAAGTCATTAGTAGAATAGGTGTTGCTTGGAAAGGTCCTTCGGGACAAACCTTGCACACTACTGAGCTCTTAAGGCAAACAAAGCTGGTAGAGACTGAAATGTTATCCCTAAGATCTGTATGGGAGAAATATGGATGCTCTACTCTGTGTGATGGCTGGTCGGACATTCGTAGAAGGAATGTTTATAACATCCTTGTGTCCTCTTGCAAGGGCACAATGTTTTTACATGCTATACCGGCCCATACACCAAGCAAAGTAGTGAAAGGTGAATTCATATTCTCACATGTTAAGAAAGCTATTGAGGATGTGGGAGATGAATGTAGTGCAAGTAGTGAGAAATATGAATGCTCTATTATGTATGATGGCTGGTCAGACATTCGTAGAAGGAATGTTTATGACATCCTTTTGTCCTCTTGCAAGGACAATATTTTTAGGTGCTATACTTGCCCATGCACCAAGCTCAGTAGTGTTAGGTGAATTCATACTCTCACATGTTAAGAAAGCCATTGAGGATGTGGGAAGTGAGAATGTAATGCAAGTTGTGACTTACAATGGGTCCAACTACGTGTCGATGGGGCGTATGATTGAAGAGGCATACCCCATGATTACATGGACACCATGTACATCAGACAATTTGTTGGAAATTAGGTAGGCCCATAACAAATTCCACAGGTCCCATAGGTCCAAGATCTACAACACAGATTCCAACATCTTCCAAAATTGACAAACATGAACATACAACACTTAATCATACAATGATGAGACAAAGAGAGAGATTAGACATGTTCAAAGTGTTACGTAAGCCACTGCTTACTCACACCCTCATATATACAAATGTCAATTTGCAATGTGGGAGTCAAAATCTCAACCATTCTATGTGAACGGAAATAGATGGAAGAGTGAATGTACAGAATTTACAAGAATATTCAGATGTAGGGACAGAAATCTGAATATGTATGAGATGTATGACCTCATAGGTTATAGAAGAGTGAATATGAGTGACAGAAAAAGGAAAGATCAGTTTGATACTGATATTCAGCAAACCCTAATCTGATTTTAGGCTATGGAAGACCCTAAATCAGATGTGTATGTGATAGATCACATACTTACAGACTTAGCATAGAATGCTAACATGTTGCTAACAAAAATCCTCATACTCATATGGAAACACCTTCTCTAATACCTCATCTGAATGCATGTAGCATGCATGTACTGATTCTCCTTTATGTATGCCAAATAGGAGACCTCCAGATATGGATGCCACTGCCTTCATAAGCTCCAAGTAGTACTTGTGTGCATAAAGAGAATATGTACCTGAATAATTAACATAAGATGCAATCTTATGTTAAGCTCCATCCAATGTCTTTGAAGTACACCAAAATCTTCATGTAGAAGATAATCTTCAAATACATCATGTAGATGGATGATCCACACCACCAAGTTGCTAATAGGTAGTACTTATGTGCATAAAGAGAATATGTACCTGAATAATTAACATAAGATGCAATCTTATGTTAAGCTCCATCCAATGTCTTTGAAGTACACCAAAATCTTCATGTAGAAGACAATCTTCAAATACATCATGTAGATGGATGATCCACACCACCAAGTTGCTAATAAGTAAGTCTTCTTCATAAGAAAGAGTGTGAGCACACTCTTCTCCAAGAAGAACTCCAAGACTTCTCCTCAACATGCTCCTAGAGTACACCATGGCTGTCCCGTGAGTGTAAGAGCACTACCTCCTCAAAGAGAGACCAAAGCTGACGTTGGCTTTGTGTAGGATGATCTTCAAGTGACTCTAGCTCTTCTTATATAGGCTTCAAACTTTCCTTGCAATAAAAAATAAAGCACAATCACTGAAAAGCTGATTTTCGTGAATAAATCTTGAGATCGCTTTTTTATTAAGTTGGATCGCTAATTTTAATTGAGCTTTTGCTTTATTTTAAAACTATCGCTGAAGGATGCTTTTGACCTGCTTTTTCAACTATCTAACCACATGATGAATGATTTGACAACTTTTTTATGATCCCCACAGTGAGAGCTATCAAATGAGGTAAAAACCCTAAATCAGCAGAAAATTAGGGTTAGGGTTTTCTCCCAAATCTGATCTCTGATGACTGCATGTCATATACCATTAGAAAGCTCTCTTCAAGCTCTACAAGATAGGCTCATAAAAATTTTACCTAGATTTTGTGCCAAAAATGACTAAGTACCAAAATTAGGGTTTCCGCCCTAATAGGATTTTGGACTGATGTGAAATTGATTTCCAACACAATTTAGATTTGCTTGTGGAAGACATTGGGGCACTTCCATGGGTGAAATCGATCCTTGATAAAGCAAAATTCATAGTGAAATTTGTCACTACTAAGCCAAAAGTATTGAACATCTTTTGTGTCCACTCCACGTTGGATTTCTGAAAACCCCTCTATAACATGGTTTTGTTACATGTATATAGTACTTGATAGAGTCCTTAGAGTAAGAAATGGACTTTTCTACGTAAGGTGGTGGCTGAGAATTGGTACAACATTCAAGAGGTCAGAGGAGGAGACTCTCTCTTCACACAATTCGCAACGCTTGTTATGGAAACTGATGAGTTTTCAACGAAGGGAGATATGATGATAGCTGCCAATCAGCCGGCGTGCAATATTCTTCGCTTCACAAATATGGAGGGCAGCACACTTGGTCTTGTATATGAGTACATCGATCGTATACAAGAAAGCATCCAGAAAGTTGTCCGACTCTCGAACATTGAGTAAGTAAAGGTTTTTTATTTCAAAGTTGAAACTTGATAGTTGATACATACTAGATAGTAGATAGTTTTTCAATTGATCATATGATGTACTAATATTAATTATCATGATTCATATGTTCATAACTTCATTGTTTATTATATAGGAAGACCACTTTATGTGATGCAATGAGAAAAAGATGGGATTGGTTTCATAAACCAATCCATGCCGTTGCTCATATTCTTCATCCATTATGGAGAAGTGCGCAACAATTTACAAACATTGAGCAAGAGGATAACTGAATTGACTACATCACGCGATGGAGCGACAGTGATGTTGGTATTTTGTCGCAGATAGAGAGTGAGAGATTGCAATTCCGTAGCATGGTTGCACGAAACCGGCATTTCCTACCCGCCGAAACGCTACGCCATTTCTGGCGTTTCTGAAACTTCCGAAACACGTTTCTCATACCTATGATTTTTGGGGGTTATTATCCCGATTCTAAGTAATCAATAGCTTTACACAAACTTCAATTCTTCACTCTCAATAATTAATATAGTTTGGAATTTAGTTATTAAGCTATTACAATTCTATATATATATATATATATATATATATATATATATATATATATATATATATATATATATATATATATATATATATATTATATGATACATACATACATACTACATACATACATACATACACACACACATATATATATATATATATATTTTTATATATATATATATATATATATATATATATATATATATATATATATATATATACACACACACACACACACAAGTACATATATATATATATATGTATGTGTGTGTATGTATATATATATATATATATATATGTGTGTGTGTATGTGTGTGTATGTATGTAATATCTATCTATCTATCTATCTATCTATCTATCTATCTATCTATATATATATATATATATATATATATATATATATATATATATATATATATATATATATATATATATATATATATATATACCGTTTCGCGTTTCTTCGTTCTTCTCAAGGGCCGAAACTCCGTTTCTGCCGTTTCCGTTTCTCCGTTTTCGAAACTCCAAGCAACTATGTTGTGTAGCATGAAGCGTTACTTTGAACAGCCCACCGCATGGCTAAGCAAGAACCACGTTGCTCCGATCACATGGTGGGAGAAATATCGAGTGAGTACTCCACTATTGGTAAGCATTTTTACCATTTGAATGTTTCAGAATCCATATTACATGATGTTTGTAAATTGTATTATGATCTATTTTTTATGAATCATGATCTATTTTTTTTCACGAATCACCGTGAAAATTAACCTTGCAAATTCTTTCGCAAGATTGTAGCAAGTCCTGCAGAGAGGAACGAGAGTACATGGGCTCTATTCCATATGAAAAAAAAGAATAGATTGAGTCATCAACAACTTGAGACATTGGTTTATTGCCATTGTAACCTCAAGTTGTTAGAGACTAAAGGGATCAACGTGGCCCCGCTACAAGTTCTAACTTTGAAGTTTTATGAAAGCTTATACCCTATACTATATAAGCTATACTCTAGAGTCTAGACTCTAGACTCAAATTTGATTAAAAGAACTAAATTTTGCAGGTGAATATTGATCTAGTTGATATTGGTAAAGTCAAAGATATTCCTCAAATCCCTCATGAAGAGAGGGATATCTTTGCCACGCTTACAGAAGAGTCTCATAGATTTGTAAGACAGACTCGTAGCCGCACTCAAAGGGGTAGGTAACTTGTAAATTTGTAAAACGTACTAAGATTTACATGTAACACAAGTATGCCCGTCGCTAAGATTTTCTCTTGTATATGTGCATTGTTATGTAGGTTATCCATCATTATCGTCTACTAATCGTCATCTACACAAGTATGTTTCAAGAAAGGGTGGACCACATTGTCGAAGGGGTGTTGGATCCTCTACTTAGAGAGATCATCCAATTATTCGAGAGGATTGGGAGCAAGATTCAACCTCATCTTCTAGTGGAGATGATGACTTGGGACAAGAGATTGTTGAGATTGCAGATGCATTTGGATATACAAAGTCAAATAGTACATCTTCATGGGCTAGCACATTTGATTATGAGCCCATAGAAGATGTCTCTACCAAAGACATTGGAGAGTCATCTTAGACTTTAGTTTGTATAGCATGCTTCAACCTTCATATTTTTTGGACATAGTGTGATAATGATCATTTGGATCATGGATATATCTTGTTGGATTTAGATTTATGACATGGTTTTACCATATTTGTATGAGACTTGAGTCATGACTCATGAGTCATGACGTTCACGGTTCATCATTCATATATACATTCTACTCTAGTATTGTCTTCTAAGGCCTATAAGATTGTAGATCAAGTTTTTTATGTTTTTTTAGCACTAGGTATGTAAATGAATGCTAGACATGCATTATTCATGGTTTATTTGAAAAAAAAATATTGCAAGAAAATATAATACTCCTTTTTTATTTCCATTTTTTTAGTACCCTACGTACTACACCTTTTAAAACCCGTTTTTAAAACTCTCTTTGTACTATGCAATGGAAGCATTAGTTTCTCCAAATTATGAAGCAATCATGAGATATAGAAAGTCACATGGAATTTGAGGTTCAGGATGGTTTCCTTTGTCCATGACACACACACCCTTGCCCCTTTCTTCCTTGCTTCACACACCCTCTTACTCCAGATACCTTGTGTTTCTTCTCGTCAATCTTGTGCTCCACAAGTCCCTTAGTTCATGCATCCTTTCCCTTACTTCTTGCCCCTTGCCCCTTGCTTCATCCTCCATCATGCCTCGTGGTATCTCCAAACCTCTAGGCCCTTCACACATTAAGCCATGAATTGGTAAATCCTACTATTTTTGGCTCCAAAACACGTAGGTGGGTTTGCAAATATTGAACAAAAACATTTTGCACAACTACACTTCTCCTTTGATGTATGGAAGCAATAGGAGGATCTGGCATCTCAGCTCTTTCAAATGTCCCCGATGACATAGCTGATATAGTGTGACATGAGCACAATTTCAACCAAGAGGTTGTGGCTTCTTGTAGGTGTGAGTCTATAGAAGACTTTGTTGATATATTACAAGACCTAGAAGTTGGACCTAGTGTTAGACCTAGTGCTGGTTCATTTAGAAGTCGTACATGTTCCCAATGAGAACAGAGTGAAAGCTTTGCCCGTCTTGAGTCATCTAAGTTGCCAAGCCAAAGATCTAGACAATAGGGCCTCCATTCCAAACAAAAGACAAGCTTTGCTACTGTTGCTTGCTGAGTTATAGTAGTAAGAAGACTTAAAGCGATAACATCTACTTAACCAAGAAGGAAGGATAAGTATGATAACAAGAAACACAAAGGTTGCATATCATGTGCAAAGAAAAGTTTTGGACATGGATTTCTAGGAAGATGTAGGGAGCATTTTGCATAGCTTGAGACATATTCATATAATGTTACGCTATATTGACATGGAGGGGTCAACCCTCAAACCTATGCACCACATGTACCCAAGAATGGCACAGGAGATTCGAGCATCTACAACATTATCACCATCGAAGTATATTATGTGGTTAGGTTTCTTATTCCTCATTCGAATTTTGAATTTTGAATTTTGAAATTTGAAGTTCATATTTCAATCTGAGTTTTAATTTACAATGAAGACTTGAGGAGATACTTCAACTTGTGGAGTCTCGATGGGAGTTCATGTCACAACCTATTCATGGGTTTGCGGCATTACTCCATCTGTACTTCAAAAGCACGAGATTATGGAGTCAAGATCACTCCGACATATGAAAGATATGTATATGGAGTGTCATGATTGGGAATAAACATCAGCATAGCATATGCACACTCCACATCTTTGTGGTCTGATGTTACATCTATGATCTCGGCCACTTTAGTGGTGGAATCATTATGGCTATGGACACCCTAGAGTCTTATCCAAAGTGTTTTCTATGTTTTGAGCTTTTTGTGTTTATTGTTATGATTCGATTGACACTATATAAATTGATATTAATTCTAGGAACGTTCGGCGAGTCCATGTGAGCGTACTTGGAGTGCACTCTCATCGGTGCACACCAAATTACGTAATTGTCCCACTATGGCATATATATATATATATATATATATATATATATATATATATATATATATATATATATGTGTGTGTGTGTGTGTGTGTATATATATATATATGTGTGTGTGTGTATATGTACATATATATACACTATGCACCTTGCACATTTTACTTCCCCGTACATTCGGATCTTACTAAATTGAATGCACCTAACACACTTGACTACTATGCATCTACATATGAAGATATTTTCAAATAGTCAAAGTGATATTGCTATTGCAAAGAATCTCGTTCATCATGCAAGGACAAAGCATATTGAAGTATATTATCATTACATTACGAAACAAGTATTTAGAAAGCACATTGAACTAATTTATGTACTTAAAAGTAAAAATGTTACAAACATTTTACCAAAGCATTATCCAAAGGACATCAAAAATCATGCAAACCTTTGAACCTTATGCTATTGTGACATGGAGGGAGGATTGTTGCAAGATGAATTGTGGAAGGATATAACAATAAACCTATCAATATTTGCCTTTATTACATTGCTCCTCAATAAAGAAATATACAATTGATCGCTATAGAAGAGTTCCCTCCAAATTTAAAGCCGTCGGGAAAAAAGAACGTTGTTATTAAAAGTAAATCATTCTCCTTGATAGTTAACAAGCTTTACAAGTGTGGACTTTTCCATTCCAAATGCATCAAAGTCATCTTTGGATCAATGGAAGTATTTGTATATAACTAGACTTGACATTACCCATATATCCCATGAACTCTCTATCAAATGTTGCATATTCATCAAGGGAAAAGTTAAGCTCTATGTACTAGTTTTTCATCATGCACAAAGAACTTGTACCTATAATGAAGAACTCTTGAACATGGGTATCATAACACTAGAAATCCATAAATAAGATGAGAAAGAAACTCCCGTCCATTGAATTTTTTTACTTCCCTCAAACAAAACAAGACCATACAAAAAGTAAGGTTATACAAAATAAAATTTCTACAAAATGATTGCACAATTGTAATCATTTAAGAAGAAAAAAATTAAAAAAGGATCATGATCTTGTAAAAAATATGGCCTTATGCATCTGCATCTATATATGTGTACTTGCATCTATATATAAGTATACAAGGCCAAAAGTAGACCCACATATATGTATCAAACATAGGGACCGGGTTCCCTATCTCATTTCAAAAATCATCATAGAGAACCTTGTCTTCCATATATGAAGAAGCTTGCAATGTCTAGACTCCAAACTCAATCCAAAACACTTATGCACAAGACATCCATCACCTATTGTAATTGGATGAGCACACCATAAATGTATCCAAAGTGGGTCTAACTAGATCACGCCATTCAAGGTACTATGAGATTTGACAATGGCTAATGCTTGATGGTGCTTCCTTACAAAAGAAATGACCCCCTTTGAAATTTTCACTAGTTGAGCTACCCAAAGCAATTCGCCAATATCCTCAAATAGTAAGTCACAAAAGGAATCCAAACTATACTAGGGAATTCTTTCTTACCAACTCACCCATCCCTAAGCAATTAAAGGCATTCTCTAATGACTTGCTTCCCCAATATATTTAGATATGCTATTAAAGGCATTCTCTAATAACTTGAATCATGTTCTCTACTCCTACCTCAAGAATAGCCTCCCCAATATATTTACATATGAACTCAAAAGTAATGTGCACACTTGCAACTACTGCTCTAAGAAAAAATACACCTACATACAAGGACACAAGAATGTTCATGATATTGATGACATTAAGTATCACTCCACCCATCAAATACGATGGATTGACCATACATTTGCAAAACTAATTCAATAGATTGGACTATGATCTCTATTCTACCTCACCGTTCATCTACCATGAGTCCACACAATCTCTTATATTTCACTTCATGCCAATCGTCCGTCCTACTTAGAAAATGGCTTTCACCATTTGTTGCATGCTTCTATGCACACCACATTAAAGAAGAGGTTGCACTCAAATATGCAACACTCAATCTCCATCTTTGAGATTTTTTGTCATTGTTTTTGAAGCATAGTAGACACATCTAAGAAATGGAGACCACCTTGCCAAGGTTATCAAAAACATGGAGTTGACTCATCAAGGTCAATAATGCCCTCTTGTTGTGTGAATGCCTTAGTCCATGCCTATAACCTAACGGATCACTTATCTTTTTGTAGATTCGTGTTCTTCTCCAAGCTTCTTCTTCTTCTTCCTTATGTTGTTTGCATGCTCCAACACTTCGTGTGAAACTTAGAGTTCAAAGAATGCCCTACATAGCAAGGTGATTACATGCTTACCATACACTTCTAAAAAAGTCATAGGGCAACTCAAAGTCTTCTTAAGATCGAGAGAGACACTAGAAATAGAATGATAAGGAAACCGTTCTCATCAAACATAAGAATACAAACAACATTTCATGTGAAGATGTCTTATATAAATGGAGATAAGACACAAAATACAAAGATATACCAAGTGTTTCCTCATTGTTACTCACTGGCTTTAGGAGATAAGAAAGTTACTTTCTTGGGATATGCTAAAAAAGAAGGAATAAAAATGCAAAAAGTTCCAAAGCATTGAAGCATCAATGCTAAAGAAAGCAAAAGTCCATGCAATGCAACCTTACATTCTCTCTCCTAAGAAAACTTACCAACTGTAAAGTACTCAAATATTCTTTAAGAAAAGGAGTGTTGAAGATAATTTATTTGCTTCAAGCCAAAAAAAAAATCTAAGTTATTCTCTTTAATCCATATAGCTAAGATTGTTCAAAATGAATTAAAAAGGCTACAAGAACCAACGTCAGAAGGGATTTATAAACAACTCATGAGAAACAATGCAAATAGACACGTACACTTTCGTGAAACACATACAAGAGTGAGTAGCCATGTACCTGAAACTTGTTTTTGTTCACTATGGATAAGAGGATTCGATTGAGGCTTAAAGCACTTTGTATCAACTGAAGAGCTTTGACATAGGTCACTTTTGAGCGATTTTCCATCCAATCTGCAAGCAACTTATACATTTCAAACAAGGCTAAAGAGAACATAATGCAAGTATTTCCTTACTAGATTGTGATAGCAAAGAAGGAAAGACAATCAAAAACAACACTCATGCATGAAAATAAAATCAAGAGCGAGAGTTCAAAAATAAAAGTTAATAATTATAATTACCAACAAGAGATATTACACAAGTTAAAAGTTCATTATAAGCTTAAACATAAGTTAAATATACCAAAATTGATGAGAAGAACATGAATCAAAAGGAGGACATGGAAGACATGAAATATTTCATCATAAAGATGACAGAAGATTACATAGAGATCGATTCATCAATAGAACTAAAAAATCAAAAACTTCAAACATTCTCCATTCCTGCTCACTCCTCTCAGGGATTATTTTTCTTCTTTCGTTATACCCAACATAAGAGTCTCCAGGGTGATTTGCTTATTACGTCCTTGAAGCACCATAATGAAATGATGTCTCTACAACTTCTATTCTCTGCTAGTTTGCAGCCTAAAAGAAAAGCATACAAAAGATCACTTGCATACAGGGCATAACCAAACTGTCCTGCTCTTAGCTCACACAAGGCCCTGAAATCAAAACTAAAAGAACAAATATGTGCTGACTATTGGGACATGAGCAAAAAAGGATTCAAAAAATTAAATCCCGCTTTTTATCAACTTCCTGATCATGAGAGCCTTACATGGAGTTTTCTTCAGATAATGATGCCTTAAAACTGTGAATCTGACTGGAACGAGATGGAGTGTTGTTAGCTGTAGTTTGAATCTGCCTTGGGTCCTCATGCTCATTTGAACTGTATGGAGAAACTTTGTGCAGGAAACCACTCTCATTTGCAGAACTGGTAAGCCTTTCCTCCACATGATCATTGTCGTGAGGCAGAAAAATTTGTTTATCACATGCTTTCTGAGTGTTTGATTTAGAAACATTCGATGAAAAGTTACGGCCCATCTTGAATCGTGATCGACGTCCGCCATATCCTGAATCATTCCTCCCACAGCCAGGATGTTGCCAAGGCACCTGTTGCAACATCCCTCTCTCTGGCTGACTTTCATAATTCAAGAGACTTCTCTGGAAGTATTTAGTAGCATAAAATATGCTTTTGCGAGGCTGAAGAATCCACAAAAATAAGACGTTTCTTTGAATGAAAGTAGAGCAAAATAATCTGCGTCTTATATTGACAAAATACTGGAAAACAGATCTATCGTACCTGAGGATCTGCTGATGTTGGCTGGAAATTTTGCAGATGTTGTTGACATTGAGAAACTTGTGAAGGTGGTGCCATGTGCATTGGACCACCATACACAGGTGCTCCCATAAGTGGAACACCAATAACAGTCCCACTGCCGTCAAAGTTGTGGAATGCCGATGCTTGTGGGACATGTCCGGCAGAATTTGGCATAGGTTTCTGGCACATGGATAGTTGTGGAACTTGGCCGGGAGGATTTGGCACAGGGTTCTGGCATGCCATCTGAACTGCTGGATATGTCATCTGGGAAGATTGATGCTGTGGCAGGTGTGGCTGATTATATAGTGGCTGCATTGGTAAAAATTGATGCTGGTGCTGGTGCTGGTGCTGGTGCTGGTGCTGGTGCTGGTGCTGGTGCTGGTGCTGGTGTTGATGTTGGTATTGCTGGTGCTGGTGTTGATGATGATATTGTTGGTGCTGGAAATGATCCATCGGTCCATTCGCGAGAGGTTGTGGATATGTTTGAGTATGTGAATGCGGATGGTATTGAAACTGTGCTTGAGGGTTTGGATATGAGTTACGTGAACGAGGATTTGAATATAATTTCTGTGACTGCGCCTCCTGATGTACCTGCGAATGTGAACCTGTATGAACACGTGCATCTGGACATGTGGACGCGTTTGTAGTTTTATCTGCAGTAACATCCTTGGTTGCAGAGCCTGCATTCTCTTGCTTCGGTTCAAACCCTGGAGGGTACACTGGGAGACCAGGGGCAGTAAAAACTGATGAATCCCTTTCTGATGCACGAGACGAACTGGCTTTTTCTTTCATGGATGTTGACGCATCACCGTGTCCTGCAAAGTGACGAAGATCATCGTGGCGTGAGCAACCGGGAGCTTCAGAATCCGATTGGGTAAGGATGGAAGGCACGGGAAAGGAGGCAGAAGGTTGACCCTGCACACAAGGGACCTGCGGCGGTTGAGGAGGCTGTGATTGGCAGGCCACGGCAGAGCTCGGCGCGCGATTTGCAAGCTGTCCCTCGGGCATCATATCAGTGCAACAGCGGATCACGAAGATGGCGCGAAGCAGAAGAGCTGACCTAGATGAACAAGAACGTCAGTCCTGCATCTGAGAGAACTACGACGGTCGCGCTTTCTTTGTCCTGTTTCTCCTCACGCTGCTCCTCCTTGAGTCCCTTCAGTCCCGCCATGTGCTTTAAAACATTCACTAGCCAGGTTTTGGGTTTTGTTTTCATCTGCCACCCTAATAAGCTCTTCTTCATGCACGAGGTCCAAATGTTTACACCATGCCTGTGTATAATTAAATTATGCTATCGTTACCATAGCTTCAACCTCTACACTTCTAACTTCTTTCATAGAGGTTGAAAGAGGTTGAACACGGGCACTATTTTTAGTGATTGAAGTCACTTTTTGGGCGAGTCAAGTATACAATGTGCACATAATGGTACATTGATCATATTTCAAGTCGTTATGTTTTTTTATCATCCTTTAATGTCTTATCAAAGTTCACAATCCAAAATCCAAAAGGTCTCCCTGCAAATAGCATTCCAAAAAGGAGGTAGAGCACCCCACCACTTAACCAAGAATGGATTATTGCCAAGTGTTGCATTAGAGTAGATCTTACTTGGGCATTCATCCTTGGAGGATCCTAATGTATGTATTCTTTAATCAATAGTGCATCTCATGATCTTGTATCATCTTGGTCCCATTACTTATTTTGCTTTCCCTGAAGTTTATAGTCGATCATGTCCTTACTTCTAGACTTGATTACCATTCCTCTTTGTCTCTCTAAAACTTTTCCAATCATCTTCATTAATCACATCTCCATATTTCTTTTTCACACCTCTCTAATCCTCATTCCCCAAAAGCTCTTCTCCTTGCTCACAGTACCTCTCACAAACCTTTCCATTCCAACCTTGCTCCTACTCTAGTCACCTCCTTCTCCTCTTCTCATTTGTTCTCTCTTTATCCATTTCTTTGAAGCCTCAGCTCTCCCTTGTCCTTTGGAACTATCATCATGCATACAGAGCCTTGGAAATTTACTCTATCATTTTGCATTCCTTTACTTCCCTCCTCCCCTTCACTTTCTAGACTCCTTACCACCACATGTCTCCCTACTCCTATCCCTTCCCTCACTGCACTTACGATTACCCACACAGCACTAGGGAAATATTGACTAGAATCATTGTGATTGAAGTCTTGTTTCCTGTAGCATATGATTTCCTACCCCTTACTCTACCACTTATTGTATGGATAGTTTCACATCTTCATATCCTTTATCACTCACCCATTAAACCCATAACTCCTTATCTCACTCATCCCTTCAAACCTTGATAAAGATTGAAACCACTTTATGGTAGCTCCTTCAAGTATGAGGAAGACAAAGTATTTCATTGGGTGAAAGAAGATAAGCCATGATTGCCAATTATCCCAATTCTTCCATCATCTTACTTTTCAGGCCCTTCTAATCTAACATGTTCATCTTAACTTATATGACATAATGAGAAAGGCCTCTCTCTCTCTCTCTCTCTCTCTCTCTCTCTCTCTCTCTCTCTCTCTCTCTCTCTCTCTCTCTCTCTCTCTCTCTCTCTCTCTCTCTCTCTCTCTCTCTCTCTCTCTCTCTCTCTCTCTCTCTCTCTCTCTCTCTCTCTCTCTCTCTCTCTCTCTCTCTCTCTCTCTCTCTCTCTCTCTCTCTCTCTCTCTCTCTCTCTCTCTCTCTCTGCCTCCCCCTCCCTCCATACAATATGGTCCATCTCTTGTGGCACAAATCTAGCCTCTGTTAGCACTCTACTTTCTATCCATATATGAGCCAAGGGCCAAATTCTTTAAAGAGGACCTTGGTCAACTTTTGGAGGTAGACATTGGCTAATTTTTGGAAGTCAGCCTTGGTTGCCTTTCAGTAAAACTTTTTTATCCTTACGGATCCACTTGTTGAAGAGATCCATAATCATATTAGTACGGGCCTTAGCAATGATCTTATAGCTTTTCTACAACATGGTGATTGATCTCAAGCTACCTATGTGGGATTTATCCTCCTATTTGTGGATTAATTTGGTCACCTTTTGTTGAGGCACATCATAAGAGCATCACATTCAATGGCTTCTTGCGAGATCAAGAGCAATGGATAGAAAGAGCAACGAATAGACAACGACATGTGTGAAATAGCTAATTAATTCATTGTTCAGACCATCCAACCATGTGCTCTTTTCCTTGGGCAAGGCCATGAAGAACTAGCCCACCTCCAACTTGTTAATAGGCTCATCAATCCACTTAGCAACATTGCAAGGGACATCTTACATATGATTCTAGCATTGATCGCCCTATTATTACTTCTACCATGGGTGAGAGAGAAATAAAACCCCAAAAACCCTCTAAAGTGACACTACACACGATTGAGGCTTTGTTGCCTTAAGGTGCATGTCATACCATCAATTTTTTTCATCACCAAGATGAACTCTTTGCTCTGCTTTTTCTCTAGTAATTTGCACATCTATTTGTTTATCTGTCAAGTTTGCTTGCCCTGCCAGTCTTTAGAGGAGAGCTTTGCTAATGGTTTCTAATTTCTTTGTCTAAGTGAAGATACTTATTGATTTCGGCAAGCCTCAGTTGGGACCTAGTGTTCCCTTTGTTGAGCTCCTTTTTTTATCATGTCAACCTTCTATATAGCTTTTTGGTTCTTTGTTTTCTAATTCTTTGACCTCCTTTTTTGTTCTTATAAGGGATGCATATGTGGCCTTGATAGCTTTGCTAGGGTGACCCTGACTCTGAATGTTGACACCCATATGTGAAGAATTTCTCTTTTGAAGAAATCCAAGGTGAGGATAAAGGGGTCCACGTGAAACCTGTTGGAGTTCGAAGACTGTGAAAGCATGTAAAGAACACAAGAAAGAAGAAGAAGCTTGGATCGCAACACTTATATTGTATTACTAAGTGGAATGTACAAGACAAGATGATTAACATGTTAGGATTATAAGCATATAAACAAGCCAAAGAAAAAAACTCCTAAAGAGGGAAAAAAGATCCCCATCCATCCTATGTGTATTCACAGACATCACTACCAAAATATATCAACAAATCCCCCCTAGGAGTGATATTGATGGAATAAAGGGTTCCTTGCAAATGTCAATGCACTCTCACAGTTAGTAAAGATGGTGGTGGCAAAAGACTAACCGACACCCAAATCATCCAAAAGTCATATGAGCCACACACGCTCAACAATAGCTGTGAAAATTTCACTACACTCATCCTCATGGGTAGAAGTGGCCACAGTAGGCTACTTCTTGCTCAACCAAGATATACATGAGCTACCAAGCATGAAGTAAAAGTCACTTGTGACACCTAAGTGTCATAACAACCAACCTAGTTGGAGTAAGAAAAAGCATGTAGAACTGGCAATAATGATCTCTCCTTGAGATAAAACAATCCAACTAAATGGTTATCAATCAAGTAGTGAAAGATGCACTTAATTTTATATCAATGTTTGACACTTGGGATATGCATAAACTTGCCCACCTAAGAGATAGGAAATTGAATTTTATGTCAGATTATGCATAAGTGAATCAAACATCCAATAGCCTAATCATATAGAACAACATCAAATGCATCTCTAACATCATGATGATTCAACCATTAAAACCTATCTCCATGGGAGTGGCAAAAGATTTGCAATCTCCAAGGCCAAAACATTGCAATAATGTGTTCAATCTATTTTGTTTGACATAATTATATTCCTCTATTAAATTACATAATGTGAATGGCCAAATAATCATGCAAATGAAGTAATTCGATGGCGATGCACCACAGTGCGTTCTCCTTCTCGCAATCTCTACGACGATATCCTCACAGTAGAAAACTGAGCTCATAAGGCCGCACACAGTACTCCGCACAGAGACTACAGAATACACAAAAAAACACAGTACATAGGGAGCACGAAGACAGACTTCTTAGGTCTTACAAATGCAATCGAACTTGCAGTCTGTGGTTGACCAAGCCACTATATCTTTTATTAAAGAACATATACAAAGAACTGTCTAGTGGCAATTTGGCCTTTCACATGGACACTAATGGTAACAATCTCGCTTCTCGTTAGGACCAAGGAGCAACATGTCATCAACATATACAATGATAAATATAAGTACATCATCTGCATGCTTAACATATAAGTTTGTATTTACTGGACTGTCCCAAATCCATGTGCTAGCAAGTAGGCATGTATTTTTCCATACTTAGCATGTGGTGCTTCCTTCAATCCATACAAAACTATGGGGTTGAAATACATACACTTCTTCATGTAAATCACCATTAGAAAATGCAGGTTTAATTTCTAATTGATGTAGATTTCAACCATGAAGAGCTATAAGTGCACAAATGCTACAAATGATTGTCATTCAACATGTGGGAGAAAAGTATTTGGTTTTCCAACCTAGATACTTTTTCATGCACTTTTTATACAAAACCATGGGGTTGAAATACAATCACTTCTTCATGTAAATCACCATTAAAAAATATAGTTGTAATGTCTAATTGATGTAGATTCCAACCATGATGAGCTGCAAGTGCACAAATGCTACAAATGATTATCATTCAACATGTGGGAGAAAATATCTCATTAAAATCAATGCTTTCTTGAGCATAGCCTTTGGTAAAAAGCCTAGCCTTATGCTAGCAACTGATCCATCAGGTTCATACTTCACCTCGTATACCCATTTAGTGCCAATGGCCTTTTTTCTTGGAGGCAAGTTAGATAAAGGCCAAGTACCATTCTTCATAATATCATCATACTCTGATTGCATAAGGGACATCTTTTTTTTGGTGCTTCATCAAAAGAAACATGATCATTCTCATCATAAAGACTAGAGACAACCATTGCATAATAATTTGATGCAAAAGAAGCATTATGAGAGCTTAAATGAGTACAATCTGACAAATATGCATCTACCTTGCTATCTCTCAAAGTTTGCACCAAACATTTGAGCATAGTTTTTGCCTCTTCAATGTCAACTCCCTCATCAATAAGTGCACATGTAAATGTGCATCATAAATATAATGATCGACAACATCATTTGAAACCTGTAAAGGCTAGGAAATTACCTCAATAACAATAGCATTTCATTGTCCACCTATAAAAAGAAGAAGCAAAGTGTCATAAAGAGTTGTCTAAAACTGGTTGCAAACGAGGCAAAGAAGAAAGAGGATGGAATGGTTGTTGCATAGGCCTCTACACCTGAAACAAAGTTTGCTAATCTTGTTTAGAATGAAGAATGGGCATTTACTATTGGATGCAGCTATGACCCATCTTCTCATGAGCAATGTATGTTTGCAGTACACTCAGATGTTTGGTACTTTGATAGTGGTGTAAACAAACATATTACCTCGTAGATTAGTTTCTTTAGTTCACGAATACTCTCACATGCACTAAAAACTCCTCTTATCCTGTAACAAAAGTTGGTAAGATCATTTTGATGACTACTGATGGTAGTTCTTTTACATTGTTAGATGCTTTGTATGTACTAGGGATCAAGAAAAATATGTTGTCAATTTCACCATTATCCAAGATTGGCTTGGTTTTTAAATTTGTTGATGATAGATGTACAATTTGTCTCTCAAATGGCAATGTTATCATTGCTTCTAGAATTTTATGTCGTGGATTGTATAAGCTCATAGACTATGCAATATCTGTCAATGATTTAGCATCTACAGTTCAAGATTCTCATGCCATATCAGATGCAAAGCTTGTCCATGCATTCTTTGATCATATGAATTTTGCTAGTTTACTACATCTACAGAAATCTAAAATGGTGTCCTCTTTGCCCAAACTTGAGGTCCCTTGTAAAAATGACTTTGAAGGCTTTGTTTTGGGCAAAATGCAACGTTCATCCTTCCAAAAAGATGGTTCAACATAAGCTACTCATAAATTGTAGCTTGTTCATAGTGATGTATCTGGTCCTATGCACACACCTTCTTTTGGGAACTTTACTTCGTGACTTTTGTTGATGTTTTCTCCAAACATGCATGGGTGTATCCACTGAAATCAAAGTCCAAAGTGTTTATGTGCTTCAAATAATTTCTAGTTATGGCTAGAAATTGTTGAAGAATCACTCACGAATTTGACGTACAGACAAAGAAAGATAAAGAGAAGCAGAACCAAATATTCAGAAAATCAAAAGCCTTAATGAAGGGACAAATTCACGACCGTTATGTACAGTACAGAATCTTGCAGAATCAGAGTTCGTTACACCAAATCAAACTGTATATACAGAGAGAACGTGCATAAGAATAAAGAGGGAAGTACGAGCTAGAACGTGCGTGAGAAGAGCGCGCAGTATAAATAGAGCACATACAGAGGTCAAAGAGAGAGAGAGAGAGAGAATAGGAAAGATAAGAAAGTGAGAAGACGCCAGAGATCACGTATGTATAGAGACTGAAGAAAGAGTGAGTGAGAAGTTCTCAGAAGACGCCATAGATCACGTATGTACAGATGAATAACAGAAACCTGAAATGTCAGGTGTTCATCTGAGAGAGATGGTAAAGAGAAACTATTCTATATAGGAGAGTTTCCATAGCTTGAGCAAGAAGAGGCCAAGCTAATTTGTACACATCTTCTCTAATAGAAAACACATGTTCATGTGAAGTTTGTGCGCACTGTTTGTATGTGAAGAACTCTGAGTATTTACGTGTTACGGTAGAAAGTTCGTTAACCGTTAATAGTTACAGTTTGTTAGTAAACGTGTCCCTCGGTACTCTCTCAGTCAATAAATGTCTCGGTCAAATACAGTTATCTCAGTAAACGCATTTTTGGTCAATTACAGTTTTCTCAGAAAACGTGTTTTCTGGTAGAACAACGAAGTATATCTCGCAGAGTAAATTAAAGTTTTGTATGAGAGTTAGCTTATCTTATAGCTAGACATCTCTACTATCAGTTCATCAAAGATTTCAGTGAAATGGATATGTACACACAGTACAAAGTCTAATCGGAAAAGGATATTCTGAACCGGAGGAGTTTTCTCTTAAACTTCAGAAAGTGTTCACTCAGTGAAGGAAGTTCAAGCATCACTTCCTTACTTCTTGTATACTCACTTGAAGTAATTACAAACATAATAGGAGTCGATTCCGGTATAATTACGGTGACAGTCCGGTGAAGTTCTAGTGAATTTCTTAGTAAATTCAAAACGAAGTCTTATACGTTGGAGTGACAGTAACTCTGCTAAGCTATTGTTGATTATAGAGGTGTTCTAATATCACTCTAGCTTAGCTCTCTTTTCGGTGGCGCAGCGAATTCCGCAGGCTTGACAAGGTTCGGGCCTTTGCCGCGACAACCACCAACAGTGGTATCAGAGCGAAAGTTAATCACCAACAAGTGGTATCAGAGCCCAGGTTATTCATCATAATTGGTATCAGAGCCAGAATATCCATCCTCAATTGGCGTCAGAGCCGTGAGATCCAAGAAGTGGGTTCAGAGCCAGAGTATTCACCATAATTGATTTTTAGAGCCAGTTAACCACAACAAGTGGAACCAGAACGAGAAAGATTATGAAGAGCAGAAAGATTCTCAAAAGTGCACCGAAAGTAACAGAAACGAGAAGATCATGGCAGATCAAGTCCAAATTGATAAATTGGACAGAGATAATTATCTCGCATGGGTAATACGCATGGAAGCCTTACTTATGAGTAAGGACTTAATGATGTATGTGACCGGAGAAGAGAAGAAACCGACTTTCAAAGATGATAGTCAACCGGAAAAAGAAGAATTAGAAGCCTTGAAGCTGTGGCAGTAGAAAGATGCAACGGCAAGAGCTTACATTTATAATACCGTTACAGATCATCTACTACCGCACATTAGAGGCTTGGAGAAAGCGGAGGATATATGGAGTGCATTGGAAAATCATTTCCAAAATACTACGAAAGCTAGGAAGGATAGCTTATGGTCCGAGTTCACAACGTTCAAAAAGAAGGCGAGTCAAAGCATTAGTGACTATGTTACTAAGATTAATGATCTAGCAAATAGTCTTGGATCCATAAATGAAGATGTCGAAGATCACAGATTGATAGCGCAACTGTTAACAGGTTTGAGAGGAGATGAAAGGTGGAAACCTTTCGTACTCTCAACTGAACTTTCTTTAAATCATTTTGTACCAGATTTAAATCAGTTGCTTGGTTTGATGCTCACATATGAGCAAGACCTGAAAGGAGATGCAGATAAAGGACAAAGCTCTGCAATGTACATGAAGAACAAGAAGAAAGCAGACAAAGGTAAGTCAAAAGATCGAAGAAGAGTCGAGTTCTCAAGCTTATTATGCAAGAGGTAAAGGCACCGGCAGAGGAAGAGCGAGAGGTTTTGGAAGAGGAAGAGGTAGTCAGAATATCAACAAGAAGGCTTGTTGGATTTGTGGACTAAGTAATCATTTGGCTCATGATTGCTGGCATAATCAACAAGGATCAAATCAAAACAGTAACAGCAGAGGCAGAAGCGGAAGATATCAGAATAACTTTCAAAGAGGAAGACAGAATCAAAGAGGAGGCTATGGTAGAGGTGGAGCAAGAAGTTGGGGACAGAATCAATCCTACAACACCACCTACAACAACTACGCAAATGACACACAGAATGAAAGTCACACATCATTGATGATGAACTCAATCAGCACATCAGATAACGAAGACCTAAAGGTATTTTACATTGATTCTGGATGTTCTAATCACTTGTCAGGAAATATAGAACTGATGTCAGAATTGGAAAAAGGTAGTTCCAGTCATACTGTTCAAACAGGTGATAATACGAGGCATAGTGTACATTCAATTGGAAAAGTGAAGTGTAAGAGTGGAGCAGATTTGCTAACCAATGTTTTATATGTTCTGACAATACCGAAAAATTTAATTAGTGTGGGACAGATAGTTGAGAAAGGTTTTCAGGTCAGATTTACAAATGAAGGAGTATTTGTAGAAGATCCCGAGAACGGATATAATCAGATCGTCTCTGGTAAGAAAGAAGGTAGACTCTTTACTTTAAGAGTACAAGGGAACATCGGCCAAGCGTTGCTCACACATGGTGAAAAGGTGATTACAGAACTTGATTTCTGGCATAAGAGATTAGGTCATTTCAATGAAAAAGGAATTAAAGCTATGATAGCGAATCAGTCAGTACTGGGATTACCGAATGTACAGAACCAACATATGATTCATAAGTGCGAAGCATGTCAAATGGGAAAAGCCCACAGGTTACCTTTCCAGAAGAAAGGATTCAAACATGACGGAGTACTCGAACTCATTCATACAGATGTATGGGGTCCAACAAAAGAACGATCAATCAGCGGATCGAGGTATTATGTTCTATTCATTGATGATGCTACAAGATGGATAACGTTATATGTTTTGAAAGAGAAATCAGAAGTGTTTGGAGCTTTCAGGCATTTTCATGCATATGCTGAAAGACTCACAAGTCAAAAGTTGAAGAGACTGAGGTCTGATGGAGGGGGAGAATACTTCTCCCGAGAGTTCAATGACTATCTTTGGAATGCAGGTATTAAGAGAGAAATAACCTGCAGGTACACACCACAACAAAATGGTGTAGTAGAAAGAAGGAAAACTCTAGTCGAGTTTGCACGAGCTATGCTAAAGGAAAAGGATTGTCCAAATTATCTTTGGGCTAAAGCTCTAAATACAGCTACATACTTGGTAAACAGATTACCATGTACGGCATTAGATGGAATGACCCCGTATGAAGCCTGGTGGGGAAAGAAGCCAACACTTGATCATTGCAAAGTGTTTGGATCAGTAGCTTACGCTTATGTACCGTCACAACTCAGACATAAGCTTGAACCAAAAGCAGAGAAATATGTGTTCGTCGGATATGATGAAAAGCAGATGGGCTACAGGCTGTGGAGTCCTCTAACAAAACAGTTCACTGTTTCCAGAGATGTTACATTTGATGAACAGAAAAGCTGGTATACATATCAGAATCATACAACGGAAGAATTTGAAGAAGAGGAAAGAAGAAGAGAGAAAGGGAAATCAATTGTACAGGTAAATAGAGATGAAGACTCTATGCAAGCGAGTATGTCTAGGATCGGACCAGGTATGAGAAATGAAGATGAACAGGGATTTGATGAAGATGTGTATTCAGATACACATGAAGAGTTTGAACCAAGAAGGTCAAACAGGAATAGAAGACAACCAGAAAGGTATTCTTATGATACCTCGTATATAACTCAGAAAAATTATGCATACATGGTCAAAAATGATGAAGAACCTCAGAACTATGATGAAGCTAAAGGCAAGAAGCAATGGAAGAAGAGTTTATCGCACTGGAAGAGAACAAGACATGGGAACTTGTTCCTAAACCAAATGGTAAGAAAGTGATTGGAAACAAATGGGTTTTCAAAGTTAAGAAGCTTGCAGATGGAAGGATAGCCAGATACAAAGCTAGACTGGTTATCAAGGGCTATGCTCAGACGCATGGCATAGATTATGACGAGACATTTAGTCCGGTGGCAAAGATGTCAACCATAAGGACAGTAATTGCTATAGCATCATCAAAAGGATGGAAGCTAAGTTAGCTAGATATAAAGAATGCATTTCTGAATGGATACATCTCAGATGAAGTCTATATGGAACAACCGGAAGGATTTGTAAGTTCCAGATACCCAAACTTTGTTTGCAGATTAAGAAAAGCACTTTACGGACTGAAGGAAGCTCCAAGAGCTTGGAATAACAGGCTTGTGAAATATCTCAATGAGCTTGGATACCAAAGTTTGAAAGCAGATGCAAGTCTACTCATTAAGAGAACAGAAGAAGGTATGATCTACATTTGCATTTATGTAGATGACATCATAATCACAGGAACTTCAGATAAAGGAATTAAAGAAGTAAAGAGATTACTCGAAAAGGAGTTTCAGATCAGTGATCTAGGAAAGTTGTCATACTTTCTAGGAATGGAAATCACATACACAGATCATGGTGTATATGTTACGCAAGAAAGGTATCTCCTAAACTTACTTAAGAAGTTTAATATGGAGAATTGCAGAGAAGCTTCAACGCTGCTTGAAGCAAATCATAAACTCAGCAAATATAGTGGTGAAGAATTTAAAGATATGAGAAAATATCAGTCGTTAGTGGGAAGCTTAATTTACACTACACTAACACGACCAGATCTTAGTTATGCAGTGGGAGTTCTCTCACAGTTCATGCATTGTCCGGAAGATCAACATTGGGTTGCAGGACAGAGAGTTCTTAGATATATCAAAAGAACTATAAATGAAGGATTATATTATCCTTGTACGTCAGACATACAACTGAGAGCATACAGTGACTCAGACTGGGCAGGAAGCCAAGATGACAGAAGGTCAACACATGGGTATATGATATACCTAGGAGATAAGCTAGTAAGCTGGTGTTCGAAGAAACAACACACAATGGCTTTATCGTCAACAGAAGCAGAATATAAAGGATTTGTAGAAGCGGCTAAAGAAGTGATATGGATGCAGAGCTTGTTCAAAAGCATGGGTATTGATCAACGTATACCTATCATACATGGAGATAATATGAGTTTGCTGTATCTTGCAGCAAATCCAGTATTTCATGCAAGAACAAAGCACATAGAAATTCAGTATCATTTCCTGAGGGAAAAGGTAATGGAGAAGGAGATAGAAATAATATACACTCCGACAAAAGATCAGATTGCAGATATTTTGACAAAGAGCCTAGATGGAACAAAGACAAGCAGATTCAAAGAAATGGCAGGTATAAAAGAAAGAAAAATATATGAAGATAGGAAGAGTCAAATTAGTGATTGAGGGGGAGCTGTTGAAGAATCACTCACGAATTTGACGTACAGACAAAGAAAGATAAAGAGAAGCGGAACCAAATATTTAGAAAATCAAAAGCCTTAATGAAGGGACAAATTCACGACCGTTATGTACAATACAGAATCTTGCAGAATCAGAGTTCGTTACACCGAATCAAACTGTATATACAGAGAGAACGTGCATAAGAATAAAGAGGGAAGTACGAGCTAGAACGTGTGTGAGAAGAGCGCGCAGTATAAATAGAGCACATACAGAGGTCAAAGAGAGAGAGAGAGAGAATAGGAAAGATAAGAAAGTGAGAAGATGCCAGAGATCGCGTATGTATAGAGACTGAAGAAAGAGTGAGTGAGAAGTTCTCAAAAGACGCCATAGATCGCGTATATATAGATGAATAACAGAAACCTGAAATGTTAGGTGTTCATCTGAGAGAGATGGTAAAGAGAAACTACTCTGTATAGGAGAGTTTCCATAGCTTGAGCAAGAAGAGGCCAAGCTAATTTGTACACATCTTCTCTAATAGAAAACACATGTTCATGTGAAGTTTGTGCGCACTGTTTGTATGTGAAGAACTCTGAGTATTTACGTGTTACGGTAGAAAGTTCGTTAATCGTTAACAGTTACATTTCGTTAGTAAACGTGTCCCTCGGTACTCTCTCAGTCAATGAATGTCTCGGTCAAATACAGTTATCTCAGTAAACGCATTTTCGGTCAATTACAGTTTTCTCAGAAAACGTGTTTTCCGGTAGAACAACGAAGTATATCTCGCAGAGTAAATTAAAGTTTTGTATGAGAGTTAGCTTATCTTATAGCTAGACATCTCTACTATCAGTTCATCGAAGATTTCGGTGAAATGGATATGTACACACAGTACAAAGTCTAACCGGAAAAGGATATTCTGAACCAAAGAAGTTTTCTCTTAAACTTCAGAAAGTGTTCACTCAGTGAAGGAAGTTCACGCATCACTTCCTTACTTCTTGTATACTCACTTGAAGTAATTACAAACAGAATAGGAGTCGATTCCGGTAAGATTCCGGTATAATTACGGTGACAGTCCAGTAAAAGTCCGGTGAAGTTCCAGTGAGTTTCTTTGTAAATTCAAAACGAACTCTTATACGTTGGAGTGATAGTAACTCTGCTAAGCTACTGTTGATTATAGAGGTGTTCTAATATCACTCTAGCTTAGCTCTCTTTTCGGTGGTGCAGCAAATTCCGCAGGCTTGACAAGGTTCGAGCCTTTGCCGTGACAACCACCAACAGTGGTATCAGAGCGAAAGTTAATTGCCAACAGAAATGTGTGAGAATATAAATTGGGCACCCTCCATTCAAATCAAGGGTGGAATACATGTCTTCTAATTTTAATGCATTTTTGGCTGAGCATGGGATAAAACATCTGTGTATAGTGCATATGCACCTCAACAAAATGGGGTTGTTGAAAGAAAGAACAAGTTTCTCATGGAGATGGCGAGGCATATGGTCAAAAGTAAAGTTTTACCACATAGCTTATGGCTTGAGGTTGTTATGTGTGTAGCATATGTACTTAATAGGTGTCCCACCAAAGCACTACAATCAATCACTGCATATGAGGATTGGCATGGTTGCAAGCCATTTGTTGCTTATCTGCATGTCTCTGTTTGTCTTGCATTTGCATTAGTGTCTGAACAACAATGCCAAAAATTGGATGATAAAGCACTGAAATGTATTTTTGTTGGGTAGAGATTTGAAAGCAAAGTTTGTCGTCTATATCATCCACACACTAGACACATTTTAGTTAGTCGTGGTCTTGTTTTTGCGGAAGATGCAATTCAGCCATTACTTTCATGTACCAAGGAGACTTCAGTTAGCTCTAGAGATGTGTATGACACTTTGCTTCCTTATTTCACAGTTGGATAGTCAAGTGCTAGTCCAAATGAGGCGATTTATTAGCCTTTACAGGTCCCAACTGATGATGTAGATCATTCCATTTTTTATGTTCATTTACATGATGCGCTTGTCGATGAGAGGTTGATATAGAGGAAGCAAAACCTATGCCTAAATGGTTGGTGTAGACTTTGAGAGATAGCAAACTAGATGCATCTCTATCATAGCACACTCATTCAGGTTCTCGCAGTGCTTCCTTTGCATCAGATTGCCATGCAATGGATTCCCCTAAGCAGAAAGGGCATGAAAACCAGGTGTGCAGATTAAAGAAGGCATTATATGGTTTAAAGCAAGCACCACATGCTTGGTATGAAAAGATACATGCCTATCTAATTGCACATGGTTTTGAGAACAGTCCAAGTGAAAACACCTTATATGTTAAGCATGCTAATGATGTGCTTTTGATCATTGTTGTGTATGTTGATGACATGCTCCTCACTGGTCCTCATGAGAAGCATATTGCTGATTTCAAGGTTTTTTTGCATGCCTCATTCGAGATGTCTGATTTGGGGCATTTGCATCATTATTTGGGCATTCGATTTATGCAAGTTGATGGCAGAATAGCTTTGTGTCAAACGAAATATATTGACACATTATTGCAGCGTTTTGGCCTTGAAGACTGTAAACTTATTGCCATTCCTATGGAGACAGGTTTATGATTGAGTCTTCATGATGCTAGAGATGCATTTGATGTTGTTCTCTATCATTAGGCTTTTGGATGCTTGATTTACTTATGCATTACTTGGCCAAATATTCAGTTTGTTGTCTCACAGATGAGAAGGTTTATGCATTGCCCAGGTGTCAAGCATTGGTATGAGGTTAGGCGCATCTTTTGCTACTTGAGTGGTACCCAGCTAGTTGGGTTGTTTTATCCAAGGGGGGATCACTATTGCTAGATTTGCGTGCTTTTTCTGACTCTAATGGGGCTAGTTTCTAAGACACTCATGTGTCCACTAATGGTTTTTGCTTCATGCTTGGTAGCTCATGCATATCTTGGCTGAGCAAGAAGCAGCCTACTATGGCCACTTCTAGTTGTGAGGCTGAGTATAAGGCAATTTTCACAATGATTGTTGAGTGTGTGTGGCTCATATGCCTTATAGTTGATTTGGGTGTTGGTCAGTCTTCTGCCACCACTACCACCACCATCTTCACTGACAATGAGAGCACATTGGCAGTTGCAAGGAACCCTGTGTTGCATGCTCGCACTAAGCACATTGCGGTGCATTATCATTATGTTAGGGAGAGGTTCTCTGTTAGAGAGATTAGTGTTAATACTTTATGGAAATATTGGAATGTTAAATGGATTTTAATGCCTTGAGGTTTTTAATGTGTTTTGTGTTTTGATTTAGTTGGTGAAGATCCATGAGGGTGTGAACGCACATGCACTTATTCAAATATTTTTGGAGATATTTAGAAGAATATTTAGAAGATAATATTTTTTTTGTTATTTTTATAAAAATTATAGATTGCTTTAGAAAGCGATGTTTTGTAAAAATAGAAAATTACGATTTTGTAAATAAAGCAAAAGCACGCTTTCGAAGCACCACCCTCATGTATCTTTTATTCAGGACGTAATAAGGAATACCTTTAAATACACATGCTCTGATAGACTCGTCCATCAGAGTATGTGGAGGGAGATTGTACCCAATTTGGTGTCGTCTCTTGTCTCTTTCTATTCTCCGAGTACTTTTGCGTGATTTCTTTTCTGTATTATCCTTTACATTCGTGCATCTGTGGATCCGAAGGGCAAAAATCAGCTTGGCATATGTGCCCACATAGGAGAACATTGCAGACCTTTTCATGAAGGCTCTGCCTAGGGAGAAGTTTGAAGATTTTCGCAAAGCTTTGGGCTTACTTCCTTTTGTGGATTGATTCCACATAGCTTGGCACTTCCTTATACATGAGTGTTAGCTCTTGGTTCACCGCATCACTCCCAGGGGGGATTTATTGATATATTTAGGTAGTGATGTGTGTGAATACACTAGGACTGCCAAAGCACTTTTTTCCCTCTTTAGGAGTTTCCCCCCTTGTATATACGCCTATAGCCCTAACGGGTTACTTATCTTTGTACATTCTGGTGGTAATACATTTAGTATTGTGTGTTGTGCTCCAAGCTTCTTCTTCTTCCTTGTGTTGTTTGCATGCTTCTGCACATGTCTAACTCCAATAGTACTTTTGATCATTGTTGTGTATGTTGATGACATGCTTCTCACTAGTCCTAATGAGAAACACATTGCTGAATTTAAGGTTGATTTGCATGCATCTTTTCAAATGTTAGATTTGGGGCATTAGCATCATTATTTGGGCATTCGATCTATGCAAGTTGATGGGGGAATAACTTTGTGTCAACCAAAATATATTGAAATATTATTGCAATGTTTTGGCCTTGAAGATTGCAAACTTATTGCCATTCCTACAGAAACATGTTTAAAATTGATTCTTCATGATTTTTGAGATGCATTTGATGTCATTCTCTATCAGCATATTGTTGGATGCTTGATTTACTTATGCATAACTCAATTTGATATTCAAATTATTATCTCTTAGATGAGCAGGTTTATGCATTGTCCATGTGTCAAGCATTGGGAGGCAGTTAAGTGCATCTTTCACTACTTGAGTGGTACCTGGCTACTTGGATTGTTTTATCCCAAGGAGGCATCATTGCTTGCCAGATTTGCATGCTTTTTTTGACTCACATAGGGCTAGTTGCTATGACACTCGTGTGTCCACTAGTGGTTTTTGCTTCATGCTTGGTAGCTCATGCATATCGGGGTTGAGAAAGAACCACCCTACCATGGCCACTTCTAGTTGTGAGGATGAGTATAGGGTACCTTTCACAATGATTGTTTAGTGTGTTGCCTCAGACACCTCTCAGTTGATTTAGGTGTTGGTTAGTCTTTTGCCACCACCATCTTCATTAACAATTGGAGTGCATTAGCAATTACGAGGAAACTAGAATTTCATGCTCACAAAAAGCACATTGAGGTGCACTATCATTATGTGAAGGAGAGGTTCTTTGTGTTGATATATTTCGGTAGTGATGTGTATGAACACACTAGGGTTGTCGGGGCACTTTTTTCCCTCTTTATAAGGTTCTTTTCCTCCGGTTTGTATATATGCCTATAAACCTAATGGATCACTCATCTTTGTACATTTACTTGTTAATACATTCAGTATTGTGTGTTTTGTTCCAAGCTTCTTTGTCTTCCTTGTGTTGTTTGTATGCTTCCCTAGACCTCAAACTCCAACAATTGGTATCAGAGCAGGTCGCCACTTCATCTAGGGCATCGTCGACTGCACCCCTTCAGTCATAGTCTTAGAATCCCACGAAAACTAGTGAGCATACTCAAGGCAATTGAGAGTTCAAAGCTACTTCGCTCTATGGTATCAAAATAACAATATGAGCTCATTTCAACCTCCGAACACCCCATTGCAGTGCCTATGCAGGCAATTTCATCTTTTTGTGCCAAAGATATATATAAGTTTCGGTTTGCCAGTATAAGCGCCTCAAAGTGTGTTATAGGTTTAGCAAAACTTGATAGGGTATTTTTGTTCAACTTTTTGATATACATTCATTTTCCTGCATCAGGGTATTCTAGTAATTGGCCATGGCTGAAAACAATGATGTATTCCATATGTTGGCTCTTGAGGATAAGTTGGATGGTACCAATTACCCATTATGAACTTATATGATGCATCATGTTTTGGTTGCAAAAGGAATGTGAATATTGTGTAGGGTGTTGAAAAACGTCCTATCACACCTGCAAATGCAATTACTGAAGCTATTGTAGATGGTGATATTCTTCAAGTTCTTGTTCGTGTTGCGGTTCTTATTGCACCTATTGTAGAGAAACTTTGTTGGATGGCAAAGATGCTCATGCACATGCATTGATAGCATCATCTATGAAATGTGCCATTATTTCTCACATTTTCTCTTATAGAAGAATAAAGGATGCTTGGGAGACACTTACCACTTTATACCAAGCAAGGAATGAGGCTCGTGTTGCTTACCTCCAAAAACAGTTGAAGAGTGAGCACATGAATGAAGGAGATTCCATGGATAGGTTTTTGACAAAGATCAAAGATTTGAAGGAGGAGTTGATTTTTGTTGATGAAGTGTTGCCTGACATTTTACTTGTGCAGAATGTTCTAAATGGTCTTCCAGATTCATATCAGAGTTTTGCTTCTACTCTTTGATTGATGGTGAAAGGAAATCCAAATGCCTTAACATTTGAGGAGTTAGTCTTTGTTCTGTTGCAAGAAGATCACTCTAGGCAGAATAGGTCCATTATGCGTGCTACAGAGCAAGCTTTCCTAGATAGTTAAAAGGGAAAAGGTAAGTGGAGCTCATCTACTAGTAAGCAAAAATCTGCTAATTCTGCATAATCAAAGAAGGATGACAAAGACAAGAAGAAAACAAAAAAGCAAAAATTGTTTTGCAAATACTGTAAAGGAAATGATCATGTCATAAAGAGTTGTCCAGACTAGGTGTAAAAGATGCAAAGAAGAAAGAGGCTAGAATGGTTGTTACAGAGGCCTCTACACCCAAAACAGAGTCTACTAATCTTGTGTAGAATGAAGAATGGGCATTTACTACTGTTTGCAATTACAACCCATCTTCTCATGAATAATGCGTGTTTGTAGTAGACTCAAATGTTTGGTACTTTGATAGTGGAGTAACCAAACATTTTACCTTGCAATGTTGTTTCTTCACTTCTCTTGAGCCTGCCCCTACAGGGAATACTATCACATGCACCAACAACTCCTCTTATCCTGTTATGGGAGTTGGTAAGATCATTTTGACTACTGCTGGTGGTAGTCCTTTTACACTGTCAAATGCTCTATTTGTGCCAAAGATCAAGAAAAATCTATTGTCAGTTTTAGCATTAGCCAAGATCAGCTTGGTCATGAAATTTATTGATGACAGATGTACAATTCATGATCTATCAAATAGCTACACTATTATTGCTTTGGCATTTTATGCTATGGGTTGTATAAGCTCATAGATTATGCAAAATTACGAATGATTAAACATCTATAGTTCAAGATTCTCAGGCTATGTCAGATGCAAGGCCTTAGCATGCATGTTTTGGTCATCCTAATTTTGCTAGTTTGCTATGCCTACAAAAATTTGAAATGGTGTCCTTTCTGCCCAAACTTGAGGCACCTAGAAAACATGTCTTTGAAGGCTGTATTTTATGCAAAATGCAACATTCCTCCTTCCCAAAAGATGGTTCAATACGAGCTACTCAAAAATTGCAACTTGTTCACAATCTTTCTTTTGGGAACTATCTTTACTTCATGACTTTCATTGATGATTTTTCTAGGCATGCATGGGTATATCCATTGGAAGCAAATTCTGAATTGTTTATGTGCTTCAAACAATTCTTGCTGTTGGCTGAAAATATGTCAGCATGTAAAATGAGCACCCTCCATTCTGATCGAGGGGGAAATATATGTTTTCTAATTTTAATGCATTTCTAGCTAAACATGGATAAAACATCAGTGTACAGTTTCGTATACACCTCAAAAAAAATGGAGTTGCTAAAAGAACAAATCACTCATGGAGATAGTGAGGTGTATGGTCAAGAGTCAGGCTTTACCACATAGTTTCTAGCTTGAGGCTGTTATATGTGCAGCGTATGTACTTAACAGATGTCCCACTAAAGCCTTGAAGTCTATCACTCCATATGAGGCTTGGCATGGTCATAAGCCATATGTTGCTCATCTACATGTCTTTGGATGTCTGACCTATGCATTAGTGCTTGAACGACAATGCAAGAAATTAGATGATAAAGTAGTGAAATGTATTTTTGTTGGGTACAATTATGAAAACAAAGGCTATCGGCCATGTCATCCACAGAGTAATCGCATTTTGGTTAGCTGTGATGTTGTTTTTGTGGAGATGTTATTCAGCCATTACTTTCATGTACTAAAGAGACATCAGTTAGCTCCAAAGACATGTATGACACTTTGTTTCCTCTTTTTACCGGTGCACAGTCTAGTGTTGGTCCAAATGAGGTGATTGCTCAACCTTTCTACGTTTCACATGATGATGTATACCATTCCATTTCTAATACAAATTTACATGATGCACTTGTTGATGAGAGAACTGATATAGAGGAGGCAAAGTCTATGCCTAAATGACTGGTGTAGACTTTTGCAAGATAGCAAATTAGATGCATCTCTATCATATCGTACTTGTTCAGGCTCTCATATTACTGCTTTTGCATCATATTGGTATGCTATGGTTGCATCTAGTTTTTGTGATGAGAATGAGTCTTTTTTGTTGATGAAGCACCGAATTCAAAAATTTGGATGGCTGCTATGCAATTAAGATACGATGCTATTATGAAAAATGGTACCTGGTCTTTATGCAACTTGCCTCTTTGAAAGAAGGCCATTGGCACTAAGTGGGTATACAAGTTGAAGCATAAGCCTGATGGAACAATTGACAGGTATAAGGCTAGGCTTGTTGGAAAGGGTTATGCTCAAGAAAGAGGCATTGATTTTGATGAGACCTTTGCCTCTACATGTCGAATGACTACTATTCATAACATATGTGCACTTGCAACTCATCATGGTTTGAACGTACATCAGTTGGACAATAAAACTAAATTTTTGAATGGTGACTTGCATGAAGAAGTGAATGTTTTTCAGCCCTGTGGTTTTGTGCAGAAAGGGCATGAAAACAAAGTGTGTAGGTTGAAAAAGCCATTATATGTTTTGAAGCAAACACCACATGCTTGGTATGAAAAGATACATGCCTACTTGATTGCACATGGTTTTTAGAATAGTCCAATTGATAGCATCTTATATGTTAAGCATGCAAATTATGTGCTTTTGATCATTGTTGTCTATGTTGATGACATGCTACTCACTGGTCCTCATGAGAAGCATATTGCTAATTTTAAGGATGATTTGAATGCCTCCTTTGAGATGTCATATTTGGGGCATTTGCATCATTATTTGAGCATTCAATTTATGCAAGGTGATGGTAGAATAGCTTTGTGTCAAACAAAATACATTGACACATTATTGCAGCATTTTGGCCTTGAATATTGCAAACCTATTGCCACTCCTATGGAAACAGGCTTACCATTAATTCTTCATGATGTTGGAGATGCATTTGATGATGTTCTGTTTCAGGAGACTGTTGGATGCTTGATTTACTTTTGCATTAATCAGCCAGATATTCAATTTGTTGTCTCACAGATGAGGAGGTTCAAATGCATTGCCCAAGTGTCAAGCATTGGGTTAAGCACATTTTTTGCTACTTGAGTTGTATCCAGGGGCTTGGATTGTTTTATCCCAAGGGGGGATCACTACCACCAGATTTACATGCTTTTTCTTACTCTGATTAGTTGCTATGACACGTGTGTCCACATGTAGTCTTTGCTTCATGCTTGGTAGCTCATGCATATCCTGGTTGAGCAAAAAGCAGCCTAATGTGGCCACTTCTAGTTATAGGGAAGCTTACACAACGACAATTGAGTGTGTGTGGCTGAGATGCCTTATGGTTGATTTGGGTGTTGTTCAGTCTTCTGCCACCACCATCTCCATTGACAGTTAGAGTGCATTGGCAATTGCGAAGAACCCTGTGTTCCATGCTCGAACTAAGCACATTGAGGTGCACTATCATTATTTCAAGGACAGGTTCTTTGCTAGAGCTAAGATCAGCTTGGCATATGTGCCCACACAAGAGAACATTGCATACCTTTTCACAAAGGCTTTGACTAGGGAGAAGTTTGAAGCTTTTCACAAAGCTTTGAGCTTACTTCCTTTTGTGGATTGATTCCACATAGCTTAGAACTTCCTTATACATGAGTGCCTGCTCCTTGTAAATTGCATCCCTCCGAGGGGGGATTTGTTAATATATTTCAGTAGTCATGTGTGTGAACACACTAGGAACACTAAGACACGTTTTTCCCTCTTTAGGAGGTTTTTTCCCTTGGCTTGTATATACGCCTATAACCCTAATGGGTCACTTATCTTTGTATATTCTCTTGGTAGTACATTCGGTATTTGCTCCAAACTTCTTCTTCTTCCTTGTGTTGTTTGTGTGCTTCTGCATACCTCAAACTCCAACACTTCGCTAGAGAGTTTAGTTTGGCATATGTGACCATATAGGATAATGTTAGAAACCTTTTCACAAAGGCTCTACCTAGGGAAAAGTTTGAAGATTTTTGCAAAGCTTTGAGCTTACTTTCTTTTGTGGATTGATCTCTTTGCACCTAGCTTGGCACTTCCTTATACATGAGTGCTAGATCCTTGTTCATTGCATCACTCCTAGGGGGGATTTGTTGATATATTTTGGTAGTGATGTGTGTGAACATACTTCGAACCATCACAACACTTTTTCCCTCTTTAGAGGTTTTTTCCTTGACTTGTATATACATCTATAACCCTAATGGGTTACTTATCTTTGTACATCCGCTTGGTAATTCATTCAATTTTATGTTGTGCTCCAAGCATCTTCTTCTTATTTGTGTTCTTCACATGCTTCCGTAGACCTCGAATTCCAATAGATAATCGAAAGGATGAAGATATTCATGAATGAAGTGGTTCCCAATACATCTATAACAAGGCCCACATGTAGCCAGTGCTTTATTTTGCCTCATAGGACGTCTAACTATGATGAACCAGACATTAGAGTAATTTTCCCCTTGACATTGATTCCAATATGGATCTTGAACATAGTGCAAGGCATCATGCAATGAAAGTAGTAGTCATTTTGTGGCTATTTGTAACAATATTGCTCTCCTCCAAGATATTCATAAGTAGGTTTTTGCACTATAGAGGTGGTGTTGATGATATAGGCACTATGCATTTTCCTTGATTGTCTTTTTAGTTGGTGTATTTGAAGCAACGAGGCAAAGGAGGATGTTGTCCTAGTATGCATCTCCACTATGAGGGCCAACCCTAGATTTTCTACGAATCTCCTCACTCAAGAGTGCTCCACATATGTCATCATAGACGATTTTACCACCAAGTGAACTATTGCTAATAGTTGTGCAAAGCATATCCCATGATGATGGCAGGGTGCATAACAACGATACTACTTTCATTTCATTATCCATATCCATTTTCTAAACCTATAACTAGGAGAATATAGCATCAAACTCATTTAGATGAGTAGCAACACTATCTGTGTCCTTCATGCAAAGGTCATACAATTTTCTCATCAGGTACACTTTATTTGATGTTGTCTCTTTTTCATATGTATTTCATAACTTCTTCCAAAGCTCCTCTGCACTCTCACACTCTAATACTATAAAGTAAACATTATCTATGTCAGGTGCAAGCGAATGGTAGACCTAGCCATTTCATCTAACTCATCCCAATCATCTTCATCCATGTCAGTAGGCTTCTTTGAAATCCCATTTACTGGCTTGCATAACCTACTTTGAATCGGCACATCTTTAATCTGATTCTTCCATAGAGCAAAGTTTATGCCATCAAATTTTCGGATCTCAAAATGGTCTTTGTCCTGCAAGTTATAGCTCCTCCTCGGAACACTAGCAGTAGACCTTGATCCACCATATGTGCCTGAGACCTCTGATGCCATGATGGTAAAGAACTCAATAGAGTGATAATGGAGCTAGAAAAGTCCAAACACCAATGAATAAGTGTATCAAGGAGTAAATCAACCATTGACTAAACCAAAAATCTGGAAAAATTTTGTTAGAGTATCCTCTGCACAATGAGCATATGAACAATGTCAAGATATCATAAAACTGCAAGTACTAACATGTTTACCTGCATAGTGAATCACTGACTCCACTGCATATAATCAATTACCCAATAGAAGCGAACTAGGCTTATCGAGCACCTATGAACAACTATCATACATCCCCTATGGTGAGGCTGGGTAAGTCTTTGTTTAATTTTCAGGTATTGGAGCTTTGAGTGAAGGCACATTGGAAGGAGGCGGGACTGACTGCCCCCCAAGGGGATTGTGTCGCTCAGCAATGTGGAGTTGCAGACTTGAAGATTGACGACTTGCTGATTCAAAAGATTTGCAGCCTTGCAAAATTCAGATTGGAACTGCTGCATATTTGAAGAATTGAAGACTCCAAACTTGGACCAGTTCCGCATTATATGCTTCTCTCTTAGCTTTGTCGAGGACGACAAAGTCTAGGAGGAGGAGGGTGTTGTTATAAGGGTTGCCCACAATTTCCTCATGCAATGGCACCCTCTAGCACTCATAAAAATATCTATTTTTTGTATTTAGGAGATGTCCATATGAACACTCTCCTAAGCCCCTTTTTTGATATTTCCCTTAGGCTATGGTTTTTAAGCCTCTCAAATAATGTAGCTTTTTGGCACATGTAGAAATCCCCACGTAGAAGTTTCCCACGCCTTCATTTCTTTTGAGTTGGTTGTTGGAGAATATTCACAAAGATTTAGAGAGAGATGAGCATGTGCTCCTTTATGACTAGTCAAAAAGAGCACATGGGAGAATGTGCTGAGCCTATAAATAGAGGCTCATTTCTTGTAAAGGAGGTCCCTTGGCCATGGCCTTGGCCTCCATTTTGGTAATGGAAGAAGGTGTCATTTGTTACTCTCTTGCCTCCTTGTGTGCAATGGCGTTGGTCTTGGTGTATGGATTTGCATGCGTGTGTGCATGGTTGGGAGGATGTTCCCCTTTGCTCCTTGTGACGTTGGCCATTGTTGCCATTGGTCCATGAGCGTGGGTGAACCTCTCCTCTCATTCTTTGCCCCAACTTGGAGAAACCTCTCACTTCCATGTGACGCGGTTAGGGTTTGTTGTTCCCCTTTTCTCAACAAATTTTGGCGCCGTTGCCGGGGAACGTCGGCCTTTAGCCGTTGGTTTTTCCAAGTTTGCGTGTCCATACTTCGTGAGATGCACCTTGACACTTGGAGAAGGATGAATACGTGTGGCCTTCGGTTGGCCTAGGGAACCTCTTTTCTTTAATTTTTGAGTAGTTTTAGTTCAATTTTTTGTTTGATGTACAAAAACACCCCCTTACCCCCCCTTCTCTCATCCTCTCTCACATACACACACACTCCCACATATTCATTGGACCATCACTTTCCACCACTTCCATTCTTGTTTTTAGTGATTGTCCTGGGTGATGGGGTGGGTAATGCACTCTCTGTTGTCCCTCCCTCTCTCTCATTCCTAGAAGGAAACCCCATAGAAACGAAGTATCGGATGGACGCCATCTTGTTTGGTCAAGTTTAAAAATTAAAAAGGGGAATGAATTCGCGTTGTAAGAGAGTGAACGTGTCTTGTAGTGGGCGACTGATCTTTGAATGCAGGTGGGTGGGGAAGGTTCTCTCCCTCCTCCCCAATCTCTCTCTAAGATCTTTTGGGCAATATCGTGCTTGTTAGCTCCCCCTTCTCACATTCGCGCGTTGGGGTTGAGCTACACCACGCTCCCCTTCCGGAGCACTGTCAGAGATTGAGCTTCACCATGCTCTCTCTCTGATCATGGATCCTCTGTCTTGGAACTGATAAGCTCCCCCACCTGTTCCACTTGACTTATGGTGTAAGCTCGCGAAGCTACTGTTTCTTACCGTCGTCATAGCTGGGCATCGCTGCTCAGCGCTCTTCATTTGATGACCAGTCGAGATTGGTGGCAGGAAAAGCCTTGGAGGAGGTCAAGCTTAGTTGTGTGTTTTCGCCTCTTTGGCAGATCACAAGGTTCTGTTCCCTTCGCTCCTCTTGGCCATTCCTCTGTTGAAGGCCCTTTTCAGCTCCAGAGTTTCATGACGATTGCACCTTTGGAGGCTGCTGCATTGCGGGGGTCGGACAAATATTTTGCCCCTTGTTGTCTGTAACGGACGGAGGATGTCACGGTCTTATTCTGTCACCGTTTTTTAATTGCGGCTGCGTATTTGTGGATGTGGTGGTTTAGGCGTTCATGTCTCACTCTCTGTGTTGAATCTAACTTCGAACCGGGCCTATGCTCCATCCACTCACTCTAATCGAACATCTTCTCATTTACAAGATTGATCGTGGTCGCGCTGCTTGTGATCATAATGGGCAGGCTGCCCTTTTGCCATGGGCTTTTGTGGTATTGAAATGTTATTAGGTGTTCCATCTCATGATGCAGTTGCTTGTGCTTAGTGCTCCATGCTCCTCGAAAATGGTTGCCTGCGCACCACTGGAGGCAAAGCCAGATATGTGCTTGTTCTAGTGTAATGCTTAAATGCGGCCGTCAATCTTCTCCTTTTACCCAGCTCCTGCATGATCTATGGTTGTGCCATTTGTCTGCATGGGCTTCTAGCCAGTACGGAAGGTTCAATATGACAAGAAACTTCATCCATTTGTGCCTACAGAATGATTGATACGCTTGTCTGTTTACAAAATCCTAGAATCCCTATTAAGTTGTTTTCGGGTTATCATGTGGAATATATAACGTGTGAATGACAAAGATCACGAAGGTTGACTATCTGTAAACGAGGTATGGCATCTCAAACGTCACCTGTTGGTATCAACGCTTTTGGTTAGGCACCCATCTTAGTGTTTATGACATACCGTCGGCGTTTTTCTTTCTTTCTGCTCGGGATCAAGCTCCATCATATTAGCTTCTCAATGAAGGGGATGACCCTCTCTAGTTTTCTGCAGTAACCCACTTTCTTGATCTTCGTCACAGGATAAGTCCCTTGTGGGCAGAATTTTCACCATGAAAGAACAATTTTCTTGCAAAGATGTCTATGATTTTCTAGGTGGATGCTTATTTAATCACTTCAAATGTTTCATTCATCGATTTTCTTTTGCCATTAACATGCAGGAAGCGATAACTCGTAGCATCCTTGGCCATAGATGCAATGATCACACGATGGCCTCTGACAGTTGGTTTGTCGGCATAGAAATTTTGGGGTTTTGCTTGCCCTTAGGGGTCAAAGTAACTTCTCAACTCTCTTGATTAGCCTGATGGAAATTAGGAATACTCAGCCTATAAGTCTTTGCCTTCATTCTGGTATTATGCAATGACTGAGGAATAATTGTCCCGTAGTCCACTAGCGCATAAGGGTAACTCTCTATGTGTCGCATGAATGGCAGAACAGTCTAGGACATAGCATTAACTTCAATCACGATCCCTGGCCCACCTCCTTCCAGCAGATTGCAAATTGATAATGAGCACTTGGCTACTTAAAACTAGTCCAATCTTGGTAGTTCAAGTGTGAGAAGATCGTTCTCTGTGTTTGGGGGGGTGATAGAGTTTCTGTGACACAATCAATGGTTTGTATTCAAAACTATCACCTACACAAACAAACCAACCTATGGCACATCTTTTCTTGATGAAATGAAGGACACCTTTGAGCATCCGAAGATATCTGTAAATTGTTTTAGTGATGATTGTTTTCGAGTTCACACCTAATGCCCTTGTTGGTGTTGGTGTTATGTGACTGCGGATTTAATAAAGGGTAATATGCTCACCCTTACCACGATATGCAGACCTTTTTGGACGTTCATGCACTTATATACCCGGTTACTATTGCTTGTGTCTGGCATTTCTGACATTGGCTTGCGGTTTTGTGATTGCTTCATAGAGGTCATATCCAAAATCTCCTCAGATTTTAGGATGAAATTTGTTTCGCTACTTCCTTGCTGAAGGAATGATGCTCACTACGTTTTATATGGTCATAGGCACATCACTCTTATGAACATATACACACGTAACGCAACGAAATAACAAGAATATGTGATGCACAAGTATGAATAGTCAAAGGTCTCCATCATGTTTAATTGCAATTGTCATACACGCACAACATATTATGCTTAAAAAGTATTTGCATTTTTAAGATCATGGGTCACTCATTGGCAATTTACATTACCAAAGTTGTTTATTGGAATGACTTCTTTGGTGATGTACATGTAATGGCATTAGTGTTCTGGAAGCTATATGGCTATTTTCACAACTTGGGAAGTCACTTACGAATCACCAATAGTCACACTTTGTAGACAGTGCTTTCTCTCATGGGCCACCAAAGTTAGACTAGACTGAAATGTTCGCTCATTGTTGGCTTCTGAAATTAAAGGTAATTCTTCACTATGTCTTTGAGGTTTCACAGGTTCCAAAGTGCAATTGGGAGCTTCTTCCTGGTGCACAACTCAGTTCTTAGTCTCTCGCGACTGCCCTAATGATGGGGTTGGTATCCAAGAAACAGGAATTTGTGGTTATTGTGCTTCATTTGATGACTTGGGTTTTCGGATGTCACACCCTGTGTCCATAGTGTTGTAAAGCCATGGGACACAAGCATGTGTGAGATGTTGTAAGGCCACACTTGTCAGGCATTGGAAGGAGTCCCTTATGATGATTAAAGAACTTTTGGGGTTACTGAATTCTTCTTTGGTGATTCTTTAAATGAGAAGCTAACCATGAACTCAATTCCTCTTGACTTTGAGTGTTACAGGTCTGAAACGAAGGATGATGGTGCTTCCATGTCTTATGAAGTTTCTATAACATGCTTCTGTCATAATCACTAGAAATGGATAAAATGCTTGTTTCCCTCAATATGCTTAAATTGGTTGCATGTGATCACTTATGATTAAAAGGCAATTAGTAGTACCATAGGGTTGATGTCTGAATATTGTGCTAAGATTGGCTTGTTCCAGAAGAGTGTCTGCTCAATATTTTAGGCATAGAACCTGAAGGATTTGTCGAATTTGTCTTGATCTAGCAAAGCTATTGGAAGAGTGTGTGGATTTAGACTTGTTCAAAAGTCACAAGGGTGTGAATGTTGCTTGATGTTCTATATCCATTGACCTACTAATAGGAATCAGGTACAATACTACACAACTCTTGCTACATGTTGATGCATCTCTTTTGATTCTACTCTTTATTAAAGCAAGTGGCTGTTTCTAGTACAATTCCTAGGTTTGGTGCATAATGCTTATACTTCAAAATGTTCTTCATGATGAGAGCACATCTTCTTTAAAGGATATTTGCAGGTGACTATGCACATAGGGGGTGAAAGTTTCCAGACCTGAACTAAATTAAGTGTGAAGCCATTGAATGAGTGATTGTTTTTTGCTAGGGAAGTAACTCTCTAGTTCCACATTCTTCAGTTAAGGCTTAATTTTTCATAGTTCATTATAGGCCAACACACTTAGAACTTCAGCATTGATCCTTCTTATCTCTTATGGATGATTTGATGCTTTGCAGGAATAGTGTTGGATAAGTTGTTTGAATCTCAGGAAAGCTTGTAAAATGACAGGACTCATAATGTTGCACTATTGTTTATTCATGAGCACAGAACACTCATGTTAAATTTCAAACTTGATTGACTAGGAGCATAGTATGATTGATGGAAGGAACATAAGTTAAGCATGCTACTACATATTCATCTCATGCTATGCAATGCAATATGTCACACTCACTTGGAGGTTACAGATTTTGGCATCATCTTTGGATTATAGAGATAAGAAGATTTTTAGGAGCTCTTCTCATTAGAAGAGAAAGTCCTATGTGAAAGATGCTCCCTGAAGTGGAAACTAAAAATGGAATTAACATTTTTTTGGCTGCTTCTTTTCAAAAATCAGTCCTAAAGAAAAGAGGTTCCCTAGGCCAACCGAAGGCCACACGTATTCATCCTTTTCCAAGTGTCAAGGTGCATCTCACGAAGTATGGACACGCAAACTTGGAAAAACCAACGGCTAAAGGCCGACGTTCCCCGGCAATGGTGCCAAAATTTGTTGAGAAAAGGGGAACAACAAACCCTAACCGCGTCACATGGAAGTGAGAGGTTTCTCCAAGTTGGGGCAAAGAATGAGAGGAGAGGTTCACCCACGCTCATGGACCAATGGCAACAATGGCCAACGTCACAAGGAGCAAAGGGGAACATCCTCCCAACCATGCACACACGCATGCAAATCCATACACCAAGACCAACGCCATTGCACACAAGGAGGCAAGAGAGTAACAAATGACACCTTCTTCCATTACCAAAATGGAGGCCAAGGCCATGGCCAAGGGACCTCCTTTACAAGAAATGAGCCTCTATTTATAGGCTCAGCACATTCTCCCATGTTCTCTTTTTGACTAGTCAAAAAGGAGCACATGCTCATCTCTCTCTAAATCTTTGTGAATATTCTCCAACAACCAACTCAAAAGAAATGAAGGCGTGGGAAACTTCTACGTGGGGATTTCTACATGTGCCAAAAAGCTACATTATTTGAGAGGCTTAAAAACCATAGCCTAAGGGAAATATCAAAAAAGGGGCTTAGGAGAGTGTTCATATGGACATCTCCTAAATACAAAAAAGAGATATTTTTATGAGGGCTAGAGGGTGCCATTGCATGAGGAAATTGTGGGCAACCCTTATAACAACAGTCTTCCACTTGCATCACCGAGAAGAGCCCGACATCTGGGTTTCTTCTAGTTAAGAAAACCTCACGACGACCTTCTTTATCAAACGTAAAAGGCTTTATGCAAAAAACATAACTGCTATATCAATGACCACATGGACGTACATAAGCAGTATCCACAGAAGCATACATGGTGTGTATGTGCTCAATATATGCAGTAAAATGACACTAAAATTCTGAATGCACAGCCCAAAAAACTAGCCAACAACACTTGCAAGTGTTTGTCAACTCTGATGTTTTAGGCTGAAAAAACCTGCATAAATTTGCAGCGGCTGCTCCCAACAAAACTAAAAAACCTTCCGAGAAACCTGTAGTTTTACGTGTGGCTAAAAACACAGCCCCAAAGGTTGATATTTATTGTCAGAGAAGTACAAAGAACACTCTTCTTGATGTTCTTAGACCTGTGTGAATAGAACTATGTGCAAAAGTACTCCAAAATGTCTCAAAAAGACACCCCAAAATTGCTTCAAAAATAGGCTTTGAAAGCATGTGATGTCAAAAAAGAGGTATGTCTATTAGTACAACATCATATGTATAAAATGGAAAGTATGCTACATTGCATCTCAATATGCGAAAAAAAGTAGGTCTATCAAACTAAAAACTATGTCATTGAGAGAGTACCCTACAAAATATAATCATGAGTAGATTGAATGTACGTAAAAGGACATATGAGACAAAAGCAAAGTATGCATACCATCCACGTGCTCTCATCGACATTGATGAGAAATTGTACTTAACATATCCCCTTGGATTCTCTCTCCCACACTCTCAAACTCAAATACGACCTCATAAAGGCCATGTGCATATCTTTCTTGCTCTTGTACACGTGTTGGATGATGTCCAATACTTATAAACTCAATTCAACAAATAAAATAAGCAACTACCAAAATAAAATCATGCTTATATATTTGATTGAAATGTATAGTCTATAATTGCAAACTCATAACAAAATGTGTCCATTATAAGGATCCCTAAATGTGACATCTTGGCACCCAACAAATGTGTAGGACTACCTCTCTAAATGCGACATCTTGACACCCAACAAATTATAAGGATCCAAAGCCCTTCAAAAGCATCTCTCCTAGAGCAATCATGTTGATGTTTGAGAGCATTAAACAAAATCTCTTTGATCCATTTACAAGAACTTAGGATTGATCTTAGTGTTGGTCAATACTTTTGATAGTTGCACTCTATATTATAGTTCATTTTGTTTTTATCTTGCTCCTTCTAGTGAAGGGTTTGTAGTTGTTGTATCGCACTTCTATGAGTGATCAAATATGTTGGTTCATAAAAGTTCCAACCATATACATATGCATGAATCCATCATGGTCACATGTATATATTTTGGAGTCATTATGCTCGTGGGCATCCCAAAGTGCATAGAATTTGATCAAAGTGGTTGATAGTGACGATCAACATGAACATAGTTGTGTGGATGCATCATCACCATCACAATAGGATCCATCACCACTTGGTGATCAATGTCCTCGTGGTCAACATGATGAGTTTGATTGTTTTGATGAAGCTCTATATGATCCACCATATCTATGATCATATAGTTGACTAGACTATCCATTATGATGCAAAAACCTTTTAGACACCAGCATCTTTTTATAACTAACCTCTATAGGTTAGACATCAATCTCTACTGATGTTTTAATTTTGTAATTCCCAAGAGCATGGGAAAGGTTTTCATATGTATATGTATATATATATATATATATATATACATATATATATATATTAGTTTGGCATATGTGGATTGATTTCACATAGCTTGGCACTTCCTTATACATGAGTGCCAAGTCCTTGTTCACCGCATCACTCCCAGGGGGGATTTGTTGATATATTTAGGTAGTGATGATTGTGAACACACTAGGACCACCAATGCACTTTTTTCCCTCTTTAGAAGGTTTTTTCCCCCGCTTGTATATATGCCTATAATCCTAACGGGTCACTTATATTTGTACATTCTCTTACTAATACATTCAGTATTGTGTGTTGTGCTCCAAGTATCTTCTTTTTCCTTGTGTTGTTCAAGTGCTTTCGCAGACCTCAAACTCCAACAATATGCAATGAATTGCATTCAGCAGGAGCCCTCATGATTTTCCATAGCTATCACAATTGTCAAAGAGACATCAAAATCTCCCACAGACATCACGAAATCATCTTAAGGAATCAAATTGATTATACGGCCATCACCATCATGATCAAACATCATGATTACCTAGGTTAATCGACCATCATGAATTGGAAATCAAATCGACATCATGATTGAGGAATCATGGTTACCCATATACATCGAGACATCACCATCGCATCTTGCATGTCATGATTGCTAGCAACCATCGTGATTGTCAAATCCATCACAAGCCCTCATAGAAATCGATTTTGGCCTCAACCATCACGATTGCTCTAAGACATCATGATTTTCCAAGGAATTGCATGTTTTTGCAAATCATGTTCTCAGTTTCATTTTTTTAATTTTTTTATATTTTTAATTGTTGTCCCTTATTCTACATGGCTCTAACCTCAAAGTGAGTGCACAAAGCTTGGAAACATAGTATCTTATAAATTAGGGTTTTTGGAGGAGGCATCATGCTACTTAGTAGTTCCTACGGACTTCAATGTGCAATGAAATCATCTAAATACTCTTGCTTGGTCCGGCACTTCACTTTGACACCTAAATCATTGAAAACACAAAATAATCACTAAAATCCCTAACGACTTGATAGATAACAAAATAAAGCTCAAAACAAAGTGAAATTTGATGTACGCACTTAAGATCCAATTATACACTAGGGAAAATTAAATCGTCAAGTCACCTCTACTTGAAAGAGAGTGTGACTCAAATGCCTTTTAAGACACTCACTTTTAGTGAGTCTAGTGAATTGGATAGTGACTTGTAAGTCATGGCTTGCTCTAGTGACATGCAAGGAAAACCTAGGAGCAAGGAATCCATGTCTAAGATGAGAATGAGCATCATACCACTCTTGACTTCTTTTGTACCAATGTTGTTGTAGTAAACTTAGATGGATTAAATTACAACCTCATTTGATTGCAGCCCTTCAATGGATTTATTCCATGAAAGAAGCTGGTTGTGAAATTCATAGAAGTTTATTATCTAGATAAGCAAGCCACCATGTATGTTTCAATGGATTTATTCCATGAAAGAAGCTTGTTGTGAAACTCATAGAAGTTTATTATCTAGATAAGCAAGCCACCATGTATGTGTCTGTGTGTGTGATAATCTCACTTGCACCAATGATTTGGAAAATCTAGAGACTAAGAGTTAAGCCAATGCTAAAGATTTAGTCACAACTCCTCATGGAAAATCTATCTTAAAAGGGATACTTTGTGTAGATAGAGTTCCTATAGATTCTAAGCTTGTAGAAGTCTACCTTGTCATAGGAGTTGACATATCACCTTTGACTTTTGGTTCTCTAAATGATTCAAGAACAAGTTCTATAATTATATCAGGATCTATAGAATGAGCTTTTGACGAGCTACATATATAGAAAATAAAAAGAATAGTAGAAAGTGATAAAAGAGGTGGGAAAAAACACATACCTAGGACAACATGTCTTCACTGTAAAGAAGTAGGAGCAAAAGACTTAGGAGGGAGCTAAAGCTAGTCGATAATCACGAGAGAAAAGAAATTGGATGGTGATCAATCCAAAATGACTAGTTATGCTAGACCTTTGTTGGAAATTAGGTAGGCCCATAAGTAATACCACAGGTCCATAGTTCCATAGGTTTAGTATCTACAACATAGAATCCAACAATCTTCCAATATGGACAAAACATGAACATACCACACTTAATCATACAAATGATGAGACAAAGATAGAGAGAGATTAGACAACATGTGTAAAGTGTTACGTAAGCCACTGCTTACTCACACTATCATATATACAAATGTCAATTTACAATGTGGGAGTCAAAATCTCAACCACTCTATGTGAACAGAAATATATGGAAGAGTGTATGTACAAAATTTACAAGAATATTCAGATGTAGGGACAGAAATCTGAATATGTATGAGATGTATGACCTGATAGGTTGTAAAAGAGTGTATATGAGTGACAAAAAGAGGAAAGATCAGTATAAAACTGATATTCAACAAATCCTAATATGATTTTAGGCTATGGAAGACCGTAAATAAGATGTGCATGTGAAAGATCACATACTTACAAAATTAGCATAGAATGCTAACATGTTGCTACCAGAAATCTTCATACTCATGTGAACACACCTTCTCTAACACCTCATCCGAATGCATGTAGCATGCATGTACTGATTCTCCTTTAGATATGCAAAATAGGACTCCTCCTGATATGGATGCCACTGCCTCCATAAACTCCAAGTAGTACATGTGTGCATAAAGAGAATATGTACCTGAATTGTTAAATAAGATGCAAATCTTATGTTTAACCTCCATCCAATGTCTTTGAAGTACATCGAAATCTTCTTGTAGAAGACAATCTTCAGATACATGATGTAGATGGTTGATCCACACCACCAAGCTACTGATAGGAAAGTCCTCTCCATAAGCAAGAGTGTGAGCACAATCTTCTCCAAGAAGAACTCCATAGCTGCTCCTCAACATGCTCCTAGAGTGCACCATGGCTGCCCCATGTGTGCTAGAGCACCACCTCTATTGAGGGACCAAATCTGGTGTTGCAATTGGTGTAGAATGACTCTAAAAGTGACCCAAAGCACTATTTACATAGCCCTCCGAAATTCTAGCGATCAAAATTGAATAAAGCAACTTTTTGCATAAAAAACTCATCAACGTAGCTTCTTAAAACTTGGATCGCTATTTTTTAATTGAGTTTGCCTTATTTTTAAAGTTGCTTTTAGCTAACTTTAAAAATAGCTTCTTGACATGCTTTTTCACATTTCTGAATACCTAATGAATGATCTGATAACATTTCTATGATCCTCATGCCGAGACCTATCATATGAGGTCAAAACACTAAATAAAAAAAATTAGGGTTAAGGTTTTCTCCCAAATCTGATTTCTGATGACTAAATGTCATATACCATTGGAAAGCTCTCTTCAAGCTCTACAAGAAATTCACATCAATAGTGCTTCTCCAAAGTGTAAAGCACGACTTGTTGCAAAGGGTTTTAAGCAACAACATGGTGTTGATTTCAAGAAAATCTTCTCTCTAGTGGTCAAGATGACTACCCTACACATGTTGCTTGGATTCGTTGCAATGGAGGACTTAGAGTTAGTCCAAATGGATGTGAAAACTACTTTCTTGCACGGAGATCTTACAGATGAGATCTATATGGAACAACAAGAGGGTTATGTAGTTCATGGCAAGGAAAGTCTAGTTTGTAAGCTCAAGAAGAGCTTGTATGGACTTAAATAGTCCCCTAGACATTGGTACCAAAAGTTTGATGCTTTTATGAAGTCTCAAGGCTATTCTCGAAGCAATGTGGATGATTGCCTCTACACAAAGAGATGCTTAGATGGTAGCTTGATATGCTTGATACTTTATGTTGATGATATGTCGATTGCTGGGAAGTCCTCTCTTGACTTATCAATTCTCAAAAAGAAGTTGAGTCAGACATTTCATATGAAGGATTTGGGGGATGTCAAACATATTCTTGGCATGCGTGTTACTCATAATAAGAGTAAAAGATGCATATTCTTGTCTCAAAGTGAGTACATATCCAAAGTACTTCACAAGCTCAATATGCAGGGTGGAAAGGCATTGAGTACACCTTTACCCACATATGTGAAGTTGAGCAAGGATGATTGCCCCAAATCAGATGAGGAAAAGGAATTCATGACCAAAATTCCCTATCAGTCTCCTATTGGTAGTCTCATGTATGCTATGGTAGCTACGAGACTAGACATTGCAGTTACAGTGGGAGTTATGAGTAGATATATGTCTAACCATGGCAAGAAACATTGGGAAGCGGTCAAGATGATTTTAAGATATCTGAGTGGCACTAAGGACAAATGTCTATGCTTAGGTAGAGGGAAATCATCCATTATTGGTTACACAGATTCTGACTATGTTGGTTGTGTAGACAATCATAAGTCTACATCAAGGTACATTTTTCATTTTGCTGGAGGTGATATCTCTTGGAGATCTTGTCTTCAAGAATGTACAATTGTTTCCACCACAGAAACAGAGTATGTTGCAGCAAGTGAGGCATGTAAGGAAGCATTGTGGCTCTCACGTCTTGCTTGTGATATGGGTTTACCTCAGCATGTACCTCATTTGCTCATTGACAGTCAGACTGCCATTGCTTTGGCTAAGAATCCAGTCTATCATGCAAAGACCAAGCATATTGAGGTGAGGTATCACTTCATAAAAGATTCCTTAGCCACCGAGCGCATTATTCTTGAGAAGTTTCACACTCGAGATAATGCTACAAATGCTTTGACTAAAGCTCTACCACATGATAGCTTTCGACACCATTGTCACTTGATGGAGGTTACTTGATTCATGATCTTACATAGTCACTTGTATACTATCTAACATGCCCATCAGGTGGGAGGTATAGATTTTATACTTACACTTAGGTATTCTTTATCATTATTTATTTTTTCTCCCATGATTACTTTGGCCATGTTCGCCTTTAGTGAGAGATTTTTACCATTAGTGTCCATGTGAGAGATTTTTACCATTAGTGTATTTATTTTTACCATTAGTGTCCATGTTCGCCTTTAGTGAGAGATTTTTACCATTAGTGTCCACCATACACTTCTTTGTACATGTTCTTGAATAAAACGTATAGTGGCATGGTTAGTCACAGACTGTAAGTTTGACCATAAGACCTAGGAAGTTTGCCTTCGTGCTCTCTATGTACTGTTTTTTTCTATGTATTCTGCATCCCCTCTGGGGAGTACTCTGTGTGGCCTTAGGAGCTCTGTTTTCTACTCAGAGGATATCATCGTGGAGCTCTCGAGAAAGAGAGTGCACCGTGGTGGATCGCCATCGAATCCCTTCATAAGAATCCCCCATAATTTAGTGAACACTTTGGAATCAGCTAGAAATAAAAAAATGATGTTTCTAATACTGAAGGAAAATAGATGAAAATTAAATTGAGTACTTCACCGATTATTTCTTTGAAATTTGCTTGTAGTTGTAGGTCAGCTTGGTCCGCCTTGGATGATTCGTTGCTTCACCACCTTGGATGAGCTTCCTCTTACACTTCAGACTTAAAATCTCCTTCATGGATTGCCTTGAATGAATTTCTTCTTATGTTCAAGGCTGAATTTTCCTTCTTATTTCATGCTTTTAATTGCTCTTGGAAATGCTTCAATATATCAGGGCTAAAGCTCTATAAAGGGTAAGCGGAATACGTGTCCTCCTTGCTTAGAACTTGTGGGTGTCGTGGGCACGTGGCCTTCCTTGGGGCTCCAAAAACTCTCTTAGAGGTAAGCGATGAGCAGATTGGCTTCCTTGGAGGCCTATTTATCCCATATATGCAAAGATTTGGCACGAAGATCTCTTTATATGTCCAAATGGTTGTGGTCCTCTTTCATCTCTCCAAGAGAGTTTGCTCTCTGCACACTGTCGATGCCCGTCTGGTGGGGTAGTTCTTTCGGTCGTCCATCGACTGGGGGGACATCCTCTGGTCGTCTGTTGACTTGGGAGGTCTCCTCTGGCTGCAGGTCGATTGCAGGTCTCCTCTGGCCGTCGGTTGGCTAGGGGGTTCTCCTCTAGCCGCCAGTCAGTTGGGGGTCCACCATTAATAAAGATTACTTAAAGTAGCAGGTGCCTTAAAGGATGTATAGCAACTGCAAGTAGCAGGCATAGATGAACTCGATGCAATCAATTGACTGCGCATCGACCATTTTGAATTTGCTTCCAGAAAAGAACACGTGAGTGCTCTTCCTAAGAAGAGTAAATGAATGTAGATTCCAGAGATGGCGTGAAATATTCGTGCAGAGATTCAAGAAAACTCAAGGATTTTCTATAGCTTCAAAAAGGAGACCTACACAGGAATCAAGAAGTACCACAAGTACTTGCAAATGAAAAAGAACTTGGCTCTGATTACCACTGTTGTGAAAAAGTCTTCTTCCTAGAGTATAGCATCCACCAGAGAGTGAGTGAGTATGTATCCACCCATCCAACTCCACTCATATATATACCAAACGTCCAAGGGGTGCATGCCTTAATTTTTATCCATGTGTCCTTCATGTGGACACTTTCCAAAGAAACTCACATGGCTTCTATTTCAATTGAAGCCTTCCCTTCATGTACCAGTCAAGGTGTCATTTGGGAGAAGCTTCTCCCAAGACTAAGGTTTCTTCTACCTTAGGATGATTATTCCTAATGTAAAGAACCCTTCAATTGAGACTTCCATTGAAATAAAACCTCAAGGGTTAAAACCAAGAAGCATAGGTTCCTTCTTCGAGGGTCTAACCCATTAAATTAAACCAAGGGTTTCCTAATATTTGAGGGTCTAGTCCAAGGTTTATACAATAGATCACTTACACCACGGTAGAGCCCCACAAATTTTGTTGGCCTTTAGGTTGGTCCAGATACCACGGTGGAGAATTTTCCACATGAGAACTGATTTTTTGATTTCAATGAGGGGATGCCAGATAGACATGAAATTCAAATCCCAACGCAGTCTTGTCGAAGCCAGGCACCACTTCTTGTTAAGTGTGATGTGAAAGTCCATGTTCACCTTGATTCTAGGAATTTTGGGAAGACAATCACTGTTGTGCCACTTAAGACCCTGATGGCAAGGCAGGTTCACTAAGATTTGGGCTTACTTCCGTTTATGGATTGATTTCATTCCACATAGCTTGGAACTTCCTTATACATAAGTACAGTTCCTTGTACATTGCATCACTCCTAGGGGGGATTTGTTGACATATTTGCTAGTGATGTGTATGAGCACACTTAGGACTGCCTAGGCACTCTTTGCGCGTGGCTTGTATATACATCTATAACCCTAATGTTTCACTTACCTTTTGTACATTCACTTGGTAATACACTATGTATTGTGTCGTTCTACAAGTTGTTGCTTCTTCCTTGTGTTGTTAGTGTACTTTTGCACTCATCAAACTCCAACATTGAATGGGAATGATTTGAATTAATTTATTTGTAAAGAATGTTTTACGCTAATTCATTTGTTGGACTGCGTCTTCAAGCTCATGAGTATGTTTCTTCCATTTTTTTTTCTTGTTTTGATCATCGAGTCTTCCAAGCTCCCTTCATAACTAAAAAATCTTTGGGATGCTCTTCTTTGCTTTCAAAACTAGTAGGAGCAAGCCTTTTCTTTTCTAATGCATGAGTGCATTTGACTTCCTTTATTGGAGCTATCTTGTCCTCCTCCCCTTCATTACCAGAGGGGTTACACTCACCATATCAATCGATGTGGATTTGCTCATGTCTAGATTATGTGGGCAATCCTTATATAGGTGAGGTTCTCCACACTCATTATCGATAGATTTCTTCATAGATATGGGTAGTAATTGGGAAGCTTGTGCATATGGAGATTCTCTAATGAAGTGATCCCATTACACCCAAAGCAAGGAACTCTCAATGAAGTAGTTTCTAGCTGAAATCTAGCCATATTCTAGGGTGGAACATTTACATAGTAAAATTGGCTATACTCAAGCTTTCCTTACCCATGAATTTGGCTGTAGTAGTCATCATATCCACTAGAATAATTTGGATAGCCAAAATAACTAGTAGATGGGTCATATTGTTGAGTGTATGCATCTTGTTGACTACTTTCTATGGCACTTTATTGCCCCATAATTTCTATAATAATAGGAGGAGAACATGGAATTATAGCTTGCTCAATTGGATCTTGTCAGCTTTGTCTACCTTCTTCAATTGTGTAGCATTAACAAATTTTATCTTACTAGTAGATGATCTCCATTTACGTTTGCCCTTCTGACTAGCTAAGAAAGCTTGATCTGCAACACACATCATTAATGTGTTCTGCTTGGATTGATCTTCCTGCAATAAAATGGAGATTAAGTTTTCAAATGTTAAGGCATTTGGTTTGCCTTTCATCATCAATGAAAGAGCAAAAGACGACTGTTAAGAACAACCTACTTAAGTAAATTATCTAGCAAGATTTCATCTACAAAAATTATCCATAGAATTTCCTTCATTCATACGAGCACTTTCTAATTATTCTTGGAGTTAAGCAACACAAGGCTCATTTCTTGCATACTATAACATTGTAAATGTATCCTAAACATCTTTTGTTGTCTTGTAGAAGCAAATATGAGAGATAATTACATGTTTGAGAGAAAACAATGTCAATGCATGTGCATACACTACAACATATGAGGGGCATACTGACGTTGCCTATACCAACGTTCCTGCCCGGCGTCGGTATAAACGTTGGAAAAATGGAATTAAGCATACCGATGATCACTTGAGCATCGGTATGACCGTTTAAAACAGACCGTCGGGATGTTTCGTGATCGTCGATATAGGCATCGGTATAGCATCAGTATAAGCATGGTATGAGCGTCGATAATTCATTGGTAATTACCGACGCGTATACCGATGCCTATACCAAGGCCATGTTTTAAACATACTGGGATCCCGAGAGCAAAAATCAACATTTTGTCCATGTTTTACACTAAGCACTACTTGCTTCTGTCGAACTTGTGCACGCGAACTGAATTGTGACCTGCATTGTCTTGTGCACACACACACACAGATCTCTCTCTATACACACATACACACTCTCTCTCTAGATCTCGCATCTTGGTAAGTGGCTCGGAATCTAGAGTGTTTTTCCCTTTGGTTTGACACTGGTTCTTAGAGGGTGATTACCTTGTAAGCCTAAAGTCTAGAGTAGTTGTGGTATGTTATTCTTTTTTTTCCCTTCTATCCAATGAAATCCTTTGATCTGTTTCCTAAGTTCCTTGCAATACTCAATTACTCAAAATCAGGTAAAAAACTCTTAATTTCACTTAGGGATTGCTCTACATATATGTAAGATCTAGGGAAATCATGGTCTATCTTAACTCTTTCTTATGACTTCTTTTAGTAGATAAGCACTTTTTATGTGTTTGCTATCCTCTAAGAATGCCCTTCAAACTCATACAAGGTCAAACGCTCAAGTTTTTCATCTCACAATTGCTTTGCATAGGAACTACCAGAGTAATCATGGTTTGTAGTTCAGGTATCTTTTACGAGTTTTTGAATGGTAATTCACTTGTATAGTTCTCTTATCTTGTATGGGTCACATTGGAGCCTAATTTTAGTCCAAAAATTTCAATAATCAACAGGAGATTGCTTTGTGGAGTGATCCTATCTAGGGCAATCGTGCCCTTTTTTTAGGCTCTTTGGATGATATTTTTGATGGACAACAAATTCCAATGTGCCACCATCTAGTAAAGTCCTAAGGGTTCTCACTAGATGTCCAATTAATGAAGTTAGAACTCATGATTTTTTTATAGAGCAATCACAGACCTAACACAAAAGTTTATTCTTTTAGGCTTATTGTCTTCTTTTTTACCTTTTCTTTGTAATGATGTGCTTCGAATTCATAGAGACTTGAGAAATCTTGAGATATGACGGTTGCAATTGTCTGACCACCCTATGACTGCTAGATATCTTCAACTTGGATTTTTAAAGTTGTTTTAAATTCAAATGATAACTTGCATCATTCTTTATGTCACCAATCATCAAACTTCATTAAAAATGTATTTAACGCCCTGGCTTTACCTACATGCAATTTCCCTACTTACACATGCAAGACTTGGCCAAAACTTGAGTTTTTTAATTCAATGCATTGAAACTACCTTCCCTAATATCTTGCTTGATCTAACATCACTAAAAACCTCTATCAAAGATCCATTACCTCTCTTTTTATTTGGTACAACTTCTATATGTGCCCACATCTTCTCCCAAGCAATGGTAGACCCTCTTGACACCCTCCATTTTCTTCTCCCAATGCCCACTCTTCTCTCTTGTCTATTCCTTTCTCACTTTAACACACTCAGCAATCGACTACTCGCTAGATGCTCTCAAAACTTCTCCAATCACCCACAAGATGTCTCTACGTGAATTTCAAATTACCCACAACAATCAACTTACTTTTTGATACTTTGGCACTTCTTTTGCTGATTTTCAAAAGCTAGAAGTCTGCTAAACTATTTGATGCTCTACTCTATCGATCTACATTACTTTTGCCATGAACATGATGATGGAAAATGACTTCCTAGCTACTCTTCTACCTATTCATATTGCTAAAATAGAGACTAATGAAGGAAAATAATAGAATTATGTGAGAAGAAAATTTTCAAACACAGAAAAGTGTTCACCAACACCTTCAACAAGTCTTCATACCACTTCCTGCAAGATTAAGCTTCAATGGAGACCTTGAATAGCAGCATGTCCCCAAGCATTTCTACTCCATTCAAGTGTATGAAGACATGCCCCATAGAGCTATGCAACTCAAATCATGCACTCTTGAGGAAGATTAGCCCAGAAACACACAAAAGTGGTGAGAAATGCATGCTTAAAGCATGCAAAAACATTTATCATAAATGAAGATGGGCTTGGGACACCTCAAGCACACCATGGAAACTCCAAATGAAGAAGGAAAAGAGAGATATGAGCCCAACAAGCAAGATGCACGGCAATTCACATTGAGCATTCCCAAAAGGTCACTTACAAACTAGGTTGTTTGTCCTTTATACTCAAAGGCATGACCCTTTTCACATAGAAAATGTACAAAATTAACTTAAAAATAGTCTTACAACTCATTTGAGTGCTGAAATGAGTGTTAAAAATCCCAAAGGAATTACATAGATCCGAGGAAGCACTCCAAAGGCTCAAGGATCCCTTGGGCTTCACAAAAATAGAGTGGTATTTCAAGATTATACATAATTGGATAAAAAAATAGAGATAGTAGACATAAATGGCCTCTTGGTTTGGAAATCTCTTTCCATTCAAGTTCCCTTATTGCTTGGCTTTGTCCAAGAGATATGGCATACCCTTCATGATGCAATGTGAAAATTTTGGTGGGCCCTTCTTATTCCTCCAATATTCTTTACGTCAAGTCTTTTCTTCACTTTGTTTTGCATTGAACCTTCTTCCAACATGTGACTACTTGTGAGCTATTGGATTTGAGAGTAATCCTTTGTGATTATAAGTCAAAATCAAGGGCTAGAAACAAAGGCATTTTTCTCACTTATGAAAGTTTTCACAACATGTGAGACATTATATCTGATTTTGATGCAAAGTGTGGATCAAACAAGATCAAGAGCTCTAAGAGAAAAATTGTGGATCCTACTTGTACCATTGCATTTAGATCATCTATCAATGGTGGATGTTTTTTTTGGCATAGATCAAGCCTTGTTCTATTTCTTATATAACTTGAGTCTTGAACATTCATTCATGTGTTGCATTAGATCAAAGAATGATTGTCTTAGACACTATTTAGCATATGTTGTCAGATCACCATTAAACCTTGCATTGAGCACACAAGTGGGTGAAGCCATCTATGTTGTAAATATTAATAAACAATTGGCCAAAAAAGTTTTTAAATTCTCAAGGTTTCCATCTTTTCTTGATTTTTTATGTCTTTCTACAACAACTTTTTCATGGTGTCATAGGCAAAGCTTTGAAAAGGAGTGATTTCATTGAGAATATCTTACAAAGTTTATGCAAGCAAACCTTGAGAGGATAAAACCATGATCAATGCTTAAAACTATAACAATCCAAATATTATGGACTTGTCTATTGATTTTCACAAAAGCTCAGTGGCACAATGTACACTCTATATTAGTTCAAGAACATGGTTGTTTTTGAATCTTAACCATGGTATAGAACATTAAATGGTTATAGATCCACATAACCACACCATATATGTTCCTTCATATGCTCATCTTCTTCAAGCTTGGAAATGTAAAAATGTTTGCTGCACTTTTTGCTTCTATTTCAACTCCCATTCATTATACGTCCGAGGTGATTGAGGCCTAGATTGTATGAGGAAAAAAACTACAAAATCTATAAAGTCAATCATTAACAAAGAAGTTGTTCAAAGGATGTGTTTTAGAGATATTTATCATAAGAAAAAAAATCTTTGTGATCAAATGGTTTTCATGGGTATTTAGAAGGTTAGTGAAGATGGATTTGTATGCAGGTGTCACAACCCAAATTTGATGGCTTTTCATAATGGTAAGCACTAAGATAAGGATTCGTACCTTGACATTTGAGGAGTTTAGAGCTATGCTGCAAGAAGAAGAGATGTGACTCAAGATTAAAGATCTTGGTATTGGTGGATGTTTGGAAATCATGGCAAAGACCAAAGAAAAAGATAATAAGAAGAGGGATGGGAAGAACAATTTCAAAGGGAAATGCTTACTATGATGGATAAGAACGAAAAAGGAAAGACAGGATGGAGCGTGTAGATCCTCCTCAAAAGGCAAGGATGTTGTTAACATGTTTGAAGTTGAGCTAGAGTTATTCATAAACCTTGATTTCTATTATAAAGCCTAAAGACAAATAACTCAATTAGTACTTTATATTTGTGCAACATTTTACATGATCAAAGAAGAAAAAGGGGTGGTTACATTGTTTGAACCTCTAAGAGAATCTATCAATGTAACATTGGGAACTAATGAAGAATTCCGTGTTGAAAGCACATTTACTCAAGACCAAGGCAATGCATGAAATATTTGAAGGTTTTTGATAGGAAAAGAACAGAAAAAATCATTTTCAAAAGAGATTAGAAGCTAAAAAAAATATAATCTAGAGTTTGTGTATTTTATCTTTGGTAAGATGGCAATTAAAGCACTTGGTGGATTATTATACCTTATGCTACTTGCTGAATTAACTACGTAATACAAATTATTACTACCATACACTTCAACAAAGCGAGATTATGGTTCTTTTTCTTTTCATGTGTTCAAATTGATCATTAGTAAATTCAATGGAAAAGGCGAGCTCTCTAAAAGATGTAGTTACACCATCATGGATATGGCATGATTCATGCTAAAAGTAAATGGGTTATGAAACACTCTTTGGATCTAATGAATCAACATTATACATTTTGAACTACTGCTACACAAGTTCATTAAAATGAAAATTCATGCTTCAAGTCAAGAAACAAGCCTTTTGTTGCACAGTTCATATTTTTTGGATGTGAGTGTTATGTTGATGTTTCAAATCAAGAAAGAACAAAATTGGAGGGTAAGGGTACAAAATGCATCTTTCTTTTCTATAGATTGGAATTCAAGGATTATAGGTTATACTCTCTAGATGCAAATAAAGTAACTACTAGCTATGATGTGGTGTTTGTGGAAGAGTGTTTAGTCACTTATAGTAGAGTAATAAAAAATAATAAGCTATCAATCCAATGAGAAGACACCAACAAGATGCAATAATAGGCATGAGGAAACGTATTGGATTGGATCAAGAAGAAGATTAATAGTAATTAACCCTTAATTGCTTTTCAACACAATAATGACTTATGTGTAGAAATATGCTTGTCATATTAAGATCATCTCGCATATGCATTAATGAGTGAACAATGACACAAGAAATTGGATGGTAAAGCAATGAAATGTATTTTTGTTGGGTGCAATTCTAAAAGCTAAGTCTATCATTTGTATCATCCATAGACTAAATGCATTTTGGTTAGCTGTGATGTTGTTTTTGTGGAAGATGCAATTCAGCCATTACTTTCATGTACCAAGGAGACTTCAATTAGCTCTAGAGATGCATATGAAACTTTGTTGCCTCTTTCCACAGGTGGACAATCATGTGCTTGTCTGAATGAGGCAACTTCTCAGCCTTTATAGGTTCCACATGATGATGAAAATCATTCCATTTCTAATGTAGATTTACATGATGCACTTGTTGATGAGAGGGATGATATAGAGGAGGCAAAAACTATGCCCAAATGGATGGTTCAGACTTTGAGAGATAGCAAATTAGATTCACCTATGTACCTATTTAGGCTCTCGTTTGCACTAAATTGTTATGCGATGGTTGTGTCTAGTCTTTGTAATGAGAATGAGCCTGTTTCTTTTGATGAAGCACAAATTTCAAGAAATTGGATGGATACTATGCAATCAAAGTATGATGCTATTATGAAGAATGGTACCTAGTCTTTATGTGATTTGCCTCTAGGCAAAAAGGTCATTGGCACTAAATGGGTATACAAGCTGAAATGTAATCCCAAAGGAACAATTGATAGGTATAAGGCTAGGCTTGTTCCAAAAGGTTATGCTCAAGAGGGAGGCATTGATTTTGATGAGACCTTTGCACCCACTTGCCGAGTGTCCACTATTCGCAACATTTGTGCACTTGTAGTTCATCGTGGTTAGAATGTACACTAGTTGGACATGAAAATTGCATTTCTAAATGTGACTTACATGAACAAATGTATGTACTTCAGCCCCATGGTTTTGTGCAGAACGGGCATGAAAACAAAGTGTGCATGTTGAAAAAGGCATAATTTGGTTTGAAGCAAGCATCGTGTGCTTGGTATGAAAAGATATATGCCTATTTGATTTCACATGGTTTTGAGAACATTCCAACTAAAAGCACCTTATATATTAAGCGTGCAGATGATGTACTTTTTATCATTGTTGCATATGTTGATGACATGCTGCTCAATAGTCCTAATGAGAAGCATATTGCTGAATTTAAGGGTGATTTGCATGCCTCTTTTGAGATGTCAGATTTGGGGCATTTACATCATTATTTGAACATTCCAATTTTGCAAGTTGATAGGAGAATAGATCTATGTCAAACAAAATACATTGACACATTATTGTAGCATTTCAACATTGAAGATTGCAAACCTATTTCCACTCCTATTGAAATAGGTTTACGATTGAGTCTTCGTGATGTTGGAGATACATTTGATGTTGTTCTCTATCACTAGGCTTTTGGATGCTTGATCTTATTATGCTTAACTCAACCTGATATTCAGTTTGCTATCACTCAAATGAGCAGGTCTATATGTTGGCAAGTGGTTAAGCACATCTTCTGCTACTTGAGTGTTACCCAGCTACTTGGGTTGTTTTATCCCAAGGGGGATCATTACTATCAGATTTACATGCTTTGTGTGACTCAGATTGGGCTGGTTGCTATGACAATCATGTGTCCACCAATGTTTGTTGTTGCGTGCTTGTTAGCTCATGCATATCTTGATTGAGCAAGACACAGCTTACTATGTCCATTTCTAGTTGTGATGCTGAGTAAAGGGAAGATTTCATAGGAACTGTGTGGCTTAGATGCCTCTTGGTTGATTTGGGTGTTGGTCAACCTTATGCCAGCACCATCTTCACTGACAGTTAGAGCACATTGACAGTTGCAAGGAACCTTGTGTTCCATGCTTGCAAAAAGCACATTGAGGTGCACTATCATTATGTCAGAGATAGGTTCTCTACTAGAGAGACTAGTTTGGCATATGTGCCTACCCAGAATAATGTTGCAGACCTTTTCACAAAGGCTCTACCTAGGGAGACATTTGAAGCTTTCTGCAAAGCTTTGGGCTTACTTCCTTTCGTGGATTGATCTCTTTCCACATAGCTTGGCACTTCCTTATACTTGAATGCCAGCTCCTTGTTTATCGCATCAATCTTAGGGGGGATTTGCTGATATATTTTGGTAATGATATGAGTGAGCACACTTAGGAATGTTGGGGCACTTTTTCCCTTCTTTATGAGGTTTTTCCCCTCGACTTGTATATATTCCTATAACCTTAATGGGTTAGTTATCTTTATACATTCAATTGGTAATTCATTCATAATTGTGTTGTGCTCCAAGCTTCTTCTTCTTCCTTGTGTTGCTCATGTGCTTATGCAAACAACAAACTCCAATAGTATGGAAAGAAGTCCCATTCAATTTTGTACAACTTATGAAAACTGAAGAAAATGATTAAATGATAGAGTGCTATTACAATAGACCTCCACTTAAACAACAACATCCACCTAGGCCCATGTATCATCCACCAAACATGTAAGTGATCAATAGAGGCTTCACTATTGCAATCAACATAGAGCTAGATATGAGTTAGCTAGAATTGAATAGAAGGGGCTTTGATGTGAGAAAAAACTTTTCAGCGTTGAACTAATAGTCAAGGAAAAGAAGAGGAAAGATCAAAAGATAGTGCAAAGATAAGAGATAGACAAGGAGAAACCATAATCTTTTGAAATTCATAAAAAATGCAAGAATTTATGAGGTGAAAGAACAAAAGATTATGCATATGATGCCAAAAGGGGACGCCACACCACAAGGAACACTGATTGCATAACACATATTGTCATAGAGGCAAAGAAAAACAATAAATTGTGAGTATGTATAAACATGAAGAAGGTCAATGCAACAATCATAAGATTGTAAAGAAAAAAAAGAAATTGTGAGTATGTATAATCTTTAAGAAAGTCAATGCAACAATCATAAGACACTGTTATTTTCTTCCAACCATTGACCATGTTTTGGGAAGAGTGATCAACAAGGAAGTGTATCGCTTCCTTGATGGATTTTTGGGATATAATAAGGTACTTATAGTTCTTGAAGAACAACATAAAGTAGATTTTTCCATTAGATGGGGTCTACTACCCTTTAAAATCATGTCAATTGGCTGTACTGATTCACTTGCAACTTCCAAATGGTTGATGTGTCATGTGTTCAGAGAATTTCTTAGGAAAACTTGGGAAGTAGATTTGGATTAGCTTTGTTCACTCATAACAATGGCTTGTAAAGCATGTGCATTCTGCTTCTTCTAAGCTCGAAGAAGATCTAGATCACGTTGGACCTTCACTCAAAGATTTGATGGATCTTGCATTGGAATTGGCTCTAGATCAACCCTATTGGCCTTGTGACATTAAAATTGCAAAAATTTTGAACTCTCAGAGTGTGTAATTTTTTCCATCAAGCTTGCCTTTAGTGAATGCAGATGGGCGAATGAAAATTGGTTCAACAATAACATTAACATATGCATCCTCATTATAAGATGCCATAACTCATGCACTATGGTGATAATAAAAGTATCCTTATATGTTCAAAAAGTAATCCGCTTTATTAATAGATACCTAACAAGTCTGATAGCATGTAAGAAAGAAGTTATGCAAGAAAAGGTAGGAGCAATAGAAGAGAGGAAAAAAACTATAGTAGAATTTTAAAAAGATCACTACTAACAACAAGTACAAAGATGATGGATTTTTCCACCCTTGAAACCTCAAGGTAGGGCTCTAGGTAGGGGATTAAAAGGTGGATGTATGCTGGCTCAATTTGATGTATCGACTAGTGCATACAACTAAAAGACATGGGTGATTGAACATGGGAATCATGGGCACTATGCCCAGACCCCTTCTAAGGGGGCCAGTGGCTACCCCTGGAACCTCTCAGTCAAAGCTGATCACTACTGCCTCATACCCCACAATTGGGGAGCCTAGTAACATTCTTTCCTTATAATATCTCAAATGCTCCAATTCAACCTTCATCCAACATGCAACTTGGGATTCCCATCCATTGGGTAATGCACAATTGTCTTTTCCTCATAATGGGGTCCTTGCAAAATGTACAATAGCATATATAGTCATGAGGGGTAGACATTGATCATATACTACCCAGCAACACCATCACAAGTTCATGAAGCAAGCAAAAACCCCAATAAATTACAACACCACAACACACAACTAATTTATATAAGAAGAAGATCGAGTCTAGACAAAAGAAGATATCCTATGCTCAAAAGAATCGATCATAGATGTGAAGATAGAAAAGAGAAGAAACATTTCCTCTCAATCTAAATCACGATGAATTAAAAAACAAGAACTTAACCGTGGTTTGTGCATCGTTCTTCGTCGTAGCTTTCACTTCTACCCACTTGGTTAGATAATCTATGGCAACAATGATGTATTCAGCATGTGAACCCTTAGTCAGAGGGTTAATAGGGCCTACGAAGTCTATTCCCCACTTAGAGAATGCACGCCCACCCATCATAGGTTTCAGTGGCATCTCATCCTTTCGTATAGGGTACTGGGTTTGCTGACAAACCTCACACCTCTTCACATAGGTATGTGCATCCATGTGAAGAGTTGGCCACCAAAGACCTACAAATAAAATTGCTTTGATCACCCGATCTGGTCCAAAGTGTCCTCCTGCTACACCTTGGTGAGCAGTCTCTAATATCTTGAGGTATTCGCTCTCATGGACACATAGTCTTAGGTAACCATCTTTACCACGTTTGTATAAATTATCACCAATGATTGCGTAATCTAAGGATTCTTGTTCCAAACTCCTTTATCTAGCCAAAGTCATATCTTGAGGGAATTTTTTTGTCCTCAGAAAGGCTACTAATGGTTCACTCCAATTTGGTACTAAAGATATTCGATAAAGAGTAGCATGTTCCACGGGTGGTTTAGTGCAACAGATCGGGCATTCCTTACACAATTTATGAACATCAGCTTCCATAGTTGGCCAATGCACTCCGAGTCTCCTTAGTGTCTGTAGGGTTTTTTGCTTTGAGTAGTGTTGCTCTAATGCACCTACATGTGCTAATTGCAACCATCTTGCGTACTCATCCTCTTCCACACAACAAGATAGGATCCCTTGATCTGTATGCTTGTACATACTTCCTGCTATGATCTGGTATTTTTGGGCCTTTACTATCTCCCTATCTTGAGTGCTTACTATTGGATGTTTAGGCCCGTATGTCAATACTGGCACCAGTGTCTTAGCTCATTGAGGTACAACTTCCAGATTAAACAAGTAAGCATCAGGAAGGTCATCTGATACTCCTTGTGGGGCCTCTCTCGATGTGAGCCTAGAGAGATGGTCTACTCTCAAATGAGTCTTGCCTCTCCTCACCACTACCTCAAAGTCGTATTCCATTAGTAAGAGGAACCATCTTACTAATCTGCCTGTATTGCATGGCTTGTTCACCAAGTATAGTAGAGCTTGATGATCAGTAAAAAATTTAAACTTATTTGCAAGCAAATAGTGTCTAAACTTTTTAACTGCATATACCATGACTAACCCTTCTCTCTCAGTAGTGGTATAATTTCGTTCAGCTGCATTTAACTATCTACTAGCATAGGCAATTGGAAGATCCATATTACCTTCACCAGTCGATTGTGCAAGAACACATCCAATGGCATAATTGGACGCATCCACATGCACATGGAAGGGCTTATTCCAATCTGGTGTAATCAAGATTGGTGCTGAGCATAATCGCCGTTTAACTTCATTGAAGGAGTTCTCACACTCATCTGTCCACTCAAAGTTAGTCAAAAGTCCGTACAAAGGCTTTGCAATGATGGCATACATGTGTATAAAACGTCGGTAATAACCACAATGCCCCATGAAAGCTTGCACTTCTTTGACATTCCTTGGCCTATGTAGTTCTGCGATAGCTCTCACTTTCTTGTCATCAGTGGACATGCCATTTTTTGACACAATGTGTCCTAGAATTTTGCCTTGCCTGACCATGAAAACACACTTTTTTGGGTTCAAGCAAACTTGATATTCTCTACATCTATCAAAGATTTGTCTGAGTTCAGGTATATGGGTCTGTCTAATGCTGGAATGAGCACAAAGATCATCAACATAGACTTCCAAGTTCTTCCTCAAGAACTCTTTAAACACATGGCACATCAGCCTCTGGAAGGTTGCAGGTGCATTGGTAAGCACAAATGGCATTACCCGAAAAGCAAATATGTCCCACTCTGTGGCAAAAGCCGTCTTATGCTGATCTTCTGGTGCAATGGCTACTTGATTGTAGCCAGAGAACCCATCTAAGAAGCTATACACTTCCTTGCCTGCTACCCTTTCTAATAGATGCTCAGTGATAGGAAGCGGATAACTATCCCTGATAGTGGTTGCGTTAACCTTCTTTAAGTTAATGCATACACGTAATTTGCCATTCTTTTTGGGCACCACTACAATGGGGGAGACCCATTCACTGTGTTCAATTTCATAGATGAATCCAGCTTCAACCAAGCGATCTATCTCCTCTTTGATCTTGGCAGCATAGTTGTCATTGTATGTGTATGGCTTTTGTTTAGAGGGCCTGGCATCTGAGGTCATGGGGATCGTGTGAGAGCATATGTCGGGGTCTACACCTTTTAGGTCCTTGTAGCTCCAAGCGAATACATCTCTGTACTCTCTTAGCAAAGCTACCAGCTCCCACTCTTCTTCTTCCGTCAAGTCATGTCCTATGTATGTGCATCTTTCTTCTCCCTCTTCTATGGCTACAACTATTTTCTTGGTAGTTTCCTTGCTATCATAGGCCTCTCCTGCTTGTGCCTCACGTTTAGGCATTCTTATCATGACTCTCCTATCATCTATCTCATATTTTTTAAAGTTTTCAGGGACCTCAAACAAGGATTCTTCTTCCTCCGATGTGACCTCCCTCTTCTTTCTTTTCTTTCCTTCACTTTTAGTGGTCACTTGTGTGGTTAATCTCATATCATTAATGATCTCTTCATGTCTCTGAGGGTGGACTTCTACCTCATAGAAGTATTCTTCATCTGATGCAAAAGGTGGATCCATAATGATTGACTCTAGATCGGAGTCACTTGCATCCTCAATTGCATCAGGGCTAGGTTCACATTCTTCTAAAATTGAGTCTCCCATGATTGGCTCTATTGAGAAGACTGAAATGTCATAGCCATCCTCATCAGAGTGAGGTGTCCATTGTTCTTCATTGATGGCTACATCCATTGTTGCTAAAATTTCTGCCCAGCTGTGAGGTTCAAATTCTTCGTCAGGAAATACTACAGGTGCATAGGCTGGGTCTTGAGTTGATCTATGAGTATCCTTAGCACCTACTTCTCTTGCTTTTTCTCTCTTCTCCTCTTCTACTGCCACCTTGCACATCCATAAGTGTGTGTCTTCATGCATCCATGAGGATCCTGATCCTATGGAATGCACTGACTCCGTGTCATCCTTGGCTCTATGGATGGGATTCCATTGGATGGGAGGGACATCTCTATGAGAGTAATCCTTGAGATTGACTTTGGTTGTGACACCTAAGTGTTGCAAGTACAAAGAATTAGTTCCCCAATCCTGTACCACTTGCAATTGCCGCATAAATGGTCTCCCCAATATCATCTCGTAGGCTTGGCTTTTGCTAAAGTCGCATATAGCAAAAGTATGCTCGAACTCAACACCACATGTAGTGAGAGTTATTCCTTCTAGCAATCCTAAGGGCCTCTGAATATGAACATCGGCCATCTGCAATTTCATTCTCGTCGGCCTGAGTGCTGGCTTGCCCCAACGCTTCCATAGGGAAGTGGTAGCAATTGCAACTCCTGCACCTGAGTCCAAAATTGCCTTGGTTGTGTATCCATGATGGGTAACTGGGAGATAGGTATTTCCTTCTTCTCCTTCACTCATGTCTCCTATCTTATCCAATGGTATTTTTGGTACTGTTCTGTGGGATCCTACCTGGGAACAAGATTTTTTTATGTTTGGCACTTGTTTGGCTACATGTTTCCACACTTCTGGCTTAACTTTGAGTAGCTCTTCTAAAGTGAGGTTGCACTGCACTTTAGTGTTCTTTACTACCTCCGTATTCCTAGGTATGATCGAGTCTTCGTTTCTTATCATGACCGTGGGTGCTCTCATGCATGTTGACTTAGTTTCCCATGGGCCTGTGAAATGTGGTAACTCTTGCAAGGAATTAGGCTCAAAATCTAATCTCTCATGAGATTGGGCACTCTCCTGCTCTTCATAAATAGAAGGAATGTCTTGTGGAAATTGATCGTGCACGTCATCCACAAGCTCAATTGGAGGTGGATCTTCACTTTCTTTAGCCCATTTTTCTTCTTGAATCTCTCTCAAGAACTCTGGTGAATACTTATTCATAGAAGAAGAGGTGTGTGGTTCAGTGGAGTTAGGCACATAAGCTTCCTGGGGAGGAATGCTTATTCTATCTCTTGCACTCTCCTTAATCTGGGAGGTGGCTCCTTTCCCAGACTTTGTAAGTAACCTCTCCAATCTATCTAATAGACCATCGAAATGCAAGGGTGTTCTTGTGGAGCTAGAGCCATTGAACAAGCGACTGGCTTCAAACATGGCTTGAGCCAATTCGACCATCTTAGCACAAAGCTTTGTTCCCTCTATCTCTAGATCGGCTCTAGGGTAACATTTGTCATGATGTGTCATGTTTGGCCCTTCCTAGATTTTGGCCTGATATGCTTTAAGAATCATGTCTAGATCCTCAGGAGTGGGATCCGCTAGGACTAATCCTACTCTGGGTGGTGGGTGGGCTAGGTGTGGTGGATTAGAAAGTTGGGGAATGGAAGGTGATGGGTTGGGGGAAGATGGAAAGGGTGGTGGTGGGGTAGTGTGAGAGTGGTTTTGAGATGTGAGTTCACTTATCTTTGCTTTGGTTTCTCTCAAGCTTTCTTCAAGTTCGCTCATTTTATGTGACCATTGTCTTTTCATTCTCTCCCGACTATCTCTCCATGCTCTTGTCCTTTTCTTGGTTATACTCTCTATCTCGCTAACCTCAAAACTCTTTTCCTGCCCTACTCCTTGAGTTTGCTGCAAAGCTTGAGCTCGGGTAACTACTTGCACTGGGGCAGTGGAAGTCACACTTCCTGTAGAATCTACTACTAACCCGATAACATTGATAGGAGTGATTTTTGTTACATTCTGTGGATTCTTTGGGCAGTCTCACAAGAGGTGCTCCTTTCCGCAATCTTGACAAAAGCCTTGAATGGTTACAGATTGGGGTTGTGTGGGGGAGGCATCGGGCAATCACGAATGAGGTGATCTCCCTGACATTGGTAGCATGGTCCTCTAAGGAATGGGGGTCTTACTTGCCTAGGTTGAGGTCTAGAATTGGGATTCGCATACATAACATTTGCATACTCTGGCTCCCAACTTTGTTCACTCGGTTCTTTGTAATAATAGGCCTCATTATGCTCAGGTGACCGCATGTAATATGCCTTGGGGCTATCAATATGTGTGGAGTCAAAACTATGGTCACTTGGATCACTTTCTGATAGCGAGGGTGTTACTGGGACTATGACTCTATTCAGATTTTCTTCTGCAGTTGCGTACTTTATGGGAATCACATTGGCTGGAGCAGGAGGTTGTTGGGCTAGCACTGGTTGAGGTCTTTGTTGGTTTTGGCAGGGTTGCTGATAAGGTTGTTGTGGCCTACCATATTGCTGTGGAGGGTACTGGTTCTGTTATCTTCCTTGTTGTGGATAGGGCTGAGGGTAGGTTTGCCTAACCGCTTGCTTATTGTATGGGCAATCTTGTGCAGTGTGATTAGTGTATTTCCTTTCTATGGTGCAGTACTGGCTATTAGGATTCACTTGGGGTTGAGCCATAATGGGACATACGTTCGCCATATGGTCACCTCCACAAGTATAGCACTGCTTTACTGGGGCAAATCTTGGGATTTGTTTGCTAGAGACACCTAGCTTTTGAGCTACCTTCTCTGCAAGTTCCTCAATAGATGTGGATTGAGTGGAAGAGAGGCTAGTAGAACTATCTGAATCTCTGTAGATTTTTGAAAGTTCTAATTCCTCCCCTAGGTTATCCTCAATGTCTATGCACATGCGTACACACTCTTCTATGGTTTTGGGGTCTTTTAGATACACATATGATTTAAGCTTGGTACTCAGCAATCCATCTAAAAACAAAGCCACTTGCTTGGCTGGTGTGGGTAACTCAGGCATCGGACACCTCTCTAGGTATTGTCTAAACCGTCTTCCTACCAGTCGGATTGTCTCTTGAGGTGTTTGCTGGAAGCTATGAATTAGGGAGGAAGTATTATGCCGTATGCCACTCTTAGAGAACTCAGTGACGAAAGCTTATAAAAGTTGGTCTATGCTCCTAAACTGCCTCTCATGTAGTGATTGAAACCATGTAAGAGCTGTGTTTCTAAGAGTTAGACCAAAAGCATTGTATTGTGTGAATAGGTCCTCAACCTGTTCAGCTCTCAAGACTTGCCTAAATTCTGCCACATGGTCGTAAGGGTCTCTAGTGCCATCGAAGTAATTTTTCATGGACTTCACCACGTGAGTTGGCCTCAGGGTCCTAGTGTGTTCTCTCGGCCTTGGCAAAGGGAAATCATCAGCATTTCTTTGGTTCCTTGGGGCTCTAGGTCTCTCGGTTTCTTCTCTATCTGTCTCTGTTCTCATCCTTTCTCTTCCTAGGGGGTTGGCAAAGCTTACTTCAGGTATGTCTCTACTTCTATCTCGTTGAGCTCCATGAGCTTGCGAGGTCCCAGCTCCTTGGTGACTGTAGGACACATTGGACCGAGGTTGGGGAAAAACAAATTCACCCTTCCAAGTGTAGGCATGTCTCCCATCCTCTGAGAACACGAAGATCTCTGTGACATATTGTCTAGGTAGGCTACTTTGCCTAGGCTATCAGGGTCTTTAAACTCATAGATTGTGAGAGCACCTACTTCATGAGGTTGGGCAAGCTTATATCTCCAAAAAGCCTCATCGGTTTCTCGGTTTAAAAGCAAATCTATGCTTTTATTATCCTGGGGAATCCACTCTGGAGTCATGATCCTGGTCAAGATAGATTTACCACGGGGAGTCCTCGGCTCTCTCTCTAAGTTTCCTTTCTGTATGTCACCCATGTTAGTCTCAACGATCACATTGCCAAATTCGTCTGTCCTATCTAGGTGATCGGTGACTACATACATAGTCCCCTCTTTATCTAGATATGCTCCATTCTCGAACTTGATTATCGGGTGTTCTAGTCCGTGGGGTTGATCGGGGTTCTTAATCTGGACCACCGATCTTCTCAGGCCGTCTTCGTAGATGCGAGCACCTAGACGATTAGTCCTGATGTATTCCAATTGAGTCTTGTAAGGTCCTTCTGGCTTTTCTAGATACACCACCCCTGAGCTACCTACTAGTCTCTCCATGTTATAGGACATCTCAGAATCACTTGTTTTTTATCTAGGAGTGTACGGGTAATCACTCAACTACTAGGCCCAAGACCTAGTAGTGTGATTGACACTAGCTTTAGAAGATCTGAGGCTTTGTCGGTCTCGGCCTAAGTGTCTGCCTGACCTAAGGTTCATATGCCTGGTTTCTCTACCCCCTTGGTCCAAAGTACACTCTCGTTGCAGGTTAATCTGCACCAATCACTTTGTTCTTTTTAGCTGACTATTGTGTTAAGCTCTTGTTTGAAATCATGTCGTCAGGAACACTTAAGTGAATTTTGCACTTGATATTTGCTCGATTCAAGTTTACTTTTGTTCCTTAGAATTTTTGCACTTAAGTTCTACTTAATGCTTTTACTTTGTTGATTAGTTCTCTTGGACTTGATTAGTGACTAGCGTTGCTCTAATTAATCACCACACCTAAGTCGTACTTAGCCTAGGCTAGGAATTGACAAAGGAGGGTTGAGAGAACTTCCAACCTCGATCCTCTAGTTTCTCAGACTGCTGCACTAGCCCAGGAAGCCTTCTCCCAAGCTTGGTACTCACCCTTGCTAGCTTGCTTTGAATTGCCTGGATTGCACACAATGTTCCTGCAAAAGTTCACAAGTTAATATAGCTCCTTTACCATAATGGATTGAAAGACACACATCAACAGTTACAGGCCTCCCTTGGAGTAACTCACTGTACCCCCAAAATCTTATGACCACCTAGTCCCACCTAAAGGCCAACTTAAAAATACATGTTATAAAACTCCAAGCTTTCCAACGAGACCAAAATCTCATCAATCGGAGTTCGTATGGTGAAGTTATGACCATTCAGGCGTTTTAGGGGTCAAAACAGGCTCTCAGGGTTTAGGAAATTCCTCCCTGGTTTTTAGGTATTTTGCCCACTTCTAAGGCTCTAATATCATCCCAATGTGTCCAAAATTCAGCCCAAAAGTACCTCAATTCACTCAATTAATTCACCCTAAAAATTCATGCATTAAGCCGGTGTATCGCGATAGGTCGGGTCAGAGTGTTGCGATAGGTGGAAGTGTCGCAATACTTGGGAGTGTCGCGATAGGTCGAAGCGTCGCGATAGGTCGAAGTGTCGCGATACCTCGGTGTGTCGCGATACTTAGGAGTGTTGCGATAGGTGGAAGTGTCGCGATAGGTGGAAGTGTCGTGATAGGTCGAAGTGTCGCGATACTTGGGAGTGTCGCGATAGGTCGAAGTGTCACGATACTTGGGAGTGTCGCGATACCTCGGTGTGTTGCGATACTTGGGAGTGTCGTGATACCTCGGTGTGTCGCGATACTTGGGAGTGTCGTGATACTTGGGAGTGTCGCGATACCTCGGTGTGTCATGATAGACCGAGATATGGTGAATTTTGCTGATCAGGCTAGTGATCCTAGGAGCTCTCAGGCTGCGCTATGTCGTGGTGCACTCAGAATCGTGATTGGGTCAACTTTTCGATGTGTCGCAATAGCTCAAGCTCGACGCCTCGGGGCTTGCGTAGAAAGATTCCATACCTGCTGAGCTTGCTGGAGATGGTGATGATGCTGAAACCTGCAAGAAACACGCAAAAACACACAAAACAACAATGCACTCTCGCTCTCTCTCAAACTCGCACAAAGCAAATGAGAAGAATGACAAGGAAGAGGGAATGTGAAGTGGAGAAGGAGATGAAGATGGAGGTGGAGATGGAGATAGAGAAAAAACAAGAAAATTACCTACTACTTACCATTCCAACGCGTCCTCTCTACGTCTTACCATCAGACGCTCGTCCTCAAAGCTCGAATCCACGGCAACGGCGCCAAAATTTGGTGTAGCTCAGTGATGAGTAGCACCTCTTTTAATGTCAATCCGGGAAGACATGAGGATGTCATGAAGACCTCGAGCAAGTGAAGGCACAAATGTGTGAGTGAGAAGCACACAAACATGCACACACATACACACACATGTGCACACACGGCAAGAACAAAGAGAGTAAGACAATGGAATCACTTCTATTACGACCAAGTTCTCATACAAGATCAAAACTACAAGAAGCTACCCCAAAAATGAGCTCTCTAGCTCTATTTATAGTTTTTGACTAGCTTTGGCCCTGTCCAAACCTAGTGTCTGGCCTAGTTAAAAATTAGGTTCCAGGGCTTATTTGAGGGGTCAAACGAGGTCTAAAAAATATGAAAATTGGTAGGGACTTACTTCTAAGGCTCCTCAAGCTCGAGGACTCCTCAACTTGTACAAAATGGAGCTACAAAAAGGTGAAACGGTATTTACAAGGGTTTTTAGTGATGAGAATCATTTTTAAAATGATGTAAGGTTTGGAAAAATTTAATGGGTTGCCTTAGTGCTTGATCTGCATGTATGTCTGTACTTGCTTCTTCGCATGTATGATGCCAATAGATGGTCATCATTTATACCTGGATTTGAAGTCATATTCATAATCAGTGAGAATCCTCTTACTCCTTTGTATAGTCATTTCAATCTTTCCTTGATTTGTAGCCTCCTTGGTAGTTGCTATTGTAGTTGTTTTTGTAGTTGTTATTGTATCCTTGATGGTGATTCAATCTTCCTCTTGATTGTGTATATCCACCTCTTTGATATCCTCTACCTCTCTGATTCTTGAAGTTCCTGTAACACTCATCTGTAGTATGATTTGACAATCCACAAATATTACATGGTGAGGAGTTATAAGGTCTCCCCCTACCTTGCTTACCTCCTCTGTCCCTTCCTCTTGAGGTTCTACCTCTCCTTGCATAATTGGCTTGGGAGGTAGCTCCTTCATCCTCAATTTTCTTGTTCCCTTTCTCTTTGGACTTACTTTTATCAGTGTATAGGGCAGAAGAGCTATTAACTCTTGATGAATCTCCATTCTTGTTGAGCTTGGCTTCATGGGTAAAGAGTTGCCCCATGAGTGTGGTAAGATCTGGAATCTGCATGTCCATGTACAAGTCCATGGCAGTTGTGAAGCTCTCCCATTTGTCATCAGCTTTAATACCATTGATTACTTGTCTTAAAATTCTTCAATCTCTTCTCCTATGCTTGCCAATTGATCTGCTACATCTTTGACTTTGGTCACATACACTAAGATGCCTTGCTTGGGTTGCTTTCTTTGAGTGGTAAACTCAATCCACAATTGGTTCTTCCTAGCCCTTGTGTTGGAAGAAAAATATGAAGACAATGTTTCCCAAGTCTCTTGGGGATGTCTTACAGTTTCTAATGTGTGGAAGAAGAAAATAAAAAATTGAGTTAAGTAAGTAAGACGTTTCTAATGCATCCTTGGCGCACCATGCATTGAGTCTTTCATGCTCCTCTCTTGTAGGTTGTCCTTTGCTTCTGAATATGGGCATCTCCTCATCTCTTGAGATGTATCCAAAGAGGCTCCTTCCTTGCAAGTATTTCTTCATCCTCAAGGACCATGCTTGATAGTTGTTCCTATCCACTTTATCAATGAAAGAAGGAAAACCATCTCCCATTTTACCTTAGCTTTGCTCTGATACCACTGTTGGAGAGATGGATGGGCACTCCAAGAAATGAGTAGGTACTACAAATCTCTGCTTTGTACTAGCCCCTTCTTGCTTAATATTAAGTTGTAGGCCCTCTTAGCTTTCCAATGACACTATACAAGTGCCTATGTACTTTGGAAATGATGTGAGAAATGATTGAATCAAAACAAACTACTTCCAAGTTGAAGGATCAATGAAAACCTTCTATTTTTGTTCACAGACCTATTGCTTGTTGTGCTCAGTGCTTCCAGTACAGTAGGAATTAGAAAAATTACTTTTGGAGATATCAGATTAGCTTAATGAGCTAATGATTCCAAGTAGAATCACTTAAAATGATGCACTATACATAAAGCAATCAATTTAGCAATCAAATCATTACCCTCGATTTTTTAGGACCTCTGTAGGGTTTGACCAGTGGGTACTTTGATGCACTTTTCTCCGGATTGGCTGAATGGATTATCTTCACACTTTGTGAGCATGTAGAGGACTTGGAGCTGATTCCAACAAGCTATAGAACATTGAAAGTGGTGAAGGAATGACTAAGATATGAGCAATACAAAATGATTGTTTTGAGTAACTATGACAGAGAGACCATAGATGAAAAGTATTGATCTATTTGTATTAGAAGACAATGTTGTACAAGATCATAGGCATGATAATCAATGCCTAATGATAATGATTAGTGTAGGCTATGATGTGAGCCTCACTCTCTTACAAAGTAATCACCAAGAAGTCAGAAAAAGTGATCTCTGTACTGCGAGTTTTTCAAACCATCTTTTATAGATGGGTTGTTTGAATTTGAATTTGAATTCTCCATTGGCTCTCACTAAAAGTGATCCTCTAATCTAGGAGATATTCTCTCAAGTAGAGTCGTGACTTTTCCACTAACAAATTCCACGAGTTTAGTGGTAGTTACAAGTATTCTTCCAAGTCAATTTGACTTTTACAAATGGTAAAAGATAAAAGCTTCCTAGAAATGGTTTCCATGGAGCTTCAAAAAAATTTAGCCAAATGTGTAGGCTTGGTATTTGCACCAACAGTTCCCTAAGGAAGTCCCCCATGGATTGCCACCCTCTCGTGGAAACATTGATCATGCAATCGATCTATTTCTAGGAACCAAGCCAAAATCTCAAAATCCCTACTGTCTCCCCTATGTCCAAAATCTAGAAGTCAAGAAACAAATCAATAACTATCTAGATAATGGATTTATTCGGCCAATGCAGTCCCCCTTGGGTCACAGCCATTCTTCTTTTAAAAAATAAAGATGGTACTATGAGGTTGTGTGTCGATTATAGGGTGTTAAACAATCTTACAATAAAAAATAAGTATCCCATGCTGCTTGTTGAAGATGTCTTTGACAACTTAAAGGGAGCTAAAATCTTTTCAAAGATTGACCTACGCCAAGGTTATCATCAGCTCAGAATTAAAGATGATGATATTCCTAAGACAACCTTTCAAACTAAGTATAGTCACTATGAATTTTTAGTCATGTTGTTCGGGTTAACAAATGCACACACAACATTCATGACTTTGATTAATCAAGTGCTTAGCATGTACTTAGGAGAATTTGTAGTAGATTTCCTCGATGACATATTGATCTACAACAATGATCATGAAAGTCATCTTAAGCACTGGAAGAAAGTCTTTGAATTACTTCACAATAATCAATTTTATAGTAAATATTCAAAATGTGATTCCTTTACCCCAGAAGTAAAGTATATAGGCCATATTATTTCTGTGGAAGGAATCAAAGTTGACCCAGACAAGGTCCAGGTGATTCTTAACTGGTCTGAGCCCAAGACTGTTCGAGAATTACAAAGTTTTCTCAGATTGGTTGGATATTACAAGAGTTTGTGGTTGGGTAATGCCAAATTAGCAATACCTTTGACAGACCAACTCAAAGGGAAGCATCAGAAGATTAATTGGAAAGAGGAACAAGCAAAGAGTTTTCAACACCTTAAACTTGCTTTAGCTTGAGCCTCGATTCTATAAATCATAGATCCAAACAAGCCTTTCCAATTAGAAATAGATGCAAGCTCGTCTGTGATAGGAGCAGTACTAAGCCAAGAAGGTCAACCAATAGCTTTTGAAAGCAGAAAGCTAAGTCCGACTCAACAAAACTACTCTACCTATGAGCGAGAGATGTCTGCTATTATAAATGCTCTAAAGAAATGGGACCATTACTTGTATGGACCAAAGTTAGCCATAGTTTTTGATCAAGAGAGCATCAAGTGGTTTGCAAACCAATCATATTTGAGAGGTAGAAAACCAAGATGGGCCGAGTAGTTACAAGATTTCCATTATGAACTTGGGTACAAGAAAGAAAAGTTCAATGCAGTGGTAGATGCCTTAAGTCGGATGCCTATGTTGAACAATCTAAGGTCTAAACAAATTCAAAGTGAATTTATTTCAACTTTTAAAGGAAGTCGCAAAGAAGATCCAAGCTTCAGTCAAGCATGGAAAGCAACTGAACAAGCTCAACAAAATGAAGCAAGTACTTTTGAGGGAAAGTTAAACACTACTCCCTCCAAGATGAATATTTGCTTTATAAAGGTAAGGTTTGTGTACCAAGTATGTCAGACATACAAAATCAATTGCTTTTTGAATGCCATGATGCTCCAAGTGCTAGACGTCCTAGTATTAACCAAACCTTTTAAACGATATTTTGTTAGCGTAGTTTACATAGAGATGTGCAAAACTATGTATCCAAGTGCCATAAATGTCAAGTCAATAAGTTTGAATGACTTAAAGTTGTAGGATTGTTGCATCCTTTGGAGATTCCCAAAGGTAAATGGTACTATGAGGTTGTGTGTTGATTATAGGGTGTTAAACAATCTTACAATAAAAAATAAGTATCCCATGCTGCTTGTTGAAGATGTCTTTGACAACTTAAAGAGAGCTAAAATCTTTTCAAAGATTGACCTACGCCAAGGTTATCATCAGCTCAGAATTAAAGATGATGACATTCCTAAGACAACCTTTCAAACTAAGTATAGTCACTATGAATTTTTAGTCATGCTGTTCGGGTTAACAAATGCACACACAACATTCATGACTTTGATTAATCAAGTGCTTAGCATGTACTTAGGAGAATTTGTAGTAGATTTCCTCGATGACATATTGATCTACAACAATGATCATGAAAGTCATCTTAAGCACTGGAAGAAAGTCTTTGAATTACTTCACAATAATCAATTTTATAGTAAATATTCAAAATGTGATTTCTCTACCCCAGAAGTAAAGTATCTAGGCCATATTATTTCTGTGGAAGGAATCAAAGTTGACCTAGACAAGGTCCAGGTGATTCTTAACTGGTCTGAGCCCAAGACTGTTCAAGAATTACAAAGTTTTCTCAGATTGGTTGGATATTACAAGAGTTTGTGGTTGGGTAATGCCAAATTAGCAATACCTTTGACAGACCAACTCAAAGGGAAGCATCAGAAGATTAATTGGAAAGAGGAACAAGCAAAGAGTTTTCAACACCTTAAACTTGCTTTAGCTTGAGCCTCGATTCTATAAATCATAGATCCAAACAAGCCTTTCCAATTAGAAATAGATGCAAGCTCATCTGTGATAGGAGCAGTACTAAGCCAAGAAGGTCAACCAATAGCTTTTGAAAGCAGAAAGCTAAGTCCGACTCAACAAAACTACTCTACCTATGAGCGAGAGATGTCTGCTATTATAAATGCTCTAAAGAAATGGGACCATTACTTGTATGGACCAAAGTTAGCCATAGTCTTTGATCAAGAGAGCATCAAGTGGTTTGCAAACCAATCATATTTGAGAGGTAGAAAACCAAGATGGGCCGAGTAGTTACAAGATTTCCATTATGAACTTGGGTACAAGACAGAAAAGTTCAATGCAGTGGTAGATGCCTTAAGTCGGATGCCTATGTTGAATAATCTAAGTTCTGAACAAATTCAAAGTGAATTTATTTCAACTTTTAAAGGAAGTTGCAAAGAAGATCCAAGCTTCAGTCAAGCATGGAAAGCAACTGAACAAGCTCAACAAAATGAAGCAAGTACTTTTGAGGGAAAGTTAAACACTACTCCCTCCAAGATGAATATTTGCTTTATAAAGGTAAGGTTTGTGTACCAAGTATGTCAGACATACAAAATCAATTGCTTTTTGAATGCCATGATGCTCCAAGTGCTAGACATCCTAGTATTAACCAAACCTTTTAAACGATATTTTGTTAGCGTAGTTTACATAGAGATGTGCAAAACTATGTATCCAAGTGCCATAAATGTCAAGTCAATAAGTTTGAATGACTTAAAGTTGTAGGATTGTTGCATCCTTTGGAGATTCCCAAAGGTAAATGGTACTATGAGGTTGTGTGTCGATTATAGGGTGTTAAACAATCTTACAATAAAAAATAAGTATCCCATGCTGCTTGTTGAAGATGTCTTTGACAACTTAAAGGGAGCTAAAATCTTTTCAAAGATTGACCTACGCCAAGGTTATCATCAGCTCAGAATTAAAGATGATGATATTCCTAAGACAACCTTTCAAACTAAGTATAGTCACTATGAATTTTTAGTCATGCTGTTCGGGTTAACAAATGCACACACAACATTCATGACTTTGATTAATCAAGTGCTTAGCATGTACTTAGGAGAATTTGTTGTAGATTTCCTCGATGACATATTGATCTACAACAATGATCATGAAAGTCATCTTAAGCACTGGAAGAAAGTCTTTGAATTACTTCACAATAATCAATTTTATAGTAAATATTCAAAATGTGATTTCTTTACCCCAGAAGTAAAGTATCTAGGCCATATTATTTCTGTGGAAGGAATCAAAGTTGACCCAGACAAGGTCCAGGTGATTCTTAACTGGTCTGAGCCCAAGACTGTTTGAGAATTACAAAGTTTTCTCAGATTGGTTGGATATTACAAGAGTTTGTGGTTGGGTAATGCCAAATTAGCAATACCTTTGACAGACCAACTCAAAGGGAAGCATCAGAAGATTAATTGGAAAGAGGAACAAGCAAAGAGTTTTCAAGACCTTAAACTTGCTTTAGCTTGGCCTCGATTCTATAAATCATAGATCCAAACAAGCCTTTCCAATTAGAAATAGATGCAAGCTCATCTGTGATAGGAGTAGTACTAAGCCAAGAACGTCAACCAATAGCTTTTGAAAGCAGAAAGCTAAGTCCGACTCAACAAAACTACTCTACCTATGAGCGAGAGATGTCTGCTATTATAAATGCTCTAAAGAAATGGGACCATTACTTGTATGGACCAAAGTTAGCCATAGTCTTTGATCAAGAGAGCATCAAGTGGTTTGCAAACCAATCATATTTGAGAGGTAGAAAACCAAGATGGGCCGAGTAGTTACAAGATTTCCATTATGAACTTGGGTACAAGAAAGAAAAGTTCAATGCAGTGGTAGATGCCTTAAGTCGGATGCCTATGTTGAACAATCTAAGTTCTGAACAAATTCAAAGTGAATTTATTTCAACTTTTAAAGGAAGTTGCAAAGAAGATCCAAGCTTCAGTCAAGCATGGAAAGCAACTGAACAAGCTCAACAAAATGAAGCAAGTACTTTTGAGGGAAAGTTAATCACTACTCCCTCCAAGATGAATATTTGCTTTATAAAGGTAAGGTTTGTGTACCAAGTATGTCAGACATACAAAATCAATTGCTTTTTGAATGCCATGATGCTCCAAGTGCTAGACGTCCTAGTATTAACCAAACCTTTTAAACGATATTTTGTTAGCGTAGTTTACATAGAGATGTGCAAAACTATGTATCCAAGTGCCATAAATGTCAAGTCAATAAGTTTGAATGACTTAAAGTTGTAGGATTGTTGCATCCTTTGGAGATTCCCAAAGGTAAATGGTACTATGAGGTTGTGTGTCGATTATAGGGTGTTAAACAATCTTACAATAAAAAATAAGTATCCCATGCTGCTTGTTGAAGATGTCTTTGACAACTTAAAGGGAGCTAAAATCTTTTCAAAGATTGACCTACGCCAAGGTTATCATCAGCTCAGAATTAAAGATGATGATATTCCTAAGACAACCTTTCAAACTAAGTATAGTCACTATGAATTTTTAGTCATGCTGTTCGGGTTAACAAATGCACACACAACATTCATGACTTTGATTAATCAAGTGCTTAGCATGTACTTAGGAGAATTTGTAGTAGATTTCCTCGATGACATATTGATCTACAACAATGATCATGAAAGTCATCTTAAGCACTGGAAGAAAGTCTTTGAATTACTTCACAATAATCAATTTTATAGTAAATATTCAAAATGTGATTTCTTTACCCCAGAAGTAAAGTATCTAGGCCATATTATTTCTGTGGAAGGAATCAAAGTTGACCCAGACAAGGTCCAGGTGATTCTTAACTGGTCTGAGCCCAAGAGTGTTCGAGAATTACAAAGTTTTCTCAGATTGGTTGGATATTACAAGAGCTTGTGGTTGGGTAATGCCAAATTAGCAATACCTTTGACAGACCAACTCAAAGGGAAGCATCAGAAGATTAATTGGAAAGAGGAACAAGCAAAGAGTTTTCAAGACCTTAAACTTGCTTTAGCTTGAGCCTCGATTCTATAAATCATAGATCCAAACAAGCCTTTCCAATTAGAAATAGATGCAAGCTCATCTGTGATAGGAGCAGTACTAAGCCAAGAAGGTCAACCAATAGCTTTTGAAAGCAGAAAGCTAAGTCCGACTCAACAAAACTACTCTACCTATGAGCGAGAGATGTCTGCTATTATAAATGCTCTAAAGAAATGGGACCATTACTTGTATGGACCAAAGTTAGCCATAGTCTTTGATCAAGAGAGCATCAAGTGGTTTGCAAACCAATCATATTTGAGAGGTAGAAAACCAAGATGGGCCGAGTAGTTACAAGATTTCCATTATGAACTTGGGTACAAGAAAGAAAAGTTCAATGCAGTGGTAGATGCCTTAAGTCGGATGCCTATGTTGAACAATCTAAGTTCTGAACAAATTCAAAGTGAATTTATTTCAACTTTTAAAGGAAGTTGCAAAGAAGATCCAAGCTTCAGTCAAGCATGGAAAGCAACTGAACAAGCTCAACAAAATGAAGCAAGTACTTTTGAGGGAAAGTTAAACACTACTCCCTCCAAGATGAATATTTGCTTTATAAAGGTAAGGTTTGTGTACCAAGTATGTCAGACATACAAAATCAATTGCTTTTTGAATGCCATGATGCTCCAAGTGCTAGACGTCCTAGTATTAACCAAACCTTTTAAACGATATTTTGTTAGCGTAGTTTACATAGAGATGTGCAAAACTATGTATCCAAGTGCCATAAATGTCAAGTCAATAAGTTTGAATGACTTAAAGTTGTAGGATTGTTGCATCCTTTGGAGATTCCCAAAGGTAAATGGTACTATGAGGTTGTGTGTCGATTATAGGGTGTTAAACAATCTTACAATAAAAAATAAGTATCCCATGCTGCTTGTTGAAGATGTCTTTGACAACTTAAAGGGAGCTAAAATCTTTTCAAAGGTTGACCTAGGCCAAGGTTATCATCAGCTCAGAATTAAAGATGATGATATTCCTAAGACAACCTTTCAAACTAAGTATAGTCACTATGAATTTTTAGTCATGCTGTTCGGGTTAACAAATGCACACACAACATTCATGACTTTGATTAATCAAGTGCTTAGCATGTACTTAGGAGAATTTTTAGTAGATTTCCTCGATGACATATTGATCTACAACAATGATCATGAAAGTCATCTTAAGCACTGGAAGAAAGTCTTTGAATTACTTCACAATAATCAATTTTATAGTAAATATTCAAAATGTGATTTCTTTACCCCAGAAGTAAAGTATCTAGGCCATATTATTTCTGTGGAAGGAATCAAAGTTGACCCAGACAAGGTCCAGGTGATTCTTAACTGGTCTGAGCCCAAGACTGTTCGAGAATTACAAAGTTTTCTCAGATTGGTTGGATATTACAAGAGTTTGTGGTTGGGTAATGCCAAATTAGCAATACCTTTGACAGACCAACTCAAAGGGAAGCATCAGAAGATTAATTGGAAAGAGGAACAAGCAAAGAGTTTTCAAGACCTTAAACTTGCTTTAGCTTGAGCCTCGATTCTATAAATCATAGATCCAAACAAGCCTTTCCAATTAGAAATAGATGCAAGCTCATCTGTGATAGGAGCAGTACTAAGCCAAGAAGGTCAACCAATAGCTTTTGAAAGCAGAAAGCTAAGTCCGACTCAACAAAACTACTCTACCTATGAGCGAGAGATGTCTGCTATTATAAATGCTCTAAAGAAATGGGACCATTACTTGTATGGACCAAAGTTAGCCATAGTCTTTGATCAAGAGAGCATCAAGTGGTTTGCAAACCAATCATATTTGAGAGGTAGAAAACCAAGATGGGCCGAGTAGTTACAAGATTTCCATTATGAACTTGGGTACAAGAAAGAAAAGTTCAATGCAGTGGTAGATGCCTTAAGTCGGATGCCTATGTTGAACAATCTAAGTTCTGAACAAATTCAAAGTGAATTTATTTCAACTTTTAAAGGAAGTCGCAAAGAAGATCCAAGCTTCAGTCAAGCATGGAAAGCAACTGAACAAGCTCAACAAAATGAAGCAAGTACTTTTGAGGGAAAGTTAAACACTACTCCCTCCAAGATGAATATTTGCTTTATAAAGGTAAGGTTTGTGTACCAAGTATGTCAGACATACAAAATCAATTGCTTTTTGAATGCCATGATGCTCCAAGTGCTAGACGTCCTAGTATTAACCAAACCTTTTAAACGATATTTTGTTAGCGTAGTTTACATAGAGATGTGCAAAACTATGTATCCAAGTGCCATAAATGTCAAGTCAATAAGTTTGAATGACTTAAAGTTGTAGGATTGTTGCATCCTTTGGAGATTCCCAAAGGTAAATGGTACTATGAGGTTGTGTGTCGATTATAGGGTGTTAAACAATCTTACAATAAAAAATAAGTATCCCATGCTGCTTGTTGAAGATGTCTTTGACAACTTAAAGGGAGCTAAAATCTTTTCAAAGATTGACCTACGCCAAGGTTATCATCAGCTCAGAATTAAAGATGATGATATTCCTAAGACAACCTTTCAAACTAAGTATAGTCACTATGAATTTTTAGTCATGCTGTTCGGGTTAACAAATGCACACACAACATTCATGACTTTGATTAATCAAGTGCTTAGCATGTACTTAGGAGAATTTGTAGTAGATTTCCTCGATGACATATTGATCTACAACAATGATCATGAAAGTCATCTTAAGCACTGGAAGAAAGTCTTTGAATTACTTCACAATAATCAATTTTATAGTAAATATTCAAAATGTGATTTCTTTACCCCAGAAGTAAAGTATCTAGGCCATATTATTTCTGTGGAAGGAATCAAAGTTGACCCAAACAAGGTCCAGGTGATTCTTAACTGGTCTGAGCCCAAGACTGTTCGAGAATTACAAAGTTTTCTCAGATTGGTTGGATATTACAAGAGTTTGTGGTTGGGTAATGCCAAATTAGCAATACCTTTGACAGACCAACTCAAAGGGAAGCATCAGAAGATTAATTGGAAAGAGGAACAAGCAAAGAGTTTTCAAGACCTTAAACTTGCTTTAGCTTGAGCCTCGATTCTATAAATCATAGATCCAAACAAGCCTTTCCAATTAGAAATAGATGCAAGCTCATCTGTGATAGGAGCAGTACTAAGCCAAGAAGGTCAACCAATAGCTTTTGAAAGCAGAAAGCTAAGTCCGACTCAACAAAACTACTCTACCTATGAGCGAGAGATGTCTGCTATTATAAATGCTCTAAAGAAATGGGACCATTACTTGTATGGACCAAAGTTAGCCATAGTCTTTGATCAAGAGAGCATCAAGTGGTTTGCAAACCAATCATATTTGAGAGGTAGAAAACCAAGATGGGCCGAGTAGTTACAAGATTTCCATTATGAACTTGGGTACAAGAAAGAAAAGTTCAATGCAGTGGTAGATGCCTTAAGTCGGATGCCTATGTTGAACAATCTAAGTTCTGAACAAATTCAAAGTGAATTTATTTCAACTTTTAAAGGAAGTCGCAAAGAAGATCCAAGCTTCAGTCAAGCATGGAAAGCAACTGAACAAGCTCAACAAAATGAAGCAAGTACTTTTGAGGGAAAGTTAAACACTACTCCCTCCAAGATGAATATTTGCTTTATAAAGGTAAGGTTTGTGTACCAAGTATGTCAGACATACAAAATCAATTGCTTTTTGAATGCCATGATGCTCCAAGTGCTAGACGTCCTAGTATTAACCAAACCTTTTAAACGATATTTTGTTAGCGTAGTTTACATAGAGATGTGCAAAACTATGTATCCAAGTGCCATAAATGTCAAGTCAATAAGTTTGAATGACTTAAAGTTGTAGGATTGTTGCATCCTTTGGAGATTCCCAAAGGTAAATGGTACTATGAGGTTGTGTGTCGATTATAGGGTGTTAAACAATCTTACAATAAAAAATAAGTATCCCATGCTGCTTGTTGAAGATGTCTTTGACAACTTAAAGGGAGCTAAAATCTTTTCAAAGATTGACCTACGCCAAGGTTATCATCAGCTCAGAATTAAAGATGATGATATTCCTAAGACAACCTTTCAAACTAAGTATAGTCACTATGAATTTTTAGTCATGCTGTTCGGGTTAACAAATGCACACACAACATTCATGACTTTGATTAATCAAGTGCTTAGCATGTACTTAGGAGAATTTGTAGTAGATTTCCTCGATGACATATTGATCTACAACAATGATCATGAAAGTCATCTTAAGCACTGGAAGAAAGTCTTTGAATTACTTCACAATAATCAATTTTATAGTAAATATTCAAAATGTGATTTCTTTACCCCAGAAGTAAAGTATCTAGGCCATATTATTTCTGTGGAAGGAATCAAAGTTGACCCAGACAAGGTCCAGGTGATTCTTAACTGGTCTGAGCCCAAGAGTGTTCGAGAATTACAAAGTTTTCTCAGATTGGTTGGATATTACAAGAGTTTGTGGTTGGGTAATGCCAAATTAGCAATACCTTTGACAGACCAACTCAAAGGGAAGCATCAGAAGATTAATTGGAAAGAGGAACAAGCAAAGAGTTTTCAAGACCTTAAACTTGCTTTAGCTTGAGCCTCGATTCTATAAATCATAGATCCAAACAAGCCTTTCCAATTAGAAATAGATGCAAGCTCATCTGTGATAGGAGCAGTACTAAGCCAAGAAGGTCAACCAATAGCTTTTGAAAGCAGAAAGCTAAGTCCGACTCAACAAAACTACTCTACCTATGAGCGAGAGATGTCTGCTATTATAAATGCTCTAAAGAAATGGGACCATTACTTGTATGGACCAAAGTTAGCCATAGTCTTTGATCAAGAGAGCATCAAGTGGTTTGCAAACCAATCATATTTGAGAGGTAGAAAACCAAGATGGGCCGAGTAGTTACAAGATTTCCATTATGAACTTGGGTACAAGAAAGAAAAGTTCAATGCAGTGGTAGATGCCTTAAGTCGGATGCCTATGTTGAACAATCTAAGTTCTAAACAAATTCAAAGTGAATTTATTTCAACTTTTAAAGGAAGTCGCAAAGAAGATCCAAGCTTCAGTCAAGCATGGAAAGCAACTGAACAAGCTCAAAAAAATGAAGCAAGTACTTTTGAGGGAAAGTTAAACACTACTCCCTCCAAGATGAATATTTGCTTTATAAAGGTAAGGTTTGTGTACCAAGTATGTCAGACATACAAAATCAATTGCTTTTTGAATGCCATGATGCTCCAAGTGCTAGACGTCCTAGTATTAACCAAACCTTTTAAACGATATTTTGTTAGCGTAGTTTACATAGAGATGTGCAAAACTATGTATCCAAGTGCCATAAATGTCAAGTCAATAAGTTTGAATGACTTAAAGTTGTAGGATTGTTGCATCCTTTGGAGATTCCCAAAGGTAAATGGTACTATGAGGTTGTGTGTCGATTATAGGGTGTTAAACAATCTTACAATAAAAAATAAGTATCCCATGCTGCTTGTTGAAGATGTCTTTGACAACTTAAAGGGAGCTAAAATCTTTTCAAAGATTGACCTACGCCAAGGTTATCATCAGCTCAGAATTAAAGATGATGATATTCCTAAGACAACCTTTCAAACTAAGTATAGTCACTATGAATTTTTAGTCATGCTGTTCGGGTTAACAAATGCACACACAACATTCATGACTTTGATTAATCAAGTGCTTAGCATGTACTTAGGAGAATTTGTAGTAGATTTCCTCGATGACATATTGATCTACAACAATGATCATGAAAGTCATCTTAAGCACTGGAAGAAAGTCATTGAATTACTTCACAATAATCAATTTTATAGTAAATATTCAAAATGTGATTTCTTTACCCCAGAAGTAAAGTATCTAGGCCATATTATTTCTGTGGAAGGAATCAAAGTTGACCCAGACAAGGTCTAGGTGATTCTTAACTGGTCTGAGCCTCGATTCTATAAATCATAGATCCAAACAAGCCTTTCCAATTAGAAATCTATGCCATGCGTCTGAGCATAGCCTTTGACCACCAGTCTAGCTTTGTATCTGGCTATCCTTCCATCTGCAAGTTTTTAACTTTGTAAACCCATTTATTTCCAATCACTTTCTTACCATTTGGTTTTGGAACAAGTTCCCAAGTCTTGTTCTCTTCCAGTGCATTGAACTCCTCCTTCATTGCTTCTTCCCATTGTTTCTTACCTTTTGCTTCACCGTAATTCTGAGGTTCTTCATCTTCCTTTACTAAGTAAGCATAGTTTTTCTGAGTCAAATAAGAAGTTTCATAGGAATACCTTGTTGGTTGTTTCCTTACTCTGTTTGACCTTCTTAGCTCATATTCTTCATGTGTATTTGAATACACATCTTCATCATATCTTGGTTCATCTTCGTTTCTCATACCTGATCCAATCCTGGGCGTACTTGCCTGCATATGATCTTCATCTTCATTCACCTGCATATGTGACTTTCCTTTTTGTTTCCTTCTTATCTCTTCTTCAAGTGTTTCAACACTATGCTCTTTATACCAACTCTTTCCTTCATCAAATGTCACATCTTTGGAAACAGTAAACTGTTTGGTTAGAGGACTCCATAACCTACAACCCATCTGCTTTTCATCATATCCGATGAACACGTATTTTTCAGCTTTTGGTTCAAGCTTATGTCTTATCTGTGATGGTACGTAAGCATAAGCAATCGATCCAAACACTTTACAATGATCAAGTGTTGGTTTCTTGCCCCACCAAGCTTCATAAGGGGTCTTCCCATTCAAAGCTGTACATGGTAATCTATTTACCAGATATGTTGCTGTATTTACAGGCTCAACCCAAAGATAATTTGGACAATTCTTCTCCTTTAGCATTGCTCTTGCAAACTCAACTAGAGTTTGGTTTCTTCTTTCTGCTACTCCATTTTGTTGCGGTGTATACCTGCAAGTTATTTCTCTTTTGATACCTGCATTCCACAGATAATCATTGAACTCTCGAGAAAAATATTCTCCTCCTCCATCAGACCTTAGTCTTTTGAGTTTCTGTCCTGTAAGTTGTTCAACATATGCATGAAAATGCCTGAAAGCTTCAAATACTTCTGACTTCTCTTTCAAAACATAAAGAGTTATCCATCTTGTTGCATCATCAATAAAAAGAACATAATACCTTGATTCGCTGATAGATCCTTCTTTTGTCGGTCCCCATACATCTGTATGTATGAGCTCTAACACACCATCGTGTTTGTACCCTTTCTTCTGAAATGGTAACCTGTGGGCTTTTCCCATCTAACAGGCTTCACATTTGTGAATCATATGTTGATTCTTCATATTTGGTAATCCTCTCACGGATTGTTTCTCCACCATAGTTTTGATTCCTGTTTCATCAAAATGTCCTAACCTCTTATGCCAGAGGTCCAACTCTGTGAGTACCTCATCACCATGTGTGATCAAGGCTTGACCAACATTCCCTTGTACTTTCAGAGTAAAAAGTCTACCTTCCTTTTTACCATGGACAATCTGATTGTATCCATTCTCTAGATCTTCAACAAATACTCCTTCATTTGTAAACCTGACTTGAAAACCTTTTTCTACTATCTGACCCACACTGATCAGATTTTTTGGGATTGTTGGAACATACAAAACATTCGTTAGTAGATCAGCTCCATTCTTACACTTTACCTTTCCAATTGACCTTACATTATGTTTTGTGTTATCACCTGTCTGTACTGTATGATTTGAAATACCTCCTTCAAGTTCTGATAAGAATTCTATATTTCCTGACAAATGATTTGAACAACCAGAGTCAATATAGAATACCTTGAGGTCTTCATTTTCTCACACAATTATCGAGTTCATCATCGTTGTATGATCATCATTCTGCGTATCATTCGCATAGTTGTAGTAGGTAGTGTTGTGAGACTGATTCTGTCCCCAACTTCTTGCTCCACCTCTACCATATCCGCCTCTTTGGCTTTGTCTACCTCTTTGATATCTTCCGCTTCTGCCTCTACTATTATTGTTCTGATTCTGACTTGATCCTTGAGAATTATGCTAGCAATCATGAGCCAAATGATTGTTTAATCCACAGATCCAACAAGTCTTCTTGTTGTTAGTCTGATTACCTCTTCCTTTACCTCTTATTCTGACGTTACCTCTTCCTCTTGCATAATTTGCTTGAGCAGTCACTTCTTCTTCATCTTTTTCTTTACCTTTATCACCTTTCTTCTTATTCTTTGCATACATAGCCGAACTATGTCCTTTATCTCTATCTATCTTCAAATCTTGCTCAAACGGTAACATTAGTCCAAGCAACTGATTTAAATCTGGTACAAATTGATTTAAAGACAGTTCAGTTGAGAGTACGAAAGGTTTCCACCTTTCATCTCCTCTCAAACCTGCAAGCACTTGCGCTATTAACCTGTGGTCTTCGATATCTTCATTAATCGATCCAAGATTGTCAGCCAAGTCTTTCATCTTAGTGACATAATCACTAATGCTTTGACTTTGCTTTTTCTTGAACGTTGTAAACCTGACCATAAGCTAGCCTTTCTAGCTTTCGTCGTATTTTGGAAATGATCTTCCAATGCACTCCATATGTCATCCGCTTTCTCCAGACCTCTAATGTGGGGTAGTAGATGATCTGCAATTGTATTGTAGATATAAGCTCTTCCCATTGCATCTTTCTTCTGCCAGAGCTTCAAGGCTTCTAACTCTTCTTTCTTAGGTTGACTGTCGTCTTCGAAAGTCGGCTTCTTTTCTTCTCCTGTCACATATATCATTAAGTCTTTACTCATAAGTAAAGCTTCCATGCGCATTACCCATGCGGGATAATTATCTCTGTCCAATTTGTCAATAGAGATATGATCTGCCATAATCTTCTTGATTCTATTACTTTCGGTGAGTGTAATGTTAAAAGGTTTTACCTTTTACAAACCTTTACCCTTGAGAATTACTTCGGAACATTTCTTGACGCCGTTTGTTGTTGATCTCTTCAGTTTTCACCTTTCTTGTGAAAGTTCTTCGAATTCTCTTGTATCTTTACTTCCGTTTCTACTTCTGAGAAACCTTTTCTGCTCTTCAGAACCTTTCTGCTCTGATACCACTTGTTGATTTTGTGACAAAAGCTTCTTCACTAACAAGACTGCGGAAAATTGCCACGACTCAACTAGAACTAAACTAGAGTGATGTTAGAACACCTCTATAATCATCAGTAGCTTAACAACCTTCCGAAATTCAAAACTTTATAACTGTATTTAGTGAAAACTGAAAATTCACTTTACAGAAAGCTTCGTGTTTCCTTCAAGCTTCAATTCTGAACTTATTTACTTCAAACTTTACACTGCTGTGTTTGCTTATAATTTGATAATTTTTCCGTTACTTAACTGTGCCAAAACTATGTTTTGAACTCACCAAAATTTCATCGGAACTTCACCGGACTTCCATCGAGCTGTCACCGTAATCTTATCGGAATCTTACTGGAATCAACTGCAATTCTGTTTGTAATTACTTCAAATGATTGTTGATGAAGTAAGGAAGTAATACCTGAGCTTCCTTCAGTAATTGAACTCTTTCTAAAGTTTAAGAAAAAACTTCACCAGTGCAGGATGCCTTTTTACAGTCAGACTTTGTACTGTGTACTTGTCCCGTTTCACAAAACTCTTTTGATCAGTTTATAGTTCAGAATCCTAGCTTCAAGATGAGCTATCACTCATGAAAATCTCTACACTGTGTTACGAGATCTAACTCTCAGAAGTACCGAAAAATGTTTACTGAGAAAAACTGTAACTGCTAACTAACTTTCACAGTAACATGAAATTACTCAGATTTCTTCTCATACGAAGAATGTGCTCAATCTTCCACATGAACATGTGTTTTCTATTAGAGAAGATGTGTACAAAATAGCTTGGCCTCACTTTGCTCATAACTATGGAAAACTCTCCTACTCTGAGTAGTTATTCCTTACCATCTCTCTCAGATGAATTCCGACAGTTCAGGTTTTACTATTCATCTCTACATACGCGATCTCTGGCATCTTCTTCTTTCTCTATATGCGCTCTTCTGTCCTCTTCTCTTCGATTCTCCCTATTATTCCGGTTCTATGCTCTCTCTTATATACATTTTGATCGGAGATTCAAACTCGTAATTCTGGAAGTTTCTACACCTTATATTACAGGCATGAATTTGTCCCTTCACTAAGGCTTGATTTTCTGAATGTTTTGTTTCTGCTTCTCTTTGTCTTTCTTCATCTTTATGTCTGTCTGTATGTCAAAATTGTGAGTGATTCTTCAACAGCTCCCCCTCAATCACTAATTTGCATTCTCTGATCTTTCATATATTATTCTTTTCTTTTATACCTTCCATTTCTTTGAATCTGCTTGTCTTTACTCCATCCATTCCTGCCCAGTTTGAGTCACTGTATGCTCTCAGCTTTATATCTAACGTATAAGGATATTATAATCCTTCCTTTATAGTTCTTTTGATATATCTAAGAACTCTTTGTCCTGCAACCCAATGTTGATCCTTCGGAAAATGCATGAACTGTGAGAGAACTCCCACTGCATAAATGAGATCCGGTCTTGTTAGCATAGCATAAATCAAGCTTCCCACTAACGACTGATATTTCCTCATATCTTTAAACTCTGCACCACCATATTTGTTGAGTTTATGATTTACTTCAAGTGGTGTTGAAGCTTCTCTGCAATTCTCCATGTTAAACTTCTTCAGTAAGTTTAGGAGATACCTTTCTTGTGAAACATATACACCATGATCTGTATATGTAACTTCCATTCCAAGAAAATATGATAATTTTCCTAGATCACTGATCTTGAACTCATTTTCAAGCAATCTCTTTACCTCTTTGATTCCTTCATCTGAGGTTCCTATGATTATTATGTCATCTACATAAATACAAATGTAGATCATACCTTCATCTGTTCTCTTAACGAGTAGACTTGCATCAGCCTTCGAGCTTTGGTATCCAAGGTCATTGAGATACTTCACAAGTCTGTAATTCCAAGCTCTTGGAGCTTGCTTCAATCCATAGAGAGTTCTTCTTAATCTGCAAACGTGATCTGGGTAACTGGAACTTACAAACCCTTCAGGCTGTTCCATGTAAACTTCATCTGATATATATCCATTTAAAAATGCATTCTTTATATCCAGCTGACTTAGCTTCCATCCTTTTGATGCTGCTATAGCAATCAATGTCCTTATAGTTGACATCTTTGCCACCGGACTAAACGTCTCATCATAATCTATGCCATGCGTCTGAGCATAGCCTTTGACCACCAGTCTAGCTTTGTATCTGGCTATCCTTCCATCTGCAAGTTTTTTAACTTTTTAAACTTATTTATTTCCAATCACTTTCTTACCATTTGGTTTTGGAACAAGTTCCCAAGTCTTGTTCTCTTCCAGTGCATTGAACTCCTCCTTCATTGCTTCTTCCCATTGTTTCTTACCTTTTGCTTCATCGTAATTCTAAGGTTCTTCATCTTCCTTTACTAAGTAAGCATAGTTTTTCTGAGTCAAATAAGAAGTTTCATAGGAATACCTTGTTGGTTGTTTCCTTACTCTGTTTGACCTTCTTAGCTCATATTCTTCATGTGTATCTGAATACACATCTTCATCACATCTTGGTTCATCTTCGTTTCTCATACCTGATCCAATCTTGGGCGTACTTGCCTGCATATGATCTTCATCTTCATTCACCTGCATATGTGATTTTCCTTTTTCTTTCCTTCTTATCTCTTCTTCAAGTGTTTCAACACTATGCTCTTTATCTGTATACCAGCTCTTTCCTTCATCAAATGTCACATCTCTAGAAACAGTAAACTGTTTGGTTAGAGGACTCCATAACCTATAACCCATCTGCTTTTCATCATATCTGATGAACACGTATTTTTCAGCTTTTGGTTCAAGCTTATGTCTGATCTAGGATGGTACGTAAGCATAAGCGACTGATCCAAACACTTTACAATGATCAAGTGTTGGTTTCTTTCCCCACTACAGGCTCAACCCAAAGATAATTTGGACAATTCTTCTCCTTTAGCATTGCTCTTGTAAACTCAACTAGAGTTCGGTTTCTTCTTTCTGCTACTCCATTTTGTTGCGGTGTATACCTGCAAGTTATTTCTCTTTTGATACTTGCATTCCACAGATAATCATTGAACTCTCGAGAAAAATATTCTCCTCCTCCATCAGACCTTAGTCTTTTGAGTTTCTGTCCTGTAAGTCGTTCAGCATATCCATGAAAATGCCTAAAAGCTTCAAATACTTCTGACTTCTCTTTCAAAACATAAAGAGTTATCCATCTTGTTGCATCATCAATAAAAAGAACATAATACCTTGATTCGCTGATAGATCCTTCTTTTGTCGGTCCCCATACATCTGTATGTATGAGCTCTAACACACCATCGTGTTTGTACCCTTTCTTCTGAAATGGTAACCTGTGGGCTTTTCCCATCTGACAAGCTTCACATTTGTGAATCATATGTTGATTCTTCATATTTGGTAATCCTCTCACGGATTGTTTCTCCACCATAGTTTTGATTCCTGTTTCATCAAAATGTCCTAACCTCTTATGCCAGAGGTCCAACTCTGTGAGTACCTCATCACCATGTGTGATCAAGGCTTGACCAACATTCCCTTGTACTTTCAGAGTAAAAAGTCTACCTTCCTTTTTACCATGGACAATCTGATTGTATCCATTCTCTAGATCTTCAACAAATACTCCTTCATTTGTAAACCTGACTTGAAAACCTTTTTCTACTATCTGACCCACACTGATCAGATTTTTCGGGATTGTTGGAACATATAAAACATTCGTTAGTAGATCAGCTCCATTCTTACACTTTCCCTTTTCAATTGACCTTACATTATGTTTTGTGTTATCACCTGTCTGTACTGTATGATTTGAAATACCTCCTTCAAGTTCTGATAAGAATTCTATATTTCCTGACAAATGATTTGAACAACCAGAGTCAATATAGAATCCCTTGAGGTCTTCATTTTTTGACACACTTATCGAGTTCATCATCAACGTCGTATGATCATCATTCTACGTATCATTCGCATAGTTGTAGTAGGTAGTGTTGTGAGACTGATTCTGTCCCCAACTTCTTGCTCCACCTCTACCATATCCGCCTCTTTGGCTTTGTCTACCTCTTTGATATCTTCCGCTTCTGCCTCTACTGTTATTGTTCTGATTCTGACTTGATCCTTGAGAATTATGCCAGCAATCATGAGCCAAATGATTGTTTAATCCACAGATCCAACAAGTCTTCTTGTTGTTAGTCTGATTACCTCTTCCTTTACCTCTTTCTCTAACGTTACCTCTTCCTCTTGCATAATTTGCTTGAGCAGTCACTCCTTCTTCATCTTTTTCTTTACCTTTATCACCTTTCTTCTTATTCTTTGCATACATAGTCGAACTATGTCCTTTATCTCCATCTGTCCTCAAATCTTGCTCAAGCAATAACATTAGTCCAAGCAACTGATTTAAATTTGGTACAAAATGATTTAAAGACAGTTCAGTTGAGAGTACGAAAGGTTTCCACCTTTCATCTCCTCTCAAACCTGCAAGCACTTGCGCTATTAACCTGTGGTCTTCGATATCTTCATTAATCGATCCAAGACTGTCCGCCAAGTCTTTCATCTTAGTGACATAATCACTAATGCTTTGACTTTGATTTTTCTTGAACGTTGTAAACTCTGACCATAAGCTAGCCTTTCTAGCTTTCGTCGTATTTTGGAAATGATCTTCCAATGCATATGTCATCCGCTTTCTCCAGACCTCTAATGTGCGGTAGTAGATGATCTGTAATTGTATTGTAGATATAAGCTCTTGCCCTTGCATCTTTCTTCTGCCACAGCTTCAAGGCTTCTAACTCTTCTTTCTTAGGTTGACTGTCGTCTTCGAAAGTCGGCTTCTTTTCTTCTCCTGTCACATATATCATTAAGTCTTTACTCATAAGTAAAGCTTCCATGCACATTACCCATGCGGGATAATTATCTCAATAGAGATATGATCTGCCATAATCTTCTTGATTCTGTTACTTCCGGTGAGTGTAATGTTAAAAAGATTTACCTTTTACAAACCTTTACCCTTGAGAATTACTTCGAAACATTTCTTGACGCTGTTTGTTGTTGATCTCTTCAGTTTTCACCTTTCTTGTGAAAGTTCTTCGAATTCTCTTGTATCTTTACCTCTGTTTCTACTTCTGAGAAACCTTTTCTGCTCTTCAGAACCTTTCTGCTCTGATACCACTTGTTGATTTCGTGACAAAAGCTTGTTCACTAACAAGACTGCGGAAAATTGCCACGACTCAACTAGAACTAAGCTAGAGTGATATTAGAACACCTCTATAATCATCAGTAGCTTAGCAACCTTCCGAAATTCAAAACTTTATAATTGTATTTAGTGAAAACTGAAAATTCACTTTACAGAAAGCTTCGTGTTTCCTTCAAGCTTCAATTCTGAACTTATTTACATCAAACTTTACACTACTATGTTTGCTTATAATTTGATAATTTTTCGTTACTTAACTGTGCCAAAACTATGTTTTGAACTCACCAAAATTTCATCGGAACTTCACCGGACTTCCATCGGATTGTCACCGTAATCTTACCGGAATCAACTGCAATTTTGTTTGTAATTACTTCAAATGATTGTTGATGAAGTAAGGAAGTAATACCTGAGCTTCCTTCAGTAATTGAACTCTTTCTAAAGTTTAAGAAAAAACTTCACCAGTTCAGGATGCCTTTTTATAGTCAGACTTTGTACTGTGTACTTGTCCCGTTTCACAAAACTCTTTTGATCAGTTTATAGTTTAGACTCCTAGCTTCAAGATGAGCTATCACTCATGAAAATCTTTACACTGTGTTACGAGATCTAACTCTCAGAAGTACTGGAAAATGTTTACTGAGAAAAACTGTAACTGCTAACTAACTTTCACAGTAACATGAAATTACTCAGATTTCTTCTCATACGAAGAATGCGCTCAATCTTCCACATGAACATGTGTTTTCTATTAGAGAAGATGTGTACAAAATAGCTTGGCCTCACTTTGCTCATAGCTATGGAAAACTCTCCTACTCTGAGTAGTTATTCTTTACCATCTCTCACAGATGAATACCGGACAGTTCAGGTTTTACTATTCATCTCTACATACGCGATCTCTGGCGTCTTCTTCTTTCTCTATATGCGCTCTTCTCTCCTCTTCTCTTCGATTCTCCCTATTATTCCGGTTCTTTGCTCTCTCTTATATACATTTTGATCCGAGATTCAAACTCGTAATTCTGGAAGTTTCTACACCTTATATTACAGGCGTGAATTTGTCCCTTCACTAAGGCTTGATTTTCTGAATGTTTTGTTTCTGCTTCTCTTTGTCTTTCTTCGTCTTTATGTTTGTCTGTATGTCAAATTTGTGAGTGATTCTTCAACAATCTAGGTGTTGTTGGGGATGTAAGGGTCATGTGACCTTACCCCCATATTCATATATATACATCATATATAGAGCATTGCCTCAAGGGAGATCATTATGTGGGTTTCGAGGCTCCCACGCATATCCGCGCGTCGTTCCTCTCTTCTCTCTCATTGCATGTCCTCCTTCCTCCTCTTGTTCGGCACACCGAACCCCTTCATTGGTATCAGAGCATGTTGAACGCTGGTGTGCAAGAAGCTTCAATGGAAGCTTAGGTGAGAAGAGGTAGAAGTGCAGGTCGGCATCTCTTGACAGCTGTTCAGTATTTCGGTCATAACTCGAACTAGGAAGCTCGGATTGACGCGTTTTAAAGTTCTGTGCGTAGCTAACACAGAGAGCTACAACTTCACAGAAGGGCGCAAAACCTGGCTCGGACTTCTAAAGTGCCGAAAATTCGAAAAACGCAGAGAATTGTAGAAGGCGAATCTACATTGAGTAGGACAGCAGGTCGGTTTTTTTGTCATAACTTGAGTTCTACAGCTCGGAATGCGATGATTCAACTTGCTGCTCGTAGCTTGAAAAGTTAGCTACAACTTTGTAGAAGAACTCAGATTCAGATTCCCAATGCAAGGTCACCGAAATTGCAGAATACAGAGCAGTACTGTTGCAAGTGAAAGTGAAATTGACACCAGGTGCTTATTTTGAGCATATCTTGAGCTACGCACCTCCGATTGAGGTGTTCTTTATGTCGTTACGTAGCCAAGAAGCAGATCTTCAAGTTTGCTGAAGACCAAAAGTTCAGATTCAGAGGTTATCACCTCTGAAACAGCAAAACACAGAGCAGTACAGTTTTGCCCAAACAACCTTAATTGCACTTGGAGGTTGAATTTGCTTTGGAACTTCTTCGAGAGAGAATTTATGGTGTGCAAGCTCTTATTTTCAGAGCTTCAAAGCATTGTACATGTATGATCACTGTGGTAGCTCCTCCATATGAGAGTAGAGCGTGATCTTGTCATGTGTTTGACATGTAAGATGACATTGTGGTATACTCTTTTTGAGGTTTATGTCATCATGAGTTCGATCATGGATGTATAGTGGCATTGTGGTCTACATCTTGCTTATGCCACTTGGTTATGGATTTACTTGCCGGTTGCACATACTTTTATGAGAGTTGATTTTGGATCTTGTTTGGTACTTGTATCTTTTGTTTTCTTTGCAGGTACATGATCCAGATTGGAGCCTCAGTTACACATTCGTTTGTCACTATTATTAGCATTTGGTCATTGACTGATATATATTTGCCAGTGTGATTCTTGGCATATGTGGATGGTGATTCCCACATGGTTATTTTGGTTCTAGAGTCCATTTTACAGAGGAGATGCTGCCGAAATTTCATCGGCTTTTATGCTAGAAAGGAGCTCTTGTGGATCTTGAAGCTTTTGCGATAGCTTTGGATCATTGACTATCTCCATTCACTTGGACTTGGTCACAGGTTGTTTGTGACAAGTTGGACCATCTTGCAGGATTTATTCTTGAGTGGGAGTTGTAGTGCCATTGTATTGGCGTGTATTGCCATTAGTTTTTTGGCACATGTAGTTGCCATTATCCTCTTGATTTATATCAGTGACAGGTGGTGACAGATTATTCATTGTTCTTTGCTGATTGGTTATCTTGTTTGATTGCTCAGTTTTCAGGGGATACTCTGTCGAATTTTTCCCAGGATTCTTTCACATCTATTTGGTCCCTTTGGAGACTTGGTGAGCAGGCTTATGCTCATGGTTTTATATGCATGCTAGATGCATGGTTATGTGACAGGTGGTTCACATAGTTCCTTCTCCATCGAGACATTTGTGATATGACTTATGCATATGGATATGCAGGTGTGATCCTATTCAGGATAGAGTATTGTTTCTAGTCTCTTGTTATATTGCTAGTCTATTGGATTGCCAGCATGGTGTCTTCTCGATTTGATGGCACTGACTTTCCGAGATGGAAAGCTCAGATGTGGCATACATTGGTTCGTGCAGGGTTACACATGTATGTGCATAGAGATGCACAGAGGCCTTGTGACATGCCCGACCACGTATGGATGGATATGGATGCATTGGCCAGCTCCACTATCCGATTACAGCTTGTGGATTCTATATATGAGTTTGTTATGTATGAGGAGACGAGTAGTGCATTATGGCAGAGACTACATGATATGTATGCGAGTCCATTGACTAATGTGAGACATAGATCACATCGACGACTTCGATGTTGGCATTGTGGTCATGAGGGCCATATTCGACGACGTTGCTTTAGGCGGATGCGACGACGATGTCAGAGATATGCACGTGATGCAGATCAGGTAGTGGTTTCAGGAGATTCTATGGCAGTTGATTATGCTAGTGATGGAGATATCACTTTCTCCTATGGTTCATCTCATGATTCCTCTTGCTCATTAGATAGCACACATATGGCTTGGTTGCTTGATGCATTAGCCAGTTTTCATGTTACTCCACATCGTGAGTGGTTTTGTCGATTCTCAGGTGAGAGTCGTGGATGTGTGCAGTTGCCTGATGATATGACATATAACATTGAGGGTGCAGGAGATGTATGCCTTATGCTACCTAGTGGAGCATCACTTATGCTCAGACATGTACGCTATGTGCCTTCATTCCCTATGAGCTTGATTTTAGTTAGCCAGTTACAGGAGAGCAGATGCTATGCATTGCTTGGTGAGCATCATTTTCAATTGCAGTTGGGACAGCTTATGCTTGTCAGAGGTGCTAGGATTGGGCACATGTATCCACTGCAGGTACTTCATGTGAGAGATAGTCTCGTCTCAGTGGGAGTTCAGCCTTATGTGCGATGTGAGACTCATCATGTCTCATTTTATCTACCTACAGATAGGTCTATTGACATTCATGATGCACATGTATGGCAGGATTCAGATGCTCAGATAGATGCATATGTAGAGCATGTTTTGGATGATCATGATGCTTATGGAGAGCATGGTTTTGTTGATCATGTGGATGCTCATTTGGAGCACACTTTGGATGATCAGTTGGATGCTTTAGAGCATGATGTGGATGCTCATGTAGAGCATTGTGATGATACTCAGTTAGAGTTTGATCATCAGTTTGATCTTGGTGTTGATGTTGTGCAGTTAGCTCATGTGGAGCATGATGATACACTTGGTTTGGTAGAGCACGATAGCTCTCATGGTATACAGTGTATGGTAGAGCATATTAGCTCTCATGATGCACAGCTAGATACATCCTTGGTTGTGAGCATGGCTGATTTAGATGCTGAGGAGTCAGCAGTTATGCAGTCATTCTTGGATTCGCTCATGCCAGATGTTGACATAGATATGTCAGGACATGTTGGTCTTGACGATGGTGCTTTGGATGCCTTGGATAGAGGCATGGCTGACATGCTTAGGTTAGCCAGGATAGCACATGTTTCGTCAGCATTCGGGAGTCTGATGTACGAGTTGTTATGCTCGAGACCAGACATTGCAGTTGCTATTGGAGCATTTGCACTTGGAGTTGTCAGTCGTTCGATGATTGACATAGGCATAGAGCGAGTGGAAGCTTTGCAGGAACTTCATCAGTTCTTGTGTCAGTCATATATGAGCTCGGCTCTTGTTGATATGAGTCTAGAGCAGTTTGAGGTGCATGGATACACCTTGTTCGAGGTGGTTGGTGTAGGCTGATCTGGTATGGGTAGAGATCCAGACTCTTCCTGTACATTATTGTATAGTCCTACATCATTCTTTGTATATGTTACCACTTATGGTCACATTGACCCTTAAGTGGGAGATTGTTGGGGATGTAAGGGTCATGTGACCTTACCCCCATATTCATATATATACATCATATATAGAGCATTGCCTCAAGGGAGATCATTATGTGGGTTTCGAGGCTCCCACGCATATCCGCGCGTCGTTCCTCTCTTCTCTCTCATTGCATGTCCTCCTTCCTCCTCTTGTTCGGCACACCGAACCCCTTCAGGTGTCTCACACTTAAGAAATCCTCACACACGACCCTCTTAATCAATGCCAAAGGATTTATGCAAAGATGTAACCATTATATCAATGACCACATGGGCATACATAAGTGGTATCCATAGAAGCATATGTAGTTTGTATGTGCTCATTACATGCCATAAAATAGCACTAAAAGGGTGAATTTATAGCCCAAAAACTAGCCAAAAACCTCTCCAAATGTCTATCAAATCTGTTCTTTAGGCTCGAAAACCTGCATAAACTTGTGGTGGTTGCTCCCACCGCAAATATAAATCTTTCAAGACATGTAAATTTATGAGTGTGGCTGAAAAGATAGCCCCAAAGCTAAATATTCATTGTCAGAGAAGTACAAAGAGCACTTTTCTTGATGTTCTTGAACCTGTGTAAAGAGAAATATGCATGAAAGTACTCCAAGATGGCTCCAAGAATCATCCCAAAATGCTTCAAAACAGGTTTTGAAATAAAAAAATGAAGGTTTGAGGGCCCAAAACATGTTCAACGTAATGTAAACCTTAGTCTTTCCCCACCTCAAACACCCCAAGAGTGTAGCTTAGTGTCAAGAGATTTCCATTTAAGCAAGCTTCGAGGAGAACGATAATGGGATGGGTGACCTCCTTGGAAGTACCCAGTTTCTTCGTCTTCCTTGATCGTTGAGGTCCTCCCTCGCATGCAACCAATGACACCAATAGTGACTTCAGTGACTCAGATGACAAGGTATGCCTTGGTCTCTACCATAGTCAAAAGCCTTGGAGAAAGTCGCTAGTGGGCAAGTGGGTAATCACTTCACTTGCACAACAACAAAAATCTTTTGCTTTCAAATGCTCTGATATTGGTGATGTGGTGTGATGGCGATGCACCACATTATATTCTCCTTCAAGAGAGCTCTGCAACAATGCCCTTGCAGTAGAAAATGGAACTTTGAGATAAGCACACTGCTCTACATAGACCTATAAGACACAAAGAACTACATAATATGTGGTCAAACTTTTAGTCTATGCTTGACCAAGCCACTATATGTTTTATTACAGAACATATATAAAAGTGTTTGACATCCATTTGGCCTTTCACATGGAGACTAACTATAACAAAGTACTCATCGATTAAAGTATTCTCTATGGGGGAAACCAATGAAGTGGTGTGATGGTGATGCACCATAGTGTATCCTCCTTTGAGAGAGCTCCACAATGATGCCCTCACAGTAGAAAACCGAGCTCCAATAATGAGCAGGTTGCTCCACAGACCTACAAAAAACAAAGAACTATACAATACACTAAGAGCATGTGTCATAGTTCTTTGGTTTTACAAATGTGGTCAAACTTTGAGTTTGTGGTTGACCAAGCCACTATATTTTTTTTATTACACAGCATATACAAAAGTGTCCAGCGGCAATTTGGCCTTTCACATGAATACTAATGGTAACAAAGTATTCATTGATTAAAGCAATCTCTTGGGGGGAACCCAACACAAACCAAGCCACTGATCAACAAGGAGAAAAGTCTTCTACTAAGACTAGATAAACATGGGTGGCCTAGCCACAAATATTGTCAAGAACCCTACAATGTACAAGACACTTCACAGTTCACCTTGAAGAGGACGAGAGTTACATTGTAATGTGAGGTCTTAAGTCACTTATATACTTTGCTTTGTGTTATTAATGTTTCCTTGTAGGTGATCAATAACCCTTGTAGTGATGCAGCTTATATGTGGTTGCTCAAGACATCAGTCAAGGTGCTAGTGGAAAGAATCTTATTCATACTGATGGCACAAGATTCATATCATACAATTTAGCAACCACTAAGGATCCATGTCTCCAGATACATGCTTCTATGGGTCCAAAGAACAAGCAACCTATTGAACTTTCTTGGAATAGATAATGAAAGTGTCATAAAGTTCTTGATCTAAAGTGAAGCATCACATTCAAATACATGACCCTAAGTGAAGATATGATTGTCTTATTAAGTAATTCACAAAAATTATAGGACAAATAGGCCACAATGGAAAAGCACTCACATTGCATTTCATGGAGCAGTTGATTTAGATGGGTTAGGGCCTATCAAGCATCCATTCTTTGAAGAGTAAGGGAATTCACTTCAATGTGTATTTGGTGATGCTAATATTTTACATGTTCACTTTTCATACCATAAAAACATTGACATGGTATAACATATTACAACTATGTTGATTGAGAATAATGCTTTCTAAGGTTTAGCTTTTCGATTTGTTAGTTTAAAGCTCTACCAAAACATTTCTACAACATCCATATGAGATACTATAAGTTAACACGTCAAAGTCAATGATACCATCCTCAAGTAAAATATTTCCAACCTTTTGAATAGGGCTCATCTGCAGCAAGCCCTTCAGCACTTCGCTCAAGATCCTTTTATTTTTGAGCCACTCCTTTTCTTTGCATTTTAGAATAGTAATGCATAAGGTCACTCTACAAGGTCATGCAGAAGCCACTCTTTTCCTTTTTGACCCAAAAATTGCACTAAGTAGTACACCCATTACTATTTCTTTTTAATCTAAGAAATTTGTGAAATGCATGAAAGATCTTGTTCTATAGGAACTTGCCAACCCCAAAGGTCATTCATGCCCATGCTTCTTTGAAGGCAACAACATCAATATCTGGCGAGGATGATAGAATCTAGGAGGGTGAAGTTGTTGGAGTAGAAACTCAGAAATGAAGATATAATTGGATCAAAGTATGAGAAGAAGAATGGGGTTATATCAAAGTGAAGCCATGAAGCAACATGGAGATATCAGAGTGAAGCAAGTGCCAAGTGAATGCCATAATTTTTCCAAGTTCCCCTTCAAATCGACCATTTACACTTAAAAGTAAGCCACTAGAATTTTCTCAAACTTTTTGGATCTCGATTGAGAGATAAAATGAAGGGTTGTGACCGATTTAAACTTAGGGTTGACATAAGAACACGAACAGAGTCGAAACTTTAAGAATTCCTATAAAAGACAATGGTCTCTCATCTTTTAGGGTTAGCTCTTGTATTCTTCTCTAGTCTTGTGAATGGAAGTGAGTTTCTTGGAGTTTCCATCTTCTTGCTCATGAGAGATGCTTTCATGCATGTGTGCATTTGCATGTATCTTTCTTGAGTGGCATGTTATGAATATGGAGATCCTCCCACCATTGACTACCTTCCCTAGAATTGATATTATGGGTTGCAGATGCTACACTTGATGCCGATTCAAGTTCATGAGACCTTGGGGTGGTTACTTCTGAACAATAGGATTATAAGACAATTTCTACTTCGATGTATCCAAGTGTAAAACGTTCTGATGATCAAATACAAGTGCTTTCAATATTATCCAAATGAAATTAATTGGATTGATTTTTTTCTAAAATAATCAAGTAGAAAAGAGGGACTTCCACTTATGCTTGATATTTCCAAAGGAAAGCAATCATAAATTATTCTCTTATAATGATTCTCATGGGACTTGAGATAAAAATTCTTAAAAACCTACAATTACAGGTAGATCTTTCAACTAAAATCCATATAGAAATTCAAAGTGTGATTGCTATTGCAAAAATTATGTTTTTCATGCTCATAGCATATTGAAGTACATTACCATTATTATCTAGAAAAGTAGACATGGAGAAGAAGACTAACTATGTTTATATTTGAATTGAAAATATTATTATTGATATTTTGAATTTACTAAATTTTCTAAGCTTCCCCAAAATTGCCGAATAAAAATTCCCACATAGAATTTCTTTTTATGCAAAATTACGATTAAAAATCCTGCATAGACATCAATTACTTTTTCAAAAGTTTTACTTTATCAAAGTTATGGTTTTTAATAATCTTTAATAGGTGATACATAAAAAACTCATGCAATAGTTTTTTAGGCCCGAATTATCTTGTATGTAGCTATATCTAATGATTCCTTCATAATTCTTATTCTCTCTTCTTGGATCTTTGTTTCCTTGCCATCATAGACTTGCATATAAGCTTCATGCAACCAGATCTCATCATCTACACATTCCTTTACTAAATCTATGGTGTATTCTTGTTGTCCAACACTTGTACCTTATTGTCTCTACATGCTTTCAACCTCTACATAGACATTTGTTTTTGCCATTTTTTGGTATTTCTCTTTAGCAACCAATATATTGTGTTGTGATACTTCTACAAGGCTTTTGGAAGGATTTGGACGCAAAAAATTCATCAAAACTAGGTTTCATTGATTTGGTGTTTGTTCTTTTCAACACTTGAATGCATTTTCCCATTCTATGCATAAATTAAGTTTTTAAGCACACCTTTGTTCCATCAATCAAGGTGTATTCAACACTTGGCACTCACATCTTCTCACCAATCTCGAGGTTTTAACAATTACAAAGCTTTTTCCAAGTGGTATCTATTAATCAATTTTCAAGTTCGAAATTGTAAGTGACTATTGTTTTCATTTACTTCAAGATCTGAACTCATGCAAGTCCCTTCTTTGAAGGCTTTTTTTATCTTAGAGTTTTCGATAGTTGTTCTAGTGTGTATGTAGTAAATGTCACCCATAATCAATATGGAGCTATAAAGAAAATAGAGACATGATGGAGAATCTACAAGACAATGTGAGAGATAAAGGAGCAAAGCTCCACATATTCTCCATATATTCCAATATGAAGTACATGAATGTTACAAAGAAGCATATGAATATGCATGAATCATGTTGTTCTTGTTGCTGCCCTTCTTCATAACTTCACAATCTCCATAACATGTAGATGATCTCCTTCAATCTGAAATTGATGAAGAACTGGAACCGTAGCTACTTTCCTCCTTGTTGAAGATGAAGAAACCCTAATCTCCTCTTCTTCAAGGTTGAAGAAGATGACTCCTAGCCAAGCTCAAAGCTTGTGCTCCATGAAGAGATGATAAAATAGATTGTACCCTTGTCTTTTTATAGTTTCTATAGCCCTTAAAAAGAAGCCACGAAAAGGCTTCAAAAAAGCTATCGTTGGATTTCTCCAAAAAGCCAAAAATCATAAAAAACACCTAATTCTGCAATTTTTGAGAAGGCAAGTTTCCCTAGATTTCCTTTGTATTTGATTGCTTTTAATTGATTGGATAATAATTGTTGGATGTTACTCGTCAGTTAGAAATTGGGATTTGATGTTTGATCCTCAAAATTGGCTTCGTATGCAATGTGTTATATATCATCTGAAAGCTTTTGAAGAGTACTTTCCAAATATGTAACCTGCTTGACATGCTGATTTTGACTTTTTTTTTACCACTTTGTTGATCTGATTTGACCAAGGTTGATTTTTTCTTTAATTTTAATGAAGAGGTGCAACCACGTGTGGAATGTTGCTATTTCCAACAACATGTACATAGGATTTGGCAAAGGTGCAAAACAAGTTATAAAAAAACTAACTTCATTGCAAAAAATACTGACAAAAGATGCTCCAAGAACTAGATTACTCCAAGAGAAGTGTACAAGATGTGTTTATGTCCTTATAATCCTATGTTTATATATGTTTCATTGCCAACCACAAAAAAGCTCTTTTGGGAATTCGCAACATGAATTCAGGGATGAGCTATTTTTTAATATGTTTATATATATATATATATATATATATATATATATATATATATATATATATATATATATATATATATATATATATATATATATATATATATATATATATATATATATATATATATATATAATGATCTAGGGCTTTAACAATTGTTTTTGGACCTTCATGAATAGAAATTTGCCACTTGTTAATTTGATTTTGACTTTAAAGCATGCTTTTCAAACTTTGATAAGCAATTAGGGTTTCAAATTTGACCCAGAATCTACTATCAAATAGCATAGTGTTATTTATGGTTGGATAGACTTCTCTAAGCTCTTCAAGAATATGTTATAAAAAATTTTGTGAAATTATGATAGTAAGAGAATGAGGAAGATGATCCAAGATAGCTTCCCCAACATGGTTTGGACTTCATGTGTAGTGCATTGTTTAGATTTATTGCTGGAAGACATAGGGAAACTGCCATAGATAGAGCCCATTATGAATGATGCCAAATCTACTATGATCTGTATTAGGAAAAATCATTTAGTGTTAGCCATCTTTCATTCCCACAACACCATTGAGAGACTAGATTTGGCTACATTTATGTGGTCTTAATTAAACTACATCAAGACTTAGATGTGTTGCACGTACTTGTTGTAGATCTTTGATGGATGTCACTACCTAATCCTTATACATACATTGCACATTGCAAAGAAACGTGTTGGATGAGGAGCTTTGGAAAGAAATAGGGTGGCATTGTACTTGCATCAAAGTCCATTCACGCCCTTCATATAGTTGACAAAGGGGATTCTACACTATGTTTCTCTAACGATATTGGATACCCAAATGGCATGTGCATAGTGCCAATTCCTTCAATAGAACATGCATGATGGTTCCAAAGGTACACTTTCCATGGTTACCTACATGAAATGTAGCAGAACATTTTTTGATAGGATTTACATGAATGATGCACATGAGTCCACGATCCATGTATGTGATAATCCATCATTAACAATAGAAACGGCATCAATAGGATCACTTTTACTGATCTATATATCTTGTGGCTTTAGGAGAGACATTATATGAATAGAGATCATGTATCGCAATGGTGGCACATAAAATATCCTTTCCATGAGATAAATCCTCAATGTCCTCAATGACTACATCATTGGAGGCCACATTGGCTACCTTCCTTTTTTTTTCGGATTTATTGTGTCTCCGATTGATTTGTTGTCCTTCTTCTCCTTTTCATATGTGTTCCTTTTCCTTAATGTTATGCTTTGTAGTATCTGGAGTTAGGTTTCTTGGGACCTTTCCTTCCACACTGATAGAAGGTTAGATTATCTTTTCCTTCGCTCTTGCTCCTCTATGAATTTCCTATCTTTGTTTTTTATCTTCCTCTAGCCATGTTAGTTGAACCAATTTCTCCCTCCACTTGGTTTCCTCTTACTTTCTTCATTAAGGATTGAATATCTACCACTATCTAATGTGAGATTGGGATTATCTGAAGTTGAGAAAACTAAAGTCGTTCATTAATCAAGTAGAGTCATAGCAAAAAGAAATCGTTCAACTTATCATCAAATGTAGGTAGATTTGAATCTTGCAATTGTGAGAAGGTATTTTTGAACAAAGATGGGTGCTTGACAACACTCTCTGACTTTTCAAGTTGCATAATCACAAGCTTACCCATCAAGTGCACTTGGTTCATAGGTGTAGTGTTCTCATATATGGCCTTGAATTTTTCTTGTACCTCATAAGCTGCGGTAAATCCTTTTGAGTCCACTAAGATTTCATCTAACACAACCGTCTTTATGTATGTGATGGCTTTCTTGTTCTTAATCATCCACTCTCCATCTTTCATGTCTTCTGAATTTATTTTTTCGATGGCTTTTTCATAACCCTTGAGTAAAAGAATGACGTGCATTCTAAGTTCTCTCCTTCCACAAGTTTAAATTGTCCCTTTTGAACCTCTTAATCTCAAAGAGATTATTGTCTTTTGAAGAGGAAGCTTCTGGTTTTAGCATTTTAGGTGCCAAGATAACAAACTAGATTCAAAATGGTCAAGAATTGGCAAAAACATAATTTTGAAATTTCTTGCAAAAATTTTCAAAAATTAAATTTTGTGAAAATTACAACAATTTCTCGTTGTTCTTACCATAAAAAGTAGAAAACACAAGGAAGATACTTTTTGGAGCTGATAAGCACAAAAGTTCCAAATTTTTATAGTATTCAAGTGATAGTATTCACCTTTAATACAAGTCAACAACTTGCAATTTCAGCTAGTGGAGAGCTGAAATACACATGTGGGAATGGATTTGGGACTTTAAGGGAAAGTTCTTCTTGATGAAATCTTTTGAAAACTTGAAAGTTTGTGTGAGGTTTGAAGGTGCACAAAGAGCTACAAGAAGATGTTTCCAATGTATCAATGACATAGGAGTTTACCCTATAACTCAATGGAGAAAAAATAGAGAGGGAGACCGAGATATATTTAAAGGTGAGCTTTGGTCACTTGGGCATGCCACACATGCATAATGATCAAAAGGTTAAAAGTAATGAAGAAATGCGTATAGTACCCTCATATATGTGCCAAAATAAATAAAAGAATAATGTTTGGATAGTTCTTGATCATGTGGAAGGGTAAAACATGTGCATAGAGAGGATCTTTAGGGGTTTTGTCCCCAACAAGGATATGGTGAGGAGGTGCGACACTCAAGGGCACCAACACTTCGTTTGTGGTCATTGTTCTTGTTGATATATTTCAATAGTGATGTGTGGACACACTTAGGACTGCTAGGGCACCTTTTTTCCTCTTTAAGAGGGTTTCCCCCTTGGCTTGTATATATGCCTATAACCCTAAGGAGTGACTTATCTTTTTACATTTGCTTGGTAATATATGCTTCATCTAGGGCATTGCCTACACCCCTCTGATCACAATCTCAAAATCACACAAAAAATGATGAGCATACTTTGAGCGATTAGGAGCTCAAGTGGGTCAAAATTTTGATTTGAGCTCATTTTGACCTCCAAACACACTATCTTAGCGATTGTGTAGGCAATTTTGTCCTTTTGTGCCAAACACATATACATGTTTTTGTTCTCCAGTACAAACACTTCAAAGTATGCTACAAGTTTAGCTGAGCTGGATAGGGTGTGTCTTTTCAACTTTTTAAGATACAATAATTTTGCATTAGGGTATTTAGTCACTGATCATGGTTGAAATCAATGAAATATTTTGTATGTTGGTTGTTGAGGATAAGTTTGATGGTATAAATTACCTGTTGTGGGTATATATGATGTGTCATGTATTGGTATCAAAAGGGTTGTGGAATATTGTACAAGGTGCTAAAAAATGTCCTACTACACCTACAAATACATTTATTGAAGGTGATACAGATGGTGTTGAAGATGATGATCTTCAAATTCCTATTTGTGCTGTGGTTTGAGCCGCACCTACTGTAGAGCAACTTTGTTGGGACGAGAGAGATGCATAGGCACATGCATTGATAGATTTGTTTGTCAAACATGCCATTATCCCTCACATTCTCTCTTGTAAAACAACAAAGAATGCTTGTGATAAAGTTACAAAATTATATTAGGCAAGAAATGAGGCCTGTCTTGCTTACATCTGAAAATAATTGGAGAGTGAGAATATGAATGTGCTAAATTTGTTGCCAGAATGGGTGGACCTTTCAGATAGTGAGGTTCTGTCCTCAAGAAGACAAAGTCCAAGGAACAATACTCTGAGACATTGGGGAGAGATTTTAACAACATGTGATGCAAAAGCACCAAAAGAAAATCCAGATTGAGACAAGAACAAATGCCACCTCCACTTCTATAAATTTTGATGGAACCCTTACAACTAAGGTCACACTCCAAAGAACCTCATGCATAGAGGAGGCACCAACACCATGGATCTCTTGAGAGTTGGAACTTAGCCCTAAAGTGAGTCTACTATTTAGTATCAAAGAAAATGTGCACGAAATGTTATCTATGCAAAATCATGTATCCGATCTCCTATTCAATGTCATGTTCCTATTCACATTTGGACCTTCAATATGGTACTATGATTACTTATAACTTTGGTACTATGATTACTTATAACTTTGGTACTATGATTACTTATAACTTCAATGCCCTTGAGTTTTATGGTCTTTCAACATTCGGTCTTGAGAATTAAGGAGGTTGAGGTGTTTGTGTCTTGAATCCTTACATTTCTATGATGCAAGGCTTCATTAGTTGCTATGCTGCCTCCTTGGAGGAGTCTTGGAGTCCTAGCACTTGTAAAAGAAGATGAGTGTACTATGAGGGTAGAATGTGCACGTATGCATTTGGGCACACACATCACATGCATCTATGCCCATTGTCCCCAATATGAATTATGTAATATGCACATGTGACATATTATTTATACTTGGCTTGGGAAATTTATGTCCACTTATTGGACTATATGGATCATAATGGATTTTTACTTTATTGAAAAACGGCAGTTCAGAACTTCTATACAGACCAAGGAAAATATTCTGAATTTTACTGATCTGGTATGCATGCTCATTATTGAAGAAAAAAATCTTGGTGAGGATTCAAACTCCCAAGGAAATCCCAGTTCTAAGCAAGTATTCTAATCTGGCAGAGGAAGAGGCAGAGATAGAGGTTTCAAAAGTGGAAGAGGAAACAGTAACCAAAACCAAGGTCAACAACAGAACCATGCAGGAGGAAGAGGACAGTTTCGAGGCAAGGGGAGCCAAAGAGGCCATAGAAATTTCCAAAGAAATAATTCAGGTAATGACAATAAAGGATGTTGGAATTGGTAAACCTAGACACTTTGAACGTGATTGCAGGTTGAAGAATCAAAATAACAGAAGGCAGCAAAACAACTATGCATCCACAAGTGCAAATGATTCTAAGAAGTTGTTCATGGTTCAACATCACATGATGAATACAATGTCTGTTGGCATTTCAAAATCGAATGATAATGTCTCGTATGTTTATTCAGGTGCTTCAAATCACGTGACCAGTCATGCGGAATGGTTTAGTACTTTGCAAAATTTGTCAGTTCCTAGATATGTTGAAACAGGTGATAACACATCACACCCTATCAAGCATACAGGAAACATAGCATTGTCTATGGAGGATGGGAAGGTAAAACATCTTGCTAATGTGCTGCATGTTCCAAATATAACAAAGAATCCAGTTTCTGTTGGACAAATGGTTGACCAAGGATTACAAGTTAGGTTCAATGCTTATGGGTTATATGTAGAAGAATACAAACGATATGGAAGAGTGATTGCCAAAGGAAACAAAGTGGGTAGGATGTTCACCTTAAATGTGAAAATTCTTGAAATGAATGAAGCCATGTTTGCAAAAGGTGCAGGAGACATTGCTGATATAGAGATCTGGCACAAACGGATTGGACATGCAAACTTGCAAAGGCTGAAATTGGTGTAGTCAAAGGAGATTGTTCATGGCCTACCAAATTTCAAAGTTGCAGAGATGCAAAAGGTATGTGCAGCATGTCAATTTGGAAAACAGTCAAGAGCATCATTTCCACATGACAAGCATGTTAGTGAGAACATACTAGAAATAGTACATACAGATGTTTGGGGTCCTGCAAAGACCACATCTATGGGCGGTTGCAAGTTTTATGTTATTTTCATTGATGACCATACACAAAAAGTGTGGGTATATTTCATGGAAGAGAAGAGTGAGGTGTTCACTCACTTCCAAATTTTTAAAGCTATGGTGGAAAAACAGACAGGGAAGTATATTCAGACATTAAGATCTGATGTAGGAGGTGAATACATGTCAAATGAGTTCAGCAATTTTCTAAAAAATCATGGAATTCGGCATCAATTTTCATGCAGGTACACACAATAACAGAATGGCGTTTCTGAATGCAAAAATAGACATATTGCAGAAATAGCAAGAGCCTTGATGGCTAAGAAGAATATGCCTCATTGTTATTGGGCAGAAGCTATTCATACTGCTGTATACATCATGAACAGAACTCCGACTGCTGCTATACATCAAGTTACACCTGAAGAGAAGTTTACAGGTAAAAATCCAAACTTATCACATCTGAAAGTTTTTGGTTGTATTGCATATGTACATGTTCCAGATGAGTTGAAGACGAAGCTTGATCCAAAAGCAGAAAAATGTGTCTTCATTGGATACTCCCTTGAGCAAAAGGGATATAAATGTTATAACCCACTCACACGACATGTGAAGGTGAGCAGAGATGTGGTATTTGATGAAATGTCAAGCTTCTATGCAGATGCCAAAGAAGGATTGAATCTTGAACCAAATGACAAAGAAAATGTTGAAAAATCAAGTGAAGAATCTCAAGTTTTGATTGGACTAGATGCATCACCAAGCAATTGTTCCAACTCAAATCCATGGAGTGGAAGATTGCATGGAAAATTTGGTCCATAAAATTCATCAAATACATCCAAGAAAGGTAAAGAAAAGCTTTCTGTTGGTCATAAAACATGATGGAGATTCAAGCGGTTCAGAAAAGAGTCTTGATGAGGAACTTGGATTGCCCTCTGTGAAGACTCTAGGAGTAAGAAAGACACATGCAGATGATACAAGGATAAGTTACCCAGGACCAAGAAGATATGGAAGGATGCGGAATTCAGTGCAACAATTGACATATGATAGTTACATGCTTGTCGTTGTGCCTACATGACCAAGGTAATACAAGATGTTAAACCTTCTTGTTTTGAAGATGCAATTAGAAATGCAGATTGGGAAAAAGCTATGGATGAGGAGATGGCTGCACTTTATGGAAATGATACATGGAAGCTGGTTCCATTGCCACAAGGAAAGAAACCCATAGACTGCAAGTGGGTTTACAATGTAAAGCACAATGCTGATGGTAGCATAAGCAGGTACAAAGCACGATTGGTAGCAAAAGGATATGCGCAAACATATGGCATTGATTATGAGGAAACATTTAGCCCTGTAGCTAAAATTCCTACTGTTAGAACACTTGTTGTATTAGCTACAGCAAAAGGATGGACTTTGCATCATATGGATGTGAAGAATGTTTTCTTACATGATGAGTTATAGGAAGAAGTATACTTGGACCAGCCACAAGGATATGAAGATTCAAAGCATCCAGAATATGTTTGCAGGTTGCAAAAGGCTTTGTTGGGGTTGAAACAAGATCCTCATGCATGGCATACAAGGATTGTTGATTACTTGACCACCATTGGGTTTTCTATGTGTAATGCAAATCATTCACTATATGCAAGGAAGGGTGATGATGGCATCACAATTATGGCTATTTATGTTGATGACTTGATTATAGGTGGTGATAATGAAGATCGCATTAAAGAGGTAAAGCAACTTCTTATGCAGGAATTTGACATGAAAGATCTTGGTGTGATGCGCTACTTCTTGGGCATTGAGTTTATACATACAAAAACAAGTATATGGATGTCGCAAAGGCAATATGCCTTTAATATGCTACAAAAGTATGGTATGGCTGATTGTAAGCCAATTTCTATGCCATTAGATTAGAATTTGAAGTTGGATACTACATCAGGTGAAGCATTGGAAAATGCTACTATGTACAAGAAAATTGTGGGAAGTCTTATATATCTCACAATTACAGGGCCTGATCTAAGCTATACTGTTGGACTTGAAAGTCAGTTTATGCAGGTTCCAGGGAAGCCACATTTGGATGCTCTGAGGCGCACTCTACGTTATGTGAGTGCTACTTTGGATTATGCATTGTTTTATGAAGCTGGTGTAGATTTGCAGGTTCATGGATACCCCGATGCAGATTGGGCTGGTAGCATTCCAGATAGAAGATCTACTAGTGGCTTTCTATTCTCACTTGGGAGCGCAGCTATTACATGGAGCAGCAAGAAGCAACCCATTGTTGCTTTGTCGAGTACAGAGGCTGAGTATAGAGGTGCTACAATGGCAGCATGTGACGCATCATGGTTGGAGATGCTACTTGTAGATCTAGGTGTGGAAGTGCAAAAGCCTATCACTATCTATTGTGATAATCTTAGCAGTATACAGTTAGCATGGAACCCTGTTTTTCATGTTAGA
>CM035435.1:74585491-74590491 GCA_020310875.1 Ceratopteris richardii
TTTATTTATCAGAAAATCCAGAAAAATTCAGATTTCTTGATGTACGAGTCAGTTGAAGAATCTACTTTCTATGTTTGTCTTGTTTTTTGGATACATGCTTGTATTCAAAAAGGCGTTCCATTAGATCCTATTACTTGATTAAGAAGTGGAGTTAACCAAAAGAAATTCAAGCAAGTACTATCACACTTCACCCGGGAAGAATATGAAGATATGAAGTATCAACTTGCAGCTTTTGGAGTTCTCAAGGTAAGAGTTTGTCCACTTATGTTTCAAGTAGGAGTTGCAGATTCTTGGAAAGGATCTAGTTAAAGAAAAGTTTTACAACTTTATGTAAGAAGCATGGACACTTAAAGATATTCAGGTAGCAAATCAAACATTCAGTCATGAAGGTTTGATAAGAGCAGATTCTTACACAAGTATTTTATTGCAGAGATGATAGATCTTGTATGATCTTGAAGATCTTAAGTATTTATGAGTCAGATATTTATCCTTTGTTTGTCAAGTTCTTAACATTGGAAGAAGTAAGTCAAAGATTCAGATTCTATCAAATTAGTGTTGTAGAGAAATAGAAGACGATACTTGTTATGTTGCAGAAGATTATGGATCCTAAAATGCTTTCAGTAAGGTTTTTTGTTATCATGTAATGGATCAGCTAACCTTATTCTTTAATATGGGAAGCTGAGGAATGGCAGTGGAAGCTATTGGCAACTACAGTGCTAATAAAAAGGGTTCAGAGATTTTGTTTCAGATACAAGTATTGATCACTGAAGATCAGATTTATTGAAAGAAGGAAGACGTTCCAAATTTCATAAAGTTTGATATAATTTGAAGAATTATGGATACTAGTGTTAAATCATCCAGGGGGGTGATGAAACATGAAGACTTATTTTCAGCTATATGTGAAAGAATGCAAAGTCATACCTACATGTATTCCTATATCAAGTATTCCTATATTTCCTTTGTCAGTTTCTCTTTATGTTCTAGCTTTGAAAGAAGAAGGAAGAAGAAGAATGTCTGGAGAAAGTTCCTATTACGTGTTCCTGTTCAGGAGAAAGTTCCAGAGTTCTATTACAGAGAAACTTGATATTTCAGAGAGGTCTGTTACTTATGAAGTGCACACATATATGTTTATACCAGAATTTGAAGGAAGAGGTATGAAGGACTTACAGATAGAACAAGGATGAAGACAAGATGACATCATAGATATGAAATTTTGGTGAGACTCTTGTTAGTTGTCAATCACAAGTCCCAGGATGGATTCAGTTTTTTATTTTGTTTAGTGTATTCACATGACACCGCAAAAGTACATTGAGAAACCTTTCTTAAGGTAAATGCAAAACTGTGCATCCTAGTGCATTCTTACAGATTTGAGAAGATAGGAGATACCAGATTCATAGTCAATTCATGCTACATATGTTGTCAAGCAGTGATTGCTTAATGAATACTAACACTATTGGATATCTAGTTTGCATATTTTCTCGGGTATTATGGTTCATATTCAACAAATTCAAATTTTTGAAGTTTGAAGAAGTTCAAATTCAGTTTTGAAGAAGACTTTTGAAGATAAAGTTTTGGAGGTCCTTCAGAAAGACAAGCTTCAAGCTTATGTCAGTTTAAAGATGAATGAAGTTACATATCTAGTTCAGTTTGTACCAATATGACATTGTAGGGGGGATTGTTGGAAAACAATGTCACATGAGTCCAAAATCCTATTATGGCAGAAGCCCTAATTTTTGTACTTAGTCATTTTTAGCACAAGATTTGGGTAAAATTTTTATGAGCCTATCTTGAAGAGCTTGAAGAGAGCATTCTAATGGTATATGACATGCAGTCATTAGAGATCAGATTTGGGAGAAAACCCTAACCCTAATTTTCTACTACTTTAGGATTTTTACCTAATTTGATAGCTCTCAGCTTGGAGGTCATGAAAATGTAATCAGTTCATTCATCAGGTGGTCAGACATGTGAAAAAGCAAGCCAAAAGCAATATTTAGCGATTGAATTAAAATAAATCAAAAGCAATTTAAAAAGCGATGAGATTAAAATAAAGTACTTTTTAGTGAGTTATTCACATGGAGCTTTAAAACCTATATAAGAGAGTCTTGGGTCACTTTGTTAGACATCCAATGCCAATTCCAAGGCCAACAATTGGTGGAGCTTGAGAAGGTGGTGCTCTAGCACTCGTGGGCCCGCCATGGTGCACTCTAGGAGCATGTTGAGGAGGAGTTATGGAGTTCTTCTTGGAGAAGAGTGTGCTCACACTCTTGCTTATGGAGAAGACTTACCTATCAGAAGTTTGGTGGTGTCGATCAGCCATCTACATGATGTATTTGAAGATTTTCTTCTACATGAAGATTATGGAGTACTTCAAAGACATTGGATGGAGCTTAACATAAGATTGCATCTTATGTTAACTACTTAGGTACATATTCTCTTTATGCACACGGGTACTACTTGGAGCTTATGGAGGTGGTGGCATCCATATCTGGAGGAGTCATATTCGGAATACATGGAGGCAGTGTCATCCATAAAGGAGAATGAGTGCATGCATGCTACATGCATCAGGTGAGATGTTAGAGAAGGTGTTTCCACATGAGTATGAGGATTTCTATCAGCAACATGTTAGCATTCTATGCTAATTCTATAAGTATGTGATCTTTCACACACACATCTGATTTAGGGTCTTCCATAGCCTAAATTCAGATTAGGGTTTGTTGAATAACAGTTTTAAACTAATCTTTCCTCTTTCTCTCATTCATATGCACTCTTCTACAATCTATCAGGTCATACATCTCATATATATTCAGATTTTTGTCCCTACATCTGAATATTCTTGTAAATTATGTACATACACTCTTTCATCTATTTCTGTTCACATAGAGTGGTTGAACTTTTAACTCGCACATTGTAAATTGACATTTATATATATGATGGTGTGAGTAAGCAGTGACTTACATAACACTTTGAACATGTTGTCTAAGCTCTCTCTATCTTTGTCTCATCATTGTATGATTAAGTGTTGTATGCTCATGTTTGTCAATATTGGAAGAAGTTGGAATCTGTGTTGTAGATCCTGGACTTATGGGACCTGTGGAATTAGTTATGGGCCTACCTAATTTCCAACATTTGGTATCAGAGCTTCCAGGCTCCCAGACTCCTAGGTTCCCAGAATCTCAGGGTTACAACATATGATTTCAATGCATCTTCTAACATTTGACATGTAACATACACACTTAATCTAGATGAGTAGAGATTTGAGAATTAGACAATTCAATGACATGTTTATTTATGAGTGTGGAGTATGAAGTTGATGATCGGTTAGCCCAAATACTTTTGGAAGAGTAAAGATGCTTTACAGAAGTATTGTATGAAGACCAAGACTTGATGAAGAGAAGGGTACTTCAAATTCAAGGAAAAACAATGGTTTGGAGAAGTTGAAGGAATCATATCAACATCAAATCATAGGTATTAGTTTCTACTATCAGATTGTCATTTGCAGGTCATATCTTAGAAGAGCAGTTATGAAGAGATTTGAAGGATTCAAGAAGTGCTTTTAAAACACTTTCATTAGTTTGAAAGATAAAAGCATTAGCTACATCAAAACAGGTATCTAGAGGTTGTTCTTGACAGTTTTGATAGATCTCTTTCATGGCAAGAAAGCTCATCTAAGAAGATGAATTTGGAGATCATATCAGTTTTGTTTTCAGTCAACACAAGATTGAAAGTTTTTTATCACATTCTGTACCTAGAGAGGTAATTCAACATTCAGCCAAAAGGTTGGTAAATTCAGCCATATCAGTCACATTTAAAGCAGAGTTTTTCAGAGATATGAGGAGATGGTAAAACATGATTCTATGTTCACTTCCATTTGTATACCATGTTTGTTTTGTCTCTTACTCTTAGCACTAGAGGAAGAGAAAAATTCATTTGAAGAATGTAAGAGTGCTTGCTACTTCAAGATGAAGAGAACAAAAGGTAGAAAGACATCATCAGGTGAAAGAAAGATGCAGAAAAAGAAGGTCCAACAATTCCAAAGGGAAACTAAGACTTCCTTTTCTCTTATATTTTCCATATACTTTTCCTACATTTATCCTCTACATCCAAAGACAAGTCTAAAAGAACATCTTGTGTGAAAAAGATAGTTTAAAGAAGAAGCGGTTTCTTGTTTTGCATTACACTTGGTCATGTTTTAGTAGGTTTTGACAAAAAATTGCATTGAGAGAAAGAAAAGCAACAGATATCTAAGACTCCTTATATGTTTTGACTCATATGTGTATGAGTTATCTATAAGTTAAAGATTTTGAGCAGGCAGCTTATATGTTCCCTCAAAGAATTCTTGGAGTTTCAACACAGAGCTACTTGGTATATGATAAGTTGCAAAGAAGTATTTTTCTTCTTTATCTAACTCTTGAGGTAAAAGAGTATTTGTAGCATATGTTTGAGACCTGGAGTGAGGTTTTTTGAGTTTGGAAAAGTCACCTCATATTCAGTATATTCAGTGTATTAAAAAAATTCAGAGTTTTGAGTATAAAATTTCAGAAAATTCAAAAAAATTGAGATCTTTTGATGTACCAGTCAATTGAAGAATCTACTTTCTATGTTTGTCTTGTTTTCTGGATAGATGCTTGTATTCAAAAAGGTGTTCCATTAGATCATATCACTTGATTAAGAAGTGGAATTAACCAAAAGAAAGTCAAGCAGGTTCTATCACATTTTATCGGGAAAGAATATGAAGATATGAAGTATCAACTTGCAGGCTTTGGAGTTCTCAAGGTAAGAGTTTGTCCACTTATGTTTCAAGTAGGAGTTGAAGATTCTTGGAAAGGATCTAGTTGAAGAAAAATTTTACAACTTTATGTAAGAAGCATGGACACTTAAAGACATTCACGTAACAAATAAAACATTCAGTCATAAAGGTTTGATAAAAGCAGATTCTACACAGGTATTTTATTTAGAGATGATAGATCTTGTATGATCTTGAAGATCTTAAGTATTTATGA
>CM035435.1:74595491-74682991 GCA_020310875.1 Ceratopteris richardii
ATATACAGCCCCTCTTCTAGAAGATTCTCTCTAATGATTCCCTCTTTTACAAGCTCTGCTCTATAGCCCTTCTTGGATGAAGAAGAAGAAACATAAGAAACATTGCCTTTGTATTGCAGCCTGAATCTCCTCTGACTTTGTTCTCTCCTTTTCTTCCACACACCATGGCGAAGTAGAAGACCAACCTGTTCCCTCTTGCTACTCACTTCTCTAGAACAAAGAAGACGGACAGAGGCCAAGATTTAAACCAGTTGTAAAGCCTTCGGGCATCTTCTCATTGTACAGCTTTCGAGCTTGTCTATCACGTCACCCCTGCTTTGTGGGATATGAGGAGTCCCATGGGTACTATGACCCCTTCACTTCTGCAGTTGTTCTTTCCATTGATTCACGCAAGGAAGAGTAGGCTTTGGCCTAACTTCCTCTTTAAAAAAAAGAAGGGATTGGTAATCGAACGTTGAGTCTGACTCCTCCAAGGAGGCAGCATAGCAACTAATGAAGCCCCCCATTATAGAAGTGTAAGGATTCAAGACACAAGCACCTCAAACTCCTTGATCGCAATTAGCAATGATGATTGCCTAAAACCCAACAAGCGCTCAATCCAAAGAGCGAAAGAAATATAGGCTAGCGTTCTTTCCTTCCATGACCATCTTCTTTAAAATGTGTCACTCTTTCATGCATGAAAAAACAAAAAGTTCCCAAATACATAGCCCAAGAAACTTGCAGTTCCCTTGCCCTTGGCTTTCATGTTAAAAATAAATCTATGCTACATACAATTCTGCATCACAAGCACATTAAAGGTTAATGCATGAGATTTCCCTGATATTTAATGTGCGGATACACAGCATTCTGATAGGATCTACGCTCATCACAATCAATGTGCTGTTTCTCTCATAGATCAGCTTTGAATATGGATGCTTTACGCTCTTGTATTCAAGAAAAGGATGATATCCTCAAAAGTTCTTCCTCAAAAGCTTTTGAAAGTTTAAAGCAAAATCTGTTCTTAATTCTTTTTAGATCCATGAATGATGATACTAACTTTGAGAATCAAATCTTCCATCTTGTTGGTATAATTCTATAGGTTATGAGAAAGCCAATTCTTCATTAGCTCTTCAAGGACTGTGTACCCCTTCTTGGATGAAGAAGAAGAAACATAAGAAACATTGCCTTTGTATTGCAGCCTGAATCTCCTCTGACTTTGTTCTCTCCTTTTCTTCCACACACCATGGCGAAGTAGAAGACCAACCTGTTCCCTCTTGCTACTCACTTCTCTAGAACAAAGAAGACGGACAGAGGCCAAGATTTAAACCAGTTGTAAAGCCTTCGGGCATCTTCTCATTGTACAGCTTTCGAGCTTGTCTATCACGTCACCCCTGCTTTGTGGGATATGAGGAGTCCCATGGGTACTATGACCCCTTCACTTCTGCAGTTGTTCTTTCCATTGATTCACGCAAGGAAGAGTAGGCTTTGGCCTAACTTCCTCTTTAAAAAAAAGAAGGGATTGGTAATCGAACGTTGAGTCTGACTCCTCCAAGGAGGCAGCATAGCAACTAATGAAGCCCCCCATTATAGAAGTGTAAGGATTCAAGACACAAGCACCTCAAACTCCTTGATCGCAATTAGCAATGATGATTGCCTAAAACCCAACAAGCGCTCAATCCAAAGAGCGAAAGAAATATAGGCTAGCGTTCTTTCCTTCCATGACCATCTTCTTTAAAATGTGTCACTCTTTCATGCATGAAAAAACAAAAAGTTCCCAAATACATAGCCCAAGAAACTTGCAGTTCCCTTGCCCTTGGCTTTCATGTTAAAAATAAATATATGCTACATACAATTCTGCATCACAAGCACATTAAAGGTTAATGCATGAGATTTCCCTGATATTTAATGTGCGGATACACAGCATTCTGATAGGATCTACGCTCATCACAATCAATGTGCTGTTTCTCTCATAGATCAGCTTTGAATATGGATGCTTTACGCTCTTGTATTCAAGAAAAGGATGATATCCTCAAAAGTTCTTCCTCAAAAGCTTTTGAAAGTTTAAAGCAAAATCTGTTCTTAATTCTTTTTAGATCCATGAATGATGATACTAACTTTGAGAATCAAATCTTCCATCTTGTTGGTATAATTCTATAGGTTATGAGAAAGCCAATTCTTCATTAGCTCTTCAAGGACTGTGTACCCCTTCTTGGATGAAGAAGAAGAAACATAAGAAACATTGCCTTTGTATTGCAGCCTGAATCTCCTCTGACTTTGTTCTCTCCTTTTCTTCCACACACCATGGCGAAGTAGAAGACCAACCTGTTCCCTCTTGCTACTCACTTCTCTAGAACAAAGAAGACGGACAGAGGCCAAGATTTAAACCAGTTGTAAAGCCTTCGGGCATCTTCTCATTGTACAGCTTTCGAGCTTGTCTATCACCTCACCCCTGCTTTGTGGGATATGAGGAGTCCCATGGGTACTATGACCCCTTCACTTCTGCAGTTGTTCTTTCCATTGATTCACGCAAGGAAGAGTAGGCTTTGGCCTAACTTCCTCTTTAAAAAAAAGAAGGGATTGGTAATCGAACGTTGAGTCTGACTCCTCCAAGGAGGCAGCATAGCAACTAATGAAGCCCCCCATTATAGAAGTGTAAGGATTCAAGACACAAGCACCTCAAACTCCTTGATCGCAATTAGCAATGATGATTGCCTAAAACCCAACAAGCGCTCAATCCAAAGAGCGAAAGAAATATAGGCTAGCGTTCTTTCCTTCCATGACCATCTTCTTTAAAATGTGTCACTCTTTCATGCATGAAAAAACAAAAAGTTCCCAAATACATAGCCCAAGAAACTTGCAGTTCCCTTGCCCTTGGCTTTCATGTTAAAAATAAATCTATGCTACATACAATTCTGCATCACAAGCACATTAAAGGTTAATGCATGAGATTTCCCTGATATTTAATGTGCGGATACACAGCATTCTGATAGGATCTACGCTCATCACAATCAATGTGCTGTTTCTCTCATAGATCAGCTTTGAATATGGATGCTTTACGCTCTTGTATTCAAGAAAAGGATGATATCCTCAAAAGTTCTTCCTCAAAAGCTTTTGAAAGTTTAAAGCAAAATCTGTTCTTAATTCTTTTTAGATCCATGAATGATGATACTAACTTTGAGAATCAAATCTTCCATCTTGTTGGTATAATTCTATAGGTTATGAGAAAGCCAATTCTTCATTAGCTCTTCAAGGACTGTGTACCCCTTCTTGGATGAAGAAGAAGAAACATAAGAAACATTGCCTTTGTATTGCAGCCTGAATCTCCTCTGACTTTGTTCTCTCCTTTTCTTCCACACACCATGGCGAAGTAGAAGACCAACCTGTTCCCTCTTGCTACTCACTTCTCTAGAACAAAGAAGACGGACAGAGGCCAAGATTTAAACCAGTTGTAAAGCCTTCGGGCATCTTCTCATTGTACAGCTTTCGAGCTTGTCTATCACCTCACCCCTGCTTTGTGGGATATGAGGAGTCCCATGGGTACTATGACCCCTTCACTTCTGCAGTTGTTCTTTCCATTGATTCACGCAAGGAAGAGTAGGCTTTGGCCTAACTTCCTCTTTAAAAAAAAGAAGGGATTGGTAATCGAACGTTGAGTCTGACTCCTCCAAGGAGGCAGCATAGCAACTAATGAAGCCCCCCATTATAGAAGTGTAAGGATTCAAGACACAAGCACCTCAAACTCCTTGATCGCAATTAGCAATGATGATTGCCTAAAACCCAACAAGCGCTCAATCCAAAGAGCGAAAGAAATATAGGCTAGCGTTATTTCCTTCCATGACCATCTTCTTTAAAATGTGTCACTCTTTCATGCATGAAAAAACAAAAAGTTCCCAAATACATAGCCCAAGAAACTTGCAGTTCCCTTGCCCTTGGCTTTCATGTTAAAAATAAATCTATGCTACATACAATTCTGCATCACAAGCACATTAAAGGTTAATGCATGAGATTTCCCTGATATTTAATGTGCGGATACACAGCATTCTGATAGGATCTACGCTCATCACAATCAATGTGCTGTTTCTCTCATAGATCAGCTTTGAATATGGATGCTTTACGCTCTTGTATTCAAGAAAAGGATGATATCCTCAAAAGTTCTTCCTCAAAAGCTTTTGAAAGTTTAAAGCAAAATCTGTTCTTAATTCTTTTTAGATCCATGAATGATGATACTAACTTTGAGAATCAAATCTTCCATCTTGTTGGTATAATTCTATAGGTTATGAGAAAGCCAATTCTTCATTAGCTCTTCAAGGACTGTGTACCCCTTCTTGGATGAAGAAGAAGAAACATAAGAAACATTGCCTTTGTATTGCAGCCTGAATCTCCTCTGACTTTGTTCTCTCCTTTTCTTCCACACACCATGGCGAAGTAGAAGACCAACCTGTTCCCTCTTGCTACTCACTTCTCTAGAACAAAGAAGACGGACAGAGGCCAAGATTTAAACCAGTTGTAAAGCCTTCGGGCATCTTCTCATTGTACAGCTTTCGAGCTTGTCTATCACCTCACCCCTGCTTTGTGGGATATGAGGAGTCCCATGGGTACTATGACCCCTTCACTTCTGCAGTTGTTCTTTCCATTGATTCACGCAAGGAAGAGTAGGCTTTGGCCTAACTTCCTCTTTAAAAAAAAGAAGGGATTGGTAATCGAACGTTGAGTCTGACTCCTCCAAGGAGGCAGCATAGCAACTAATGAAGCCCCCCATTATAGAAGTGTAAGGATTCAAGACACAAGCACCTCAAACTCCTTGATCGCAATTAGCAATGATGATTGCCTAAAACCCAACAAGCGCTCAATCCAAAGAGCGAAAGAAATATAGGCTAGCGTTCTTTCCTTCCATGACCATCTTCTTTAAAATGTGTCACTCTTTCATGCATGAAAAAACAAAAAGTTCCCAAATACATAGCCCAAGAAACTTGCAGTTCCCTTGCCCTTGGCTTTCATGTTAAAAATAAATCTATGCTACATACAATTCTGCATCACAAGCACATTAAAGGTTAATGCATGAGATTTCCCTGATATTTAATGTGCGGATACACAGCATTCTGATAGGATCTACGCTCATCACAATCAATGTGCTGTTTCTCTCATAGATCAGCTTTGAATATGGATGCTTTACGCTCTTGTATTCAAGAAAAGGATGATATCCTCAAAAGTTCTTCCTCAAAAGCTTTTGAAAGTTTAAAGCAAAATCTGTTCTTAATTCTTTTTAGATCCATGAATGATGATACTAACTTTGAGAATCAAATCTTCCATCTTGTTGGTATAATTCTATAGGTTATGAGAAAGCCAATTCTTCATTAGCTCTTCAAGGACTGTGTACCCCAGTAAATAATAATAAGAGGAATAGTAATAATATGATTAGGCATTATCCCAAAGAAGAACGCACAGATGAATCTCTTTCAAAAACAAACTGATGAATATTGGACAAGACATGAGAAATAGAGCACCTGATGATGCATATTCATGAACCAGGAATGTTTGCAGGGTACGATAGACCAAGCTCAATGAGCCTTATATGCCTGCATGCATGTACATATGTATGTACATATGTATGCATGTGTGTATGTGTATGCATGCATGCACGTACGTACGTACGTACGTACGTACATACCTATGTATGTATGTATGTATGTATGTATGCATGCATGCATGCATGTATGCATGCATGCATGCATGCATGTATGCATGCATGCATGCATGTATGCATGCATGCATGCATGCATGTATGCATGTACGTACTTACGTATGTAGGTGGGTAGGTAGGTAGGTAGATATGAATGTATGTATTATGTATGTATGTATGTATGTGAATGATCCCAAGAAAAGGTAACTTACACTACATATAATTAGACATTGCTCAGCACGGTCAAGGACGACTAAAGCATTGTGCTCCATATTCGACATTGCCATAAGAGGAACAGTGGCCAAGCAATGAAATCCAGCTCGTGCTATTTTGCTTGAATGGAAGAGTATTAAGAAGAGATCCTGCTACATTTACATCACCGACATGACCCAATAGGTTTGTCATGCAGTCATAATGGTCCCAGCCAGGAGAGATGTCATAAGCATCTCTCATCAGCATGAAAAAATGGCAACCTTCATCAACCAAACCCATGTGTGTGTAAGCTGATAGGACGCATATGCAAGTAACTTCATCTGGTTCAATCCCTTTTTTCTGCATATCTGTAAAACACTGTAGAGCTGAAGCATAATCACGACCATCAACATACCCAGCAATCATAGCTGTCCAACCTACTGCATCCATATCAACCAATGTATTGAACACTCTACGTGCATCCATCAAACTCCCACTCTTGCTGTAAAAGTCAACTAAACAACTTCCTATCTTGGTCCTTTCTTCAAGCCTTTCAACGACAATCTGGGCATGAATGATTCTTCCTTCAAAAATTGCACCAATGTTGGAGCATGCTTTCAAGACACTTATGAAACAAACTTCATCAGGTTCTACCCCATCCCTTACCATGGTCCAGAAAAGCTGTAGAGCTTCTTCTTCCTGGTTTCCTTCAGCAAGACCTGTAATCATAGCAGTGCACATTACTACGCTTCTGGATGAAGAATTAAGGTATAAATTGAAAGCATCTTCAAAAGTTCCATGATTCATGTATGTGCTAACCAGACTGCTACTTAAACTTTCATCCAACTCCAAACTATCTTCTACAATGCACAAATGAATCAATCTGAGTTCATCAAATCCTAATGCCTCATTGCAGGCCTTCAACAGATTGAGAAAAAGAACAACATCAGTTTTCCATCCTTCTCTGAGCATTCGTTCAAATACAATAATCACATTTTTGCTTTCCGTTGAGCTTTGAGAGTATGCTTCTAATAACACAGTCCAACTCACAATATTCTTCTCCTTGAGGCAGTTGAAAACTTGCAGAGCATCCTGTAAAGAGCTGCATTTAGCATACATGTCAATCATTGTATTTCCAATAACCGTTGCATGATCAAATCCATGTTCAATGATTTGTGCGTGAATAAGCCTACCATCAATCAAGCTACTCATACTTGCACATGCTCGCAGGACACCAGTATATGTGACTCGATTGGGTTCAACTCCGGAATCCTTCATCTGGCTGAAAAGTTTCAAGGTGTGGGCACCATCATTAAGTTGTGCATAGCCTGCCAAGGCAGCAGTCCATGTCACCACATCTCGATGCTTTGTATTATCAAACACCTTGCGAGCCTCTTCAATACTTCCACACTTGAAGTACATGTCAACCAATGCATTTACAACCACAACCATGGATTCTAATCCTGTACTGACTGCAAGATTATGCACCATTTTGCCGTGATGCAATGCACCAATGCTGCTGCAAGCTTTTAGCATAGTAGTCAGGATGTAGTCTGTAAGATGCGATCTGACAGTATTCGTAGAGTGGCAAATTGAAAGGGCCGTGTGAATGTATCCAAGGTTAGCGAAGGCTCCAATCACAGTAGACCAAGTAAAGGCATTGGTGTTTGTCAATTTACTTAATATTTGATTAATCTCTGGTAGGCTTCCCAACAGCCCAAACATTCGAATCAAATTATTGCCCAGATAATTATCTGCTTCTAACCCATTTTCAATTATGAGGCCATGGATTTTTCGAGCTACTGACAAGTTTTTATAACGGATAGACCAATTGATAAGCAAATAAAATATTTCTGAGCAGACTGGCTTGTCCTGATGGCCAACTACTGAAAGGGCGTCATGGAAATGTCCATTCTCACAAAGTTGTTTCACCAATGAGATTGACCTGTAAGACACATTACTTGTAGCCATTTTTTATCTTTACGTACGAAACCATCTTCACTTCAATGGATTTGAATAAGAGTCCAAACCAAATTACAGCAATTTGTGCTGTTTAGTCGACCTCTGTAGGGAAGTAAAGGAAGGTCACCCAGGAGAATGTCATGTTCCTCCATTGTATATCATAACAATAACAAGTACATGTTTAGATACTAGTACGTAGCTTCAGAGACATGGACACGTACCAATGAATGAAGCAGCCGTCTCAAAGGTAGAGGTCTAAACTAACATAAGAAAAGAATTCGGCAGAAATATCCTTCGCCTTAGAATGAAACAGAAAATTTGCAGCACGAGACATTAGCACATGCGATTCTCTAGCACTCGAAGGATAGTATAGGACGACTAACATTGAAACATCTACAACCAACACGTCAACAGGTCGAATAGTAATGATGGTATATGCTCTGTCGGGAAAAAAAACTAGATGGAGGTGAACTGTTCGGAATATCAAATCACCTGACATACCTTCAAAAGCATGTGCCAAATTTGATCTGTTCGCACTTCATTAGATCACTCATGTGCAAAGCACCTTGCTTTATTATGATGCACTTCGATAGACTGTGGAACTGCTTTTAGACTTAGCTTAACATTGTCAGCAACCATTTGCGCTTTGATCACGACCGCCAACAACCAAAGAGAATGTCAAGAGTGGTAAGCATATTGGGTGAAAGGTTCAATAGGTGCAAATCAGCCTAATGTTAATATTTTAATGTGGGGTCTTTTCGTGTGTGCGTTATCGTTTTAAATGCAAGTGTAGAAAGAAAGAAAATTGAAGATCAGAGTTGTATCATCCACAGACCAAACACATTGGGTTAGTCGTGATGTTGTTTTTATGGAAAATGTAATTCAGCAATTACTTTCATGCACCAAGGAGACTTCAGTTAGCTCTAAAGATGTGCATGTTTCAAATAATGATGAAGATCATTCCATTTTTTATGCAGATTTACATGATGCACTTTTTAATGAAACGGTTGACATAGAGGAGGCAAAAACTATGCCTAAATGGTTGGTGCAAACCTTGAGAGATAGCAAATTAGATTCACCATTGATATATCGTACTCGTTCAAGCTCTAATAGTGCTTCCTTTACATTAGATTGATATGCAATGGTTGTCTCTAGTCTTTTTCGTGAGAATGGGCATGTTTCTTTTGAAGGATCACAAAATTCAAAAAATTGGATGGCTCTTATACAATCAAAATATGATCATTTTATGAAGAAGGGTACTTAGTCTTTATGTGATTTTGCCAAAAAGGCCATTGGAACCAAATGGGGATACAAGTTGAAATGTAAACCTATGAAATAATTGACAGGTATATGGTGACACTTGTTGCAAAAGGTTATGCTTAAGAGAGAGCCATTGATTTTGATGAGATCTTTGATCCCACATGTCTAATGACCACTATTCATAGCATTTCTGCACTAGCACCTAATCATGGTTATAATGTACATCAATTGGACATTGAAACTTCATTTTTGAATGGTGATTTACATGAAGAAGCGTATGTATTTCAACCCCATGGTTTTGTGTAGAAAGGACATGAAAACAAAGTATGCATGTTGAAAAAGACACTCGTATCGATGCCCCCAATCGAAAAAAAAAAGTGAGGACAATCATTTATGCGATGATCCCGTTAGGTAGCATTGCATATGCGCCTTTGCAAAAGAGAAATTAAAAAAATAAATCAAGGGCGTCAAATAAGCGATGAACATCATTGCATAAGCGATGCACAAAGTCGTTGTTGCTATGAGCGTCGACGCTTAGCGATGCTTTTGGCGACGATTGCAAATTGGATGTGACACTCTGCAAATTTGAAAAAAAATATTGATTTCTCCTCGTACATTTGTGCTGGGATCAAGTGAGAGAGCAAGAGCGAACGAGCGACCATATGAGCGAACAAGAGTGAACAAGAGCAAACAAGCGAATGAGAGTGAACAAGCAAAGGAGCAACGAACGAGCAACATATGCATACACATACATGCATACACACACATATGCATACACACAAATGCAAACATATACACACATACATATACACATATACACACAAAATCATACACACCCATAGACATATACACATACACATACACATATAGATACTTGCACATATACATACACACACATGCATACACATGTGTATGCATACAATATACATAGACGCATGCATACACACACATGCACATGCATACACACATATGCATACACACACATACACACATATACACATATACACACACATACACAAATGCACACATATATGATATGCATACACACACATTTACAAATGCACACATATGCATACACAGACATACACATATACATACTTGCACATATACACATACACATATACATATAGATACTTGCACATATACATACACACACATACACTCACATGCATACATACACACATATGCATACATACATAGACACATGTATACACACACATGCACATACACACACATATGCATACACACATGTGCATACATACACACGTGCATACATACTCACATGCATTCATACACACACATGCATATGTATACATACATACACACATGCATATGTATATAGACATAAACACAAGCACATACACACACATATGCATACACACACATACACATAAATGTACTTACACATACATACACACACATAGACACACACATGCACATGCACATATAGATACTTATACATACACACACATATACACGCATATATATATATATATATATATATATATATATATATATATATATATATATATATATATATATATATATATATATATATATATATATATATATATATATATATATATATATATATATATATATATACACACATACACATACACATACATACACACACATAGACACACATGTTGGTGCAAATGTACAAGCCTTCACATTTGGCTTAACATGAAAACCATTATGTGGAAACATTTGATGGATCATGTGAATCCTAGCTTGTAACTTTTTTAACATTCACCATTGTAAAAGGTTTTAACCTTAAGAGAATCTTGTAAATCCATATATTTCATGGAGTTATGAGAAGCATGAGCTACGAATCAAATTAGATGGAATAAATCCTAATTTTGAGGAGTCACCTTTTTAGATGGAGCCAAGTTTGAATTTCAAATTCAAACTTAGAAGCAAACACTTATAAAAGGACTTGTAAAAAACTTGCGGTGTGTGTGCCTCGGAGAGCTCTTCCATTGATCATTTGCAAGATTTGAGTAGCTTAATTCATTGCTTACTCATTCCATTATCATTAGGCATCATTATAATGCCAATGATATTGTATAAACATGTGCTATAATACATCTACTTCATTGATCATCTTTATCTACTTCTCTGTTATGATGACTCAGAACAGTGAACTTTGTCTGGTCATATCTCAGTGATTTCTCAACCATTTTGCATGATCTATAGCTTTTTGGAACCCGCTTGAAGTCTATTTTATAATACCAAAGTTTCAAAATATTTGGTTTAGCCATTTGAGATAAATCGCCATCAAACTACTCACTGGTCATTTACTGTTCAGTCCCTAAAAAGTCGGGGGTAAGCCTTGAATTGTTAAAATGATATCTCAGAGCATAGTTTATCTTTTTTTTATGATTCCACTTGTAATCATTAGCTATCTAAGCTAATTTTATTCCCTCAAAAGGAATTTCATCAATTGTTACTGTGTCGTGAGCACTGAGCAAAAGAACCAGCAGGTGTGTGGACTAAAATAGCAAGTTTTGTGACACTAGCTATTCACAAAGTAGTCTGTTTTGATTCAATTGTTTCAAGCATCAACCTCCAAAGTACATATGTACTTTCTTAGTGTCATTTTCAAGCTAAAAGGGCCTACTATAAAACTCAAAAGTGATTTAGAGTAGGTACAAGGCAGGTTTTAGCAGTACCACCTCACTTCCTTAAGGTATCCATCCATCTCTTCCAACAGTGGTATCAGAGCAAGTTGAGGTAAAATGGGAGATGGTTTCCCTTCTTTCATTGATAAATTGGACAAGAATAAGTATCCAGCATGTTCCTTGAGGATGAAGACCTATCTAGGAGTCTCTATGGATACATATCAAGAGATGAGGAGATGCCCATATTCAGAAGCAAAGGTCAACCTACAAGAGAGGAGCTAGAAAGACTCAACTGATGATGTGCCAAAGATGCTTTCACCAGGTCATATCTACTTAAATCTATTTCTCACTTCCTTCTTCCTCACATTAGGAATTGCAAAACTTCCCAAGAGATTTGGGATACTCTATCTTCATATTTTTTCTCCAACACAAGAGCTAGAAAAAATCAATTGTGGATTGAGTTTACTACTCAAAGGAAGTAACCTAAGCAAAATGTTTCAGAATATGTGACCAAGGTAAAAGATGTGGCTGATCAATTGGCAAGCATAGGAGCGGAGATTGAAGAGGAGAAAATAGTGAGACAAATAATCAATGGCATTAAGGCAGATGATAAGTGGGAATCTTTCACAACTGCTATGGACCTTTACATGGATATGCAAATCCCAGATCTTACCACTCTCATGGGACAACTCTTTACCCATGAAGCTAAGCTCAACAAAAATGTAGAACCATCAAGAGGTAACTCTTTTCCCCTCTATATAGATAAAGGAAAGTCTAAAGATAAAGAAAAGAGCAAGAAAGTTGAAGATGAAGGTACTACTTCCCAAGCTAACTATGCAGGGAGAGGTAGGAATTCAAGAGGAAGGGGTAGAGGAGGTAACCAAGGTAGGGGGAGACATTTCAACTCTTTCCCATGCAATATATGTGGACTCCCTAATCATACAACAGATGAGTGCTATAGGAACTTCAAGAACCAAAGAGGAAGAGGATTTCAAAGAGGTGGCTACTCACAATCAACAGGAAGATTCAACCATAATCAAGGCTATAACCATGGCTACAACAACAATTATCAAGGAGTATACAAATCAAGAAAAGACTTCAACAACTATACAAAGGATCAAGAAGATTCTCTTCTCATTATGAACATGACTTAAAAACAACGTATGAATGATGAGCACCTCTTCTATATTGACTCAAGTTGTTCAAACCATGTAACAGGCAATGTAGCTCTCCTTTCTGATCTTGAAGAACCCAAGGGAAAGCACCAAGTGTAGACAGGTGATGATACCAAGCATTCAGTTGTCAAGGTAGGAAATGTCAAAACTTCTTATGGGAATAGAAATCTATTGAGTTGAGTTCTTTATGTACCTATTATCACAAAGAATTTGATGAGTGTTGGACAGATAGTGGAAAAAGGTTTAGAAGGTTAGGCTCAATAAATTTGGAGCTTTTGTGGAGGACCCCCAACATGGATTCAGAAGGATTGCAAAGGGAGAGAAAACAAGTAGATTGTTTACATTTGAACTTGAGGATACTATAAACATTGCACTTTATAATTATAAAGATCTTTAGGCATACCCCTGAGCTTCATGTTCTAACTTAAAAGAACATGTTTTCATCTCTTTGGTGGGATTCACCTATATTCTGGTTGAATAAAGGAGAACCTATTGTCTGATACCCATTCAAATGATTCAAGTTAACGATCGATAATGATCCCCTTTAAATGGTAAATTTCTACCTTCATGCTTAGCTTGAAATCAATCAACCTTCAAAATAACCTATGAAAAAAATAAAAAAACAAAAATTCATTATTATGTGCTTGAAAAAATATTGAACTATATCATAAAAGGTAAAATCTTTTTTTATCTGTTTGTATCTCTTTTGTCGTAAGTATCCAAGGAGAAGGTGCATAAGTTGATTTCTATCAAAACTTGGCCATAACAAGACCCTCTTGATGCTATTATCTCAACAAGTCAATTTCTATCTCTCAACAAGTCCCTCTTCATGCTATTGTCTTGATGCCAACATCTCGTCAAGGTGAATGGCATCCAGGATAATGCATATAATCTAATAGAAGTTTCTTGTTGTATCAATACAATACAAGTTCCTAAAGACAGTCTATGGATCTATGAAATATATCATCTCATATATCGAGAGCTCAAAGCAAAGATGAAGTCGAACCTTGTACCAACCTTTACGCATCAAGAAGCGTTCTTGAAGAGTGTTGATGATGATCCTAAGATACCATACATTGTGCTTCCTAAGAGGACTAGATTACATGGTGGGTCATACGAAGAACAACAAAGAGTGCATTAGTGCATTTTGGAAAGCATTGAGATTCACAAGAGAAAGGTGGATCAATGCTCTTAGAAATTGAGTAGAGGTGAGGAAGAACATGATAGGCCTACTGATATGAAGAACAAAGAGGTGGATGAGATTGTATAGCTTGAAGGGAAGTAGAATCATTACATGTGCAAGCTTAGGATCTACATGGAGTTAACACGTCAATTCTCATCGAATCTCGTCGAATCTATTCGGCGTGTTAACTCCATATAAATCCTCAAGTTTCATCTCAATGACTCTATTTCCTCTTCAAGCTATACAATCTCATCTGCCTCTTTCTTCTTCATATCAATAGGCATATCATGTTCTTCCTCATCTCTGGTCAATTTCTAAAAATATTGATCCACCTTTCTCTTGTGAATCTCAATGCTTCCCAAAATGCATTGATGCACCCTTTGTTGTTCCTTGTATGACCACCATGTGATCCAGTCCTCTTAGGAAGTACAACATATGGTATCTTAATATCATCATCAACACTCTCCAAGAGAGCTTATTGATGCTTAAAGCCAAGATTCAACTTGATCTTTGCTTTGAGCTCTTGATATATGAGATGATATATTTCATAGATCCATAAAGCTTTTTTTGGAGGTGTATTGTATTGATAAAACAAGAACCTTCTGTTAGCTTATATGCATTGTCCTAGAGGCCATTGATCTTGATGCGATATTGGTATCAAGACAATATAGTATATTTCTTGATACATTGTCTTGATACCATTGACCTCTAATTGATCATAATCTGATTGTGTAGCAAATAAAGGTACTTGTGTGGGAGTTAGACATTTGCAGAAGCACGCGAACAGCACAAGGAAGAAGAAGAAACTTGGAGCACAAGACACAATACTGAATATATTACCACTAGAATGTACAAAGATAAGTAGCTCGTTAGGGCAATAGGCGTATATACAAGCCAGGTGAAAAAAACCTCTTAAAGAGGGAAAAAAGTGCCCCGACGGTCCTAGTGTGTTCACACACATCACTACCTAAATATATCAACAAATCCCCCCCTGGGAGTGATGCAGTGAACAAGGAGCTGGCACTCATGTATAAGGAAGTGCCAAGCTATGTGGAAATCACTCCACGAAAGGAAGTAAGCCCAAAGCTTTGCAGAAAGCTTCAAACTTCTCCCTAGGTAGAGCCTTCGTGAAAAGGCCTGCAATGTTCTCCTGTGTGGGCACATATGCCAAGTTGATCTCCCTAGCAGAGAACCTCTCCTTGACATAATGATAATGCACCTCAATGTGCTTAGTGAGAGCATGTAGCACAGGGTTCCTCGCAATTGCCAATGCACTCTGATCGTCAGTGAAAATGGTGGTGGCAGAAGACTGACCAACACCCAAATCAACCATAAGGTGTCTGAGCCACACACACTCAACGGTCGCTGTTAAAGCTTCCCTATACTCAGCCTCACAATGGGAAGTGGCCACAGTAGGCTGCTTCTTGCTCAACCAAGACATACATGAGCTACCAATCATGAAGCAAATTTCACTAGTGGACACACGAGCGTCATAGCAACCAGCCCAATCAGAGTCAGAAAAAGCATGCAAATATGGCGGTAGTGATCCTCCATTGGGATAAAACAACCCAAGTAGTCGAGTACCACTCAAGTAGCTAAAGATGCGCTTAACTGCCTGCCAATGCTTGACTCCTGGGCAATGCATAAACCTGCTCATATGTGAGACAACAAATTGAATATCTGGCCGAGTGATGCATAAGTAAATCAAGCATCCAACAGCTTGCTGATAGAGAACAACATCAAATGCATCTCCAGCATCATGAAGACTCAGTCATAAACCTGTCTCCATAGGAGTGGCAATAGGTTTACAGTCTTCAAGGCCAAAAAACTGCAATAATGTGTCAATATATTTCATTTGACACAAAGCCATTCCACCATCAACGTGCATAAAATAAATGCCTAAATAATGATGCAAATGCCCCAAATTAGACAAATGAGGCATGTAAATCAGCCTTGAAATCAGAAATATGCTTCTCAATAGGACCAGTGAACAACATGTCATCAACATAGATAACAATGATCAGAAGCACATCATGAGCATGCTTAACATATAAGGTGATTTTAGTTGGACTGCTCTCAAAACCATGTGCAATCAGATAGGCATGTATCTTCTCATACCAAGCACTTGGTGCTTGCTTTAAACCATATGATGCCTTCTTTAACATGCATACTTGGTTTTCATGCCCTTTTTGCACAAAGCCATGGGGTTGAAAAACATACACTTCTTCATGCAAGTCACCATTCAGAAATGCAGTTTTAATGTCCAACTGATGTACATTCCAACCATGATGGGTCGCAAGTGCATAGATGCTCAGAACAGTAGTCATACAGTATGTAGGTGCAAAGGTCTCATCAAAATCAATGCCTCTTTACTGTGCATAACCCTTTGCAACAAGCCTAGCCTTATACCGGTCTACTATTCCATCAGGCTTATGCTTTAGCTTGTATGTAGGTGCAAAGGTCTCATCAAAATCAATGCCTCTTTACTATGCATAACCCTTTGCAACAAGCCTAGCCTTATACCGGTCTACTGTTCCATCAGGCTTATGCTTTAGCTTGTAAACCCAATTAGTTCCAATGGCCTTCTTGCCAGGAGGCAAGTCACATAAAGACCAAGTACCATTTTTCATTATAGCATCATACTTAGATTGCATAGGAGCCATCCAATTTTCTGAATTTTGTGCTTCATCAAATGAAATAGGGTGATTCTCATCACAGAGACTAGATGCAGCCATAGCATAGAAATCTGATGCAAAAGAGGCACTATGTGAGCCTGATTGAGTATAATATGATAGAGGTGCATCTAATTTGCTATATTGTCATAATAAACTCCAAACCCTAAAACCTAACTCAACGTTCCTTCAAGCCGATAGTACTCAAAGTTTAGACATGTTGAATGAAAGTACCCATGGAAGTTACCAACCATCATGCAAATTTGGACACAATACTACGTAGGTTAGACAATAGGATGCAACATCACTATGATCATCATATTTCCTTAAATTAGTATTGGTCTTGTTAAGGCAATAGAAAATGCAAGGGATAGATCATGGATTAATATGAACATGTGAGATTATAGAGACTAGTTCATTCTACTTTCATAAGAAGATGACAGACAAGAGGGACCCAAAACCTGTAGCAAACCTGAAGCATGGTCAAGAAAATCTTGAAGTTGCATAATCCAAAAAGTGAGCATTCATCACATATTAACCTTTAGTAGCCCAAGGAAGAAGAACAGGGTCAAAGAATAACTAACTTGAATAGCCCCAAGTTATGAAAGCATGATCAATAGGGCTTGGGACACACTCCCATGTACATGGGTAGTCACAATCACTTAGCAGACATTTGACAGTAAGCACATTATGAACATCATGGCTTGGTTTTAGGGCACCGGACCTCGAGTTGTTTTTGGCAAACATTGACCTAATGCAAAGAGCTATCCAAAATCTACAAAACCTGTAACCATGAAATGCATGGGCCTTTCAAGAATATGAGCACACTTGATCACAATGATGCATAGGGGTAGTATGGTTTGATCAGGCACAACTTCCATGAGTGTTAAAACATTTCCATCTTCTTGTATAAAAAAGAGAGGTGAAATGAGGATACATGCAAGCGGTAAGCCTACAACCTTCTTTGTGCCGAATATGTAATATGACTATGCAAGCTTCTAAGGCTATGTAGTAAGATGTAATGCCCCTTTCATCATACTTCTCCAAAGGTATGGGCATTCAAATGCTTCAAATAGAGTAAGCCACAAAACCCATTAGGAATCGAGAGCCTTAAGATCTTCAAAACATACATAATATGTAGTATGGCCATCATTCACATGCAAGTTTCCCTAGCTATGTACTCGAAACATATGCATGTGTGACAGAACGCACAGTATCATGAGGTGGGAGGGATTCATTTAGTGCTTTCTACAAATGTCATTGATTTTATTCCTTTGATCTAGAATGTGTGGTGTGGACATTAATTGGTAAAATATTGCACATAAAACACTAGAAGGGTTATAAGTGGGGAGGGAATGTGATGAACCTTGAAAAGCCCTTATCAGAAGCAAAATAGAATCTTCACATTGACAAGTTATACATTGCATTGGCAAACCTCCCAAGAAATACTAACTCGTTCCTTCAATGTGTAGCACATTCTTTGGTTGGGTGGTATCTGGACACAACCCTTCAGCGTAGTAAAAAAGACACCACACCATCACGAGAACCAGGCTCCCTAGGAAGTTGTAAATGACCTATAGTTTGTACATAACAACAGAAAGAACTAACCATCTTTTAACAGTGGGCTCGGATGTGTCTATTCAACAAATAATTATTACACATCAAAGAATAATCTGAGATTCAGCCAATCAAATTGTTGATTTTCCCCAAGCAAGGGAATGTGGGCACCATCCCCATAAAGAGCAATCACACACCACCAACCAAATAATCATTTAGTGCAACATCTATTTACTAGACAAATCAGCCTTACCAAGACATAATTATGACCAATGAGCTATTCACAAATGTTATCGTTAGTGTCCATGTGTAAGGCCAAATGGCCACCAGACATTCTTGTATATGTTCTTTAATAAAACATATAGTGCCCTCATCAACCACAGATTATAAGTTAGATCACATTTGTAACACCTAAGAAGTTTGTGTTCATGCCCCCTGTGTACTGTGGTTTTTTGCATATTATGTAGCCTCTGTGCAAAGTATTGTGTGCTTCCCTAGGAGCTCGGTTTTCTACTATGAAGATATTGTCATGGAGATCTCAAGAAGGAGAGCGCATTGTGGTGCATCACCACCGAAATACTTCACTCATATTAGAGCATTTTGATGCAAAAGCTTTGTTCCTTTTGTGCAAGCGAAGCGAGCACCTGCCCATCCACCCTAGGCTTTCTCCAAGGCTTATGACGAAGGCGGCAACCAAGGCATAGACCTTGGCATACCTTATCATCCAAGTCACCAAAGTCACCGTTGGCTGCGCATGAGGGAGGACCTCAACGATCAAGGAAGATAGAGGTTCCCGGTACTTCTCGAAAGGTCACCCATCCCAGTACTATTCCCCCTAGAGCTCGCTTAACCATGGCAATCTCTTGCCACTAAGCTACACTCTTGTGGTGTCTAAAGAAGGGAAAAGACTAAGGTTAACATTACCTTGAACATGTTTTGGTCCCTCAAAAGCTTCATTCTTTGCTTTCAAAGCCTGTTTTTGAAGCATTTTTGGGGTGATTTTTGGAGCCATTTTGGAGTACTTTGGTGCATAGGACTCTTCACACATGTCCAAGAACATCAAGAAGAGTGCTCTTTGTACTTCTCTGATCATAAAAATTAACCTTTGGGGCTGAGTTTTTAGCCACACTTGTAAAACTACAGGTTTGGTTTTCAGTTTTAGTGGGAGCAGCCACTGCAAATTTATGCAGGTTTTTTAAGCCCAAATTAACAGAGTTGACAGGCACTTGCAGGTGTTGTTGGCTAGTTTTTTGGATGTGCATTCAGCTTTTTAGTGTCATTTTACTGCATATATTGAGCACATAAACACCATGTATGCTTCTTTGGATACCGCTTATGTACGTCCATGTGGTGATTGATATAGCGATTATGTTTTTTGCATAAAGCCTTTTATGTTTGATAAAGAGGGTCGTGATGAGGTTTTCTTAAGTAGGAGACATCCAGATGTCGGGGTCTCTTTGGTGATGCAGGTGGAAGACTTACCAAGCCTCACCATAGGAGATGTATGATAGTTGTTCATAGGTGCTCGATAAGTCTAGTTGGCTTCTTTTGGGTAACTGATTATATGCAGTGGAGTCAATGATTCACTATGCAAGTAAACATGTCAGTACTTGCCCTTTTATGAGATTTTGACATTATTCATATGCTCATTTTGTAGAGGATACTTTGGTGAAATTTTTCCAGATTTTTTGGTTTTGTCAACTATACACTGGTCGATTTACTCCTTGATACACTTATTGGTGTGAGCACATTTATTCTCACATAATCCTTCTAGTTGGTCATTACTATTCATTAATTCATTTCTCTGGGAAGATTGCTGAATTCTCTCCCAGAATCTGACACTTGGTCATCATTCTTTGAGCCTTAGTGGTGTTTGGACTCTTCTAGCTCCATTATCATTCTATTCAGTTGTCTACGATCATAGCATCAGAGGTCTCAAGCACATCTGGTGGATCAGGGTCTAATGCTAGTGTTTCGAGGAGGAGCTATAACTTGCACGGCAAAGACCATTTTGAGATCCAAAAATTTGATGGCACAAACTTTGCTCTATGGAAGAATCAGATTAAAGATGTGTCGATTCAAAGGAGGTAATGGAAGCCATTAAATGGAATTTCAAAGAAGCCTGTTGACATGGATGAAGATGATTGGGATGAGTTAGATGAAATGGCCAGGTCTACCATTCGCTTGCACTTGGCAAATAATGTTTACTTTACAATATTAGATAGTGAAAGTGTAGAGGATCTTTGGAAGAAGTTATATAATACATATGAAAAAGAGACGACATCAAATAAAGTGTATCTGATGAGAAAATTACATGGACACAGATAGTGATGCTGCTCATCTAAATGAGTTTGATGCTATATACTCCCAGTTATAGGCTCAAAAAATGGATATGGATAATGAAATGAAAGCAGTCTTATTGTTGTGCACCTTGCCATCATCATGGGATGCATTTTGCACGGCTATTAGCAATAGTGCACCTGGTGATAAATTGGTCTATGATGACATATGTGGAGCACTCTTGAGTGAGGAGATTCATAGAAAATCTATGGTTGGCACTCAGAGTGGGGGTGCATATAATGTTCGTGATTCTTACCAAGGAAAGAATCAGCAATGTGGTAGGAGCAAGAACAAGGAAAAGAATGGTCAACAAAATAAGAGTAGAACTAAATCAAGGAAGAGGGATATCGAATGCCATTATTTTCATAAGAAAGGACACATGAAGAAATATTGTTACGCATTGAAGAATGCTAAAGGTAGCGGACAAAATGTTGATGGGCATGTTAAATAGTTACCTGCACCATCTACTTTGACTGTGAAGATTGAAGAAATTAATGCTATTTTTGATGATGTTGATGTGTTCACACTTGATAGTACTGTGCCAATTGAGGCTCATATGTCTGATTCTCTTTCCCACATGTGGCTGCTAGATTCTAGTGCTTCTTTCCATGTGATACCACACAGAGAATGGTTCTCTAATTATGCAGCAAAATCTCTTGGTACCGTGAGACTTGGTGACTCTTACCAGTGTGACATTGTGGGGATTTGAGATGTGGTTTGCAATTCATTGATGGTTTAAAATTTACTATGCATAAATGCCATGTACCTTAGTTATCATGCAGTTTGATGTCAGTTGGTCGGCTTGATGACCTTGGTTACAAGGTGGTTTTCTATGCTCATTCCTTTCACATATCAAAGGGCAATATGGTTAGCAAATTTGGCTCACTTTATCTTTATTTGTATCATAGAAAGAACACTTGTTAGTTGTTACTGAATAGCCTATGGCTTGTATTTAGCATGGTCGTTTGGGCCATATATCTCGTAGTGGAATTTAAAATCTTTCTCGTTTTGGCTACTTACATGTGTTATCTTTCTCTGATTTTTCATTTGTGAGCATTGTCAATATGGAAAGCAAACCAGAAATGTGCATAGAATGCACATTGACTCTTCAATTCAGCCTTTAGATCACATTCATATAGATGTGTGTGATCCTATGTCCACAAGTTCATTAGGTGGTTCTCTTTACTTTGTCACTTTCATAGATGATGCTACCAAAAAAGTTTGGGTATATCCTATCAAATCAAAGGATGAGGTATTCCCTAATTTCAGAAAATGGCTTGCTTCCATTGAGACTGAAAAAGGAACTAAGCTCAAAGCTTTACGTTCAAATAATGGGGGTGAGTATACCTCACATGAATTCAGCATTTTTTGCCAGTGTCGAGGAATTCGTAGAGAGTTTACAACTCCTTATACCCAAGTACATAATGGTATAGCTGAAAGGATGAATGGAACTATTCAGGATAGAGTAGTCTCTATGCTGTATCATGCAAACCTTTCACAAGGCTTTAGGGCAGAAGCAGTATTGAATGTAGTTCATGTGACTAACATTTCACCTAGTACTGCCAAAGGTCTGAAAGTTGCGCAAGATTTATGGAGAGGGAAGCCACCATATTATGATCATCTTTGAGTTTTTGGGTGTGAAGCATATGTTCATATACCCAAGAGTCTTAGACAAAATTTGGATCATAAGTCAAAGAAATGCATTTTTATTGGATATGGTCGAGAAGGACAATCTGGATATCGCTTATGGAATCCCGAAACACAATCAGTGATCAGAAGTAGTGATTTCATTTTCAATGAGTCTAAGATGCATAAACAACCCATTAAGGAGGTTGAGGTGAGAAGAGTGGTGTTTGAGGATCCTAGTCCTCCAATTAGCATGCATAAAAATATTGCACATAGGGACATTCAAGAGAATGTCCAATCAGATCAGTCTGCAAATATTCCTGTTTAGCAACCATTGAGACGCTTTGCACATGTCTCACATCCACCTGATAGATATGTTCCAGGTTTAGATTTTCTTATGCTAACAGATGCCGGTGAGCCTTCTTGCTACAAATAGGCTATGCAGACAAAGGATCATGTCAAGTGGGAGCGTGCCATGAAGAGTGAGTTGGATTCTATTCACAAGAATGGTACTTGGGACTTAGTATCTTTGCCAAAGGGCAGGAAAGCTATGTAAATGGGTATATAAGCTGAAATTCACATCAGGTAGTGCTTCGCCAAAGTATAAATCATGACTTGTTGCAAAGGGTTTTAAGCAACAACATGGTGTTGATTTCGAGGAAATCTTCTCTCTAGTGGTCAAGATGAATAACTTGCACATGTTGCTTGGATTCGTTGCAATGAAGGACTTAGATCTAGTCCAAATGGATGTGAAAATTGCCTTCTTGCATGGAGATCTTATAGATGAGATCTATATGGAACAACCAGAGGGTTATGTTGTAGTCCTGGCAAGGAAAGTCTAGTTTGTAAGCTCAAGAAGATCTTGTATGGACTTAAACATTCCCCTAGACAATGGTATTAAAATTTTGATGCTTTTATGAAGTCTCAAGGCTATTCTCGAAGCAATGAGGATCATTGTCTCTACACAAAGAGATGCTTAGATGGCAGCTTGATATGCTTGATACTTTATGTCAATGATATGTTGATTGTTGGGAAGTCCTCTTATGAATGGTCAATTCTAAAGAAGAAGTTGAGTTAGATATTTGATATGAAGGATTTGGGGGATGCAAAACATATTCTTGGCATGCACATTACTCGTGATAGGAGTAAAAGATGCGGATACTTCTCTCAAAGTGAGTACATATCCAGAGTACTTCACATGTTCAATATGCAGGGTGGAAAGGCATTGAGTACACCTTTACCCACATACGTGAAATTGAGCAAGGATGATTGCCCCCAATAAGATGAGGAAAAGGAATTCATGATCGAAATTCCCTATCAGTCTGTTGTGGGTAGTCTCATGTATGCTATGGTAGCTACGAGACTAGACATTGCATTTCCAGAGGGATTTGTGAGCAGATATATGTCTAATCCTGACAGGAAACATTGGGAAGCGGTCAAGATGATTTTGAGATATTTGAGTGGCACTAAGGACAAGTGTCTATGCTTAGGTAGAGGGAAAGCATTCATTATTGGTTACACAGATTCTGACTATGTTGGTTGTGTAGACAATCGTAAGTCTACATCAAGGTACATTTTTCATTGTGCTGGAGGTGCTATCTCTTGGAGATCTCGTCTTCAAGAATGTACAACGGTTTCCACCACAGTAGCAAAGTATGTTGCAACAAGTGAGGCATGTAAGGAGGCATTGTGGCTTTCTCTTCTTGCTTGTGATATGGGTTTACCTCAGCATGTACCTCGTTTGATCAGTGATAGTCAGAGTGCCAATGCTTTGGCTAAGACTCCATTTTATCATGCAAAGACCAAGCACATTGAGGTGAGGTATCACTTCATTAGAGATTGCTTAGCCATTGAGCACATTATTCTTGAGAAGGTTCACACCCGAGATAATGTTGCAGATGGTTTGACTAAAGCTCTACCACATGATAGCTTTCGACACTATTGTCACTTGATGGGGGTTACTTGATTCATGATCTTACACAGTCACTTGTATATTGTGTAACATGCCCATCAAGTGGGAGGTATAGTTTGTATACTTATACTCAAGTATTGTCTATCATTCTTCATTTTTTCTCCCATAGTTACTTTGGCCATATTGGCCTTTACTGGAAGATTGTTGTTAGCTCAATAAATGGTCGGTTTTGGTGCACTAATATGTTTGTATTTGGCAGAAGAAGATGTTTGATTACAGGTATTTGAAGAGTGATCAAATGTTTGAAGGGAAGTATTTGCAACTACATGATGCCATCATGATCAGAATGGATCGGGAACTTGGTACTGCTGTTGGAAATGCAGTGATTGACATGTATGCCAAATGTGGCTTAATTGATAAAGTAAGGGAGGTCTTTGATAAGCTATCAGCAAGAAATATTATATTATGGACCACATTGATTGCTGGCTTGAAAGCATGCACCATACTTGGAAGTTGGAGCTACATGTAAGGGTGGGGAACTACATGCTCAAGCTGCAAGAAGCAGTCTATTCAAACAAGACACTACTTTACAAAGAACGCTAGTTGAGATGTTATGCGCACTTGGGAGACAGTGCTAATGTGTTACAGATCTTTGAGAAATTGAAAAGGGATGGTCTACAGCCAGATTGGATATAGCTAGGTCTCTGAAAAAACAGCTGCCATTCGATCTTGATAAGGCGGTATGGCACACCCTATTAGATGCTTGCCATAAGGGGGGAAAAGGCAATACGAATCAGATCAGAGATGTATTCGGTTGGGACTACAGAAGGGATCGGGATAATCAACAAAAGAAAAACCGATTCATGGCAATACTTGTTGAGGTTGCTTTGGATGAAAGTGCAGAAACATGAAGCATAAGAATGCATACTCGTGTATGCATATATATGTATGCCATATATGTGCGCATATGGGAGAGCTGCATGGGGTCGAAGTGCAATCCACCTGAATCAGATGCAGGGGAAATAAACAACGGCAGCAAGGCCATGTGAAAATAATGGGGGACAGGACGAGTAGTGAGACGTGTGGCTAAAAAGATCTGGAGGAGGCAGATTGGGCACGCGGGATCACACATGAAGAATGTATGATCGGAGAACCATTTTGGGGGAAAGATTGAGCAGCTCTCGCTCTCTCTCTCTCATTCGTAAGGAGAAGTGACGATGGGGCAATACAGGCTGTTTGGGTTTGGACAACCAGTCTTCCAGTCACAGTTGTGCATGCAAGTGAAAGAAATCCAGACATTGCAGCAACAGATGTGATAGGCTGGATCCGTTGGCTTGTTGGTTTTGTAACAGAAGCAGTTTCAGATCAACAGAAACTTGCATTTAAGAACAATGCTGCAAATAAAGGGAAGTGGTGTGATGTGCGCCTTTGGAGATTCACTCGACATCCTAACTATTTTGGCGAGATACTTTTATGGTGGGGTATTTTTTTTGCATCTGTCCGAGTATTAGTCGGAGGTCAGTGGGGTGTTGTTGCGGGGCCTATATTCATTACAAGTACCCTTCTGTTTCTCAGCGAAATTCCCTTGCTTGAGGCATCTGCAGATAAGAGGTCGAGTGGAAGAGAGGACCAGACGACCACGCGGTGCTGCTGTGGTTGCGGGAGTTGCTTCAGGAGTTTTTTTGTGGGCAACAGCAAGAGAGCACGAGGGGGTATCTCGGCGACCTTCTGAGGGGAGTCTCTCGTCGGCTGAGCAAGAGAGGGGAGGAAAGAAGATTCGAGGCCACTTGAATGGGGGGAAATCCCTTTGTCCTTGCGTTTTTTGGTGATTCGATTAGGTGTGGGAGCACCATCAGTGATAAACACAGGGCGCTGCAAGGAGGACAAAGTAGAGAACCGTGCATCTTTCTCGAGGAGCTGTTCAGTTCAACGTTGCAGATTAAAGGTCATCATCATGTACAGCTGCTACCATCGTAACGGGTGCTGTCTCCAGTCCACGCTAGCATGTGTAAGTAGCCACATTGTACAGTACTGTTTAATCATCATGTTATGATGCCGCTTCCAGTCTTCGATTCAACACAAACATATGCCATATCAGGTTTCAGCCAATAGATTCCGTTTTAAGGTTAAATACAATAGGAAAAGATTGTCTTCGTTGAGATGTGGGAATCCCTTTCTTCAAATCTGTAAGCTTTTGTCTTAGGAATAAAAGTTTGCAGCAGGAGTAATGCTTAGCCTGCAACCTTTATGGTTGGTCAAATTTCGACCTGGAAAGGGTTCTTGGAGTAGTGGTCAATTGCTCGATGACCCTGTAAAATCGATTCGATAGTTCGTTGGCAGGAGGATTAATGGGCACACAAGTTCTCTCCCGTTCTATGAATTCCCTTAATACTCAGATATTTAGAGTACCATAAAGTAATGAGATGGAGCAGACGTGGTCCCCGTCCATAGGGGATGAGAGTTTTATTAAGCTCCTTTGTATTTCCCTATCTTTCATGTACAGCTTCTTTTGTTCATTCAGTTATTGTTTCTGCTTGAAGATTTAAAAGTGTAGCCACGTATGAGCTCCACGAGAAAAGAATTCAAAGTGTGTAAACAATATCACTATTATGGGTCCTCTCTTCAGAGAAGTTAGGCTGCTTAAGTCGGACTTCAGAGAAATTCTGCTTGGGGAATTTTTGAACATGTATAAGAACAGGGCCACTTGAGATATCACAGGAAACCTTACTCAACGAAGCATAAATCATCACTCTCTGAACTGCTACGATTTGGACTAGAGCATCACACACACATTTTGGACTTAAGTATGCTACTTGTTCATGGGTTAGGACTTCACCTAAGTGATAGGACATGACAAAAAGGGAACTTGAATTCATATACGTAATAGTGGGAAGAGATCATTGTAACCATCTTTTTCGTTGTATGCTTGAAAAAGTCGTTATTAAGAACTTTAAGGAGCCCTCGAATATCTCTAAATGGAGACCTTCGATTTTCCATTCTTCCTTTTGGTTAAGGAGTAACCAATGTGATTGAGGGAGTGTGTATATGAATATATAAGTAAGAGTGTAGGGGTGTATGCGAGAAGGAGAAGGATCGTATAAGACTGTGAAAAGAAGGAAGGGTGAATGGGTGAGGGTAGGAGAGGGTAGTGTGGAAGAGAATACGAAAAGGAGAGAGGGACAACGAGTAAAAAAAAAAAAAAAAAAAAGGTGAGGAAGTGAGGTTGTAACAAAGTATGCGTGTGGATAATGAGGGTGCGTGAGTGAGTGAGTGGGCCCGAGGTAAAAGGTAAAAGTGCGAGTGGGTGAGAAAGAGAGAGAAGGATCACGATAGGTAATCACTAAAGTTGGATACCCATTTGTGCATGTATTTGCCCAGATCCTCCATCAATACATTGGAGTGAAATTGTGGACTTAGGGAGACCAAAATTGACCCAGCATTAGAAAGTTCGGGCAAAATATCATTGTGTATATGCACTTTCCCTTGGACTAAGAGGCCAAACATTTTGGTGCGTTTGCCGGGAACATATGAGCTAGTGCATAGCCATAAGAAAAATCCATTTCGAGATAATTGTGGGCTCTAGGTAATCCAAGTAGACCGATTCCGAGGGATTTGAACAAAATAAAGTCTCGTGTAATCATCTTTTCCGTGGGCTAAAGATCCTTGTTCAATTGTTATTGTTAGTGTCCATGTGAACGGCCAAATGGCCACTAGACATTCTTGTATATGTTCTTTAATAAAACATATAGTGGCTTGGTCAGCCACATACTATAAGTTCGATTGCATTTGTAACACCTAAGAAGTCTGTGTTCGTGCTCCCTATGTATTGTGGTTTTCTGCGTATTTTGGAGCCTCTGTGTGAAGTACTATGTGTGGCCCTAGGAGCTCAGTTTTCTACTCTAAGGATATTGTCATGGAGCTCTCAAGAAGGAGAGCGCACTATGGTGCATCGCCATCAAAATACTTCAATAAACCTAAGAAATTTCTATGTTGGGTTCTAAGTCCAAGTTCCATGCTTCAAGCATCAAGATTCATATATGAACTCCATTGAACACACTAGAAAACTATTATTATTCTACAAAAAATTAAGAAAGAAACAAGGATTCAGAGAAATGCAAGGGCACAATAAAGCTTTATAATTTCTAGATATCATCAGTGATAGAAGCAACTTAAGTGTTCAAAAGTTCAACCTGAAATCTGAATACAAGTGCATTCGTAATCAGGCTTCAAAGGTTATGTCCAGAAGAAAATGTCACAGAGATCTAAAGGATCTTGATAGACCATAATTCTTGTGAATTTACCTTACCTTTAGCTAATAGTGTATGCTTCTGCGTGTTTGGATAGCAAGACCAGCCTATGTACAAAGTTTATTTGTATCATAGGGCAAACAATACAAAAAGAAGAAACTAAAACATTATCCTGGATAGCTAAACATAATGCATATGGAATTCCAAATATTAATTGAGAAAAACATCTCAATTTTTTTGCAAAAATGGATCCATCCAGGTATAGTCCCCATGAAGATCAGACCCGAGATGTCTGGCTACAGCATGCTCTTGACACCTCACTTTATCTATTGACAAGCTTTTGTGAAACTTGGATACATAAACATTTTATCCACCCTATGCAGAGCCCTTGCAAATCTTTAAAGTAGCATCCCATGAGCCTTCACCAATGAAAGAGGTCTGCAGATAACTCCCGAATGGGCAGTGCACATGCAAGAACAGAAATAGAGGAATCTTTAGAGAACAAGGTTCCATAGAAAAGAGTCCAAAGGAAACCCAAACAAATTATACTCCAGAAGGCACTGGGGAGTAACAAAGCTCGCAGACCTGGCCCCAAATCAGAGATCAAAAAGAGTTTCAACAACATGATAGACATGTTTTTACAGTCTTACATGAAGGACAAGGATGCCAAAGGGTGTTGTACAAGTCTGCCCGCACAACACAAGCCCCAAGAACAGAGGGGACTATTGATTCCACCTCGGCTATCTGCACATAGCAACGGCAAGGAGCTGAGCTCAACCATGTTCAAGGGGGTACGTGTGAAGGGAAAGCTTCTACCCTAGTAATAGGAATGTGCACCCAAGCGAGGAGCAGGAAGCTCGACCCACCAAGGCCAAGAGCAGCAATATGAGAGTGGAAAAGTGCAGATCTCGCACGGCCTCAAAAAAGGTAAATGGGAGAGTGGGAGGGAGAGGCTCACCGTAGAAGCAGGCCATAGTCACTTGGTCTTGTCGAAAGCAGAACAGCAAGGCAGCTTGAGACCGAGTCCACCCTGATAGAGAGAGGAGATGGGGGAGCTCCCGTAGAGCTCACCCCCATGCACCGCGACGATGCCACCAAACGAAGGATCGGAAGAACACAACACCAAAATAGGGTTGAGAGGAAGGGTACGAAGGTGATGACTCACCCTCCACCAACCCCGATATGAACTAGTTGAAAACCCAAGAAGATGGTAATGGGGCAGTTACTCCATCCGTCCACTAACTCCCAAGACCGTAACCAACTGACAAGGAGGATGATTCCCCATCATACATGTAACATACACCAGAGAAGGAATTCAACTCTTGGTCTTATGAGGAGAAAGTAGAGGTGTCTTCACCCTTACCCTTGATATGCACAATTTTCAAGGTAAGTTTCTAAAAGCTAAGGCACACACCTCAATGCGTGGATACATTCGTGGAAAATATATGAACATTACACAAGAAAGAAATATCTAACGGTTCATTTCTTGGAACTAAAGAGGAGGTATAAAGGAGGGCATCTACCCATCCCCCTTTTCAAGGCAACCACTAAACTAGAGGTGAAAAAGGTGGGTAGTGATTCCAAAGATGGATGTGAGTGGAGGTGTATATGTGAGGGAAAAAGAGAGAGAAGGGGGTTAGGGAGTGTTTTTGTGGAAAAATTAAACGTGAACTAAAACTACACTACCAAAACAAAGAAATGGGGAGCTAATGGTCCAAAGGAAGGGGGTAAATCCCATGCAAGAACTCAATCCAATGCGAATGAGCAGAAAAAAATTGCAACACAATATTTTACCACATGTTCTTGAGCTCTCCAAGCAATGAAAGGTCGTTCTCCCTTGCAACGACGCCAAAATGTGTGGTTGTAGTACTCCCAATTGGAGCTAAGACCCACACCACCTTGCATGGAAACAAGAACAGGGCTCAAGAAAGACTCTCCTCTCATCCAAACCAACTTCCAACATGCTTAAGACAGTGGCCATTAGCTCCAAACTATGCCACCTGTCTTGAGAATATGGAGAGAAGGTTGTCAAGGATCCTTGTCCCATGTGTTGAGAGCAGTATGGGCACCCAAGGACTGACTAGACAAGGAAGCCAGCGGAGAGAGTCAGAGCGAGGTGAAGGAGTAAGTAGACAAAGCAGTCGACGCAAATCTGGCAGATAGGCCTTCAAATTTTTCCAAATCAACATCTTTATAACAGTGATTCTTATCACTAACAATCATTGTAAATACCATTTCATATTTTTGTAGCTCCATTTTGTGCAAGCCAAGGAGTCCTTGAGCTTGAGGAGCCTTAGAAGTACCTACATATCAATTTTCGTATTTTTTAGACTCCGTTTAAGCCCTCAAATTGGCCTTGGAACCTAATTTTTAACTAGGCCGGACACTAGGTCTGGACAAGGCCAAAACCTAGTCAAAAACTATATAAAGAGCTAGAGAGCTCATTTTTGAGGGTAGATTGTAATTGAAACGAACTTGTAAGAGCTTTTTGAAAGTAATCTAAGAACTCCATTGCTTCTCACTCTTTGTCTTGCCGTGTGTGCGCGTGTGTGTATGTGTGTGCATGTTTGTGTGCTTCTCACTCACGCATTTGTGCCGCCACTTGCTCGAGGTCTTCATACCATCCTCACGTCTTCCCGGATTGACATTAAAGGAGGTGCTACTCATCACTGAGCTACACCAAATTTTGGCGCCGTTGCCGGGGATCGAGCTTTGAGGACGATCGTGTGATGGTAAGATGTAGATTGGAGATGTTGGCATTGTAGGTAATTTCTCTACTTTTCCTATTTTTTATTTCTTATCTTACCACCATCATCACCATCATCATCATCACCATCTTCCACCTCCACTTCCATCATCGCGAAAATTTCAGTTTTTTTATTATATCACCTTCTCCACCTCATTTCCCTCATTTCACTTGTGAGAGAGAGCGAGAGAGCGAACTGTTGTGTGCTATTTTCTGCATGTTTTTGGAGTGTCTTGCAGGTTTCAGCATCATCATCCCCTCCAGCACGTCGCGCAGGTACGGAAATGTGCAGAACTGTCTCGCAGTCGCCGACTCCTGTCGATCGCAATTGACAGAAATTTTCACCTTTTGGTAAATCTGAGTGCACCACAGTGGACTAGAGACCCTGCACATCACATTTCCACAAAAGTTTTTGAAAATTTTGCAAAATTTCAGTCCATCGCGATTGACAGCTCTGTCCATCGCGATTGACAGCTTTGTCCATCGCGATTGACACCTCTGTCCATCGCGATTGATAGCTCTGTCCATCGCGATTGACTGCCTGTCCATCGCGATTGACTGAACCCCTGTCCATCGCGACCGACTGCCTGGCCATCGCGATTGACTGAACCCCTGTCCATCGCGATTGACTGAACCCCTGTCCATCGCGATCGACTGAACCCCTGTCCATCGCGATTGACTGCCTGTCCATCGCGATTGACTGAACCCCTGTCCATCGCGACCGACTGCCTGTCCATCACGATCGACTGAACCCCTGTCCATCGCGATTGATACTCTGTCCATCGCGATTGACTGACCTGCCTGTCCATCGCGATTGACACTCAGTCCATCGCGATTGACAGCCCTGTCCATCGCGATTGACAGCCCAGTCGATCGCGATTGACAGCCAATTTTAGCCAAATTTTTTAGGGTTTGTTAATTGAAGAGTTGGGCTTATTTTGGGCATAAACATTTTACTCTAGAGCACATAAGGAGGCCTTAGGAAAACAACTTGGGGAAAACATGTTGCGCAGTGACCCTGTTTGAACCCTTTCTTAACCCTAGAACCCTGAACGGTCATAACTTTCTCATATGAAATCCGTTTGCCGTGATTTTTGTTTTGTTGGAAAGCTCGCGGGGAGTACAACAAAAACATAGATTGGTTACGGTTAAATTAAGATCAGGAATATTAGATAGGGTATTTTTAAGTTGACCATACCCAGGGGGAACAAAATTCAGGGATCTCTAGAGTTGTGTCCAAAAAGTCATAGTGCAAATTGGTGAAGTGTTACATGAATGAAAGTGATTGGTTCTCTCTTTTGAATTTAAGTCTTGAGCTAACAGTGGGCCTTTACAGGTTCTTTGAGAGCATCGAAGGGTACGCAAAGCAAGAGTAAGTGCAGGCTTGGGAACGCGCGTCCTGGGCACACCAGGGCAACAACACAAGGAAAGGAACTCAAGGTTGGAAAACCCGCAACACCCTCTGTCAATTCTTAGTTTAGGCTAAGTGCGGGTAGTGTTAGAAGTAATTCCAGGCAACGATAGGCACGAGATAAATCAAAGACGGTCTAAGAAATCAAGTTCAAGTCAAGAGATAACCTGTGTGTGTGAACGACAACATAAAGGAAAAAAACCTAACGTGGAACGATCAACTCCAAGTACGAAAACTACTCAAGTATTCCTGACGACGCAATATCAGACAAGATCATAAACATGATAACACACTAAAAAAGAATCAAGTGACTGATACCAATTGATCGGCAACGAGGTTGTACTCTGGGCAAAAAATTGGGCTACTTAAATAGGCATATGAACCTTAGATCAGGACGACATCTAGTAAGGGATAGACAAAGCCTTAGGTCTTCAGAGGCTAGTGTCAACCACACTGCTAGGTCGTGGGCCCAGCAGTTGAGTCACCACTCATACTACCCAAGTTCTGAGACTAGTGAATCCGAGATGTCTCAAGGTATGGAGAGGCCTACAGGAAGTTCAGGAGTGCCATACTTGCATAGGGTAGAAGGCCCTTACAAAACGCAGTTGGAATACCTTAGGACCAACCGATTAGGTGCCAGCATCTATGAGGACGGCCTAGGAAGATCTGTGGTACAGATTAAGAATCCTGATCAATCCATTGGACTAGAGCACCCAGCTGTCAAGTTTGAAAACGGAGCATACTTGGACAAAGAAGGAACCATATACGTAGTCACCAGTCACCCAGATAGGACGGACGAATTTGGGAATGTGATCCCCGAAGCAGACTTAGGTGACCTGGAGCAAGGAAACATGGGGGCAGAACCTAGAACCCCTCGAGGTAAATCGGTTCTGACTAGGATTATCACACCGGAGTGGATTCCCCAGGATAATAAGAGCATAGACTTGCTCCTCAATCGAGAGACTGACGAAGCCTTTTGGAGGTACAAACCTGATCGGCCAATTGATATAGGAACAATCATGATATATGAGTTTAAGGATCCTGATAGCCCAGGTAGAGTGACCTACTTAGATCACGCTTCGGAGAGGATCTTTGTGGTGACAGAAAATGATAGGCATGCTTACACTTGGAAGGGTGAATTTGTTTTCCCCCAACCAAGATCGAATGTATCCTATGGTCACCCTGGAGCTGGAACATCCCAAGCTCATGGAATGCAAAGAGACAGAAGTAGAGACAGACGGGAAGTAAGCTTTGCCAACCCAGTGGGCAGAGAAAGAACGAGGACGGAAACAAATAGAGTAGAACCGGAGATACTTAGAGCTCACAGGAATCAAAGAAATGCGGATGAGTTCCCTCTACCACGACCTAGAGAGCACACAAGGACTTTGAGGCCGACTCAACTAGTTAAGTCCATGAAGAATTACTTCGATGGCACTGGAGATCCATACGATCATGTGGCTGAGTTTAGGCAAGTCCTGAGAGCTGAACAAGTGGAGGATCTATTCACGCAGTACAATGCCTTTGGTCTGACCCTTAGGAACACTGCCCTGACATGGTTTCAGCCACTAAATGAGAGGCAGTTCAGGAGCATAGACCAACTCCTAGAGGCTTTCATTATTGAATTCTCTAAGAGTGGCATAAGGCATAATACCTCCTCGCCGATTCACAGCTTCAAGCAAACCCCTCAAGAAACCGTGAGACTTGCAGGAAGAAGATTTAGGTAATATCTTGAAAGATGCCCTGTCTCGGAGCTACCCACACCAGCTAAGCAAGTGGCTTTATTCTTGGATGGATTGCTAAGTACCAAATTGAGATCTTATGTGTACTTGAAGGACCCTAGGACCATAGAAGATTGTGTACGCATGTGCATTGACATCGAGGATAACCTAGGGGAGGAGTTAGAGCTTTCCAAGATATACAAAGATTCGGATAGTGCTTCTAACCTCTCTTCCACGCAATCCACATCAATCGAGGAACTTGCAGAGAAAGTAGCTCAGAAATTAGGTGTAACTAGCAAACAAATCCCAAGGTTTGCCCCTGTGAAAAGGTGCTATACTTGTGGTGGCGACCACATGGCAAATGTATGTCCCATTATGGCTCAACCCCAAGTTAATCCTAGTAGCCAATACTGCACTATAGAACGAAGGTACACCAATCACACCGTGCAAGATTGCCCCTACAATAAGCAAACCGTTAGGCAGACGTACCCACAGCCATACCCTCAACAAGGAAGATACCAGAACCAGTACCCACCTCAGCAATATGCTAGGCCTCAACAAACCTACCAACCCTATCAAAACCAACAAAGGCCTCAGCCTGTGCTAGCACAACAACCCCCAGCTCCAGCTAATGTGATTCCGATAAAGTATGCTATTGCAGAAGAAAACCTGAATAGAGCTATAGTCCCTGTAACACCAGTGCTTTCAGAAAGTGATCCCAGCGACCATAGCTTTGATTCTACACATGTTGATAGTCCCCATGCTTACTACATGCAATCTCCTGAACATGGTGAGTCCTACTATAGTGAAGAACCGAGTGAACCTAGTTGGGAGTCAGATCACACAAACCTCATGTATACAAACCCCAATCCTAGGCCTCAATCTAGGCAGGTAAGACCTCCATTCCCTAGAGGACCATGCTACAGATGTCAAGGAGATCATCTCATTCGTGATTGCCCTGTGCCTCCACCGAAACGATCCAGGGTTGTTGCCAAGACTGTGGAAAGGAACATCTCTTACGAGACTGCCCTAGGAATCCTAGTAATATGCCAAAAATTACTTCTATTAACGTTATTGGGTTAGTGGTAGATTCCACAGGAAGTGTCACTTCCACTACACCCGTGCAAGTGATCACTAGAGCTCAAGCATTGCAGCAAAACCAAGGTGTAGACCAGGAGAAGAGCCCAGATGTTAGTGAAACAGAGAGCATGAAAAAGAAGAGGACAAGAGCTTGGAGAGATAGCCGTGAACGTATGAAAAGGCAATGGGCAAAGAAGATGAGTGAACTTGAGGAAAGTCTACGAGAAACCAAGGCCAAAATCATAGAGATCACATCCCAACCGCACTCTCACACATTCCCACCGCTACCATCCCCATCACCCTCCATCCCTCCACCCGCTAATACACCCCACGTAACCCACCCACCACCCCAAGCAGGATCAATATTAGCTGATCCCACTCCCGAAGACCTTAATATGATGCTTAAAGCATATCAGGCCAGAATCCAAGAAGGGCCAAACGTAACTGATCATGAAAAGTGTTACCCAAAAGCAGAATTAGAGCTAGATCAAACCAAAATTTGTGCTAAGATGGTGGAATTGGCTCAGACCATGTTTGAGGCGAGTCGCCTATTTAACATCTCTAGTTCAGCGAAGACACAATTGCACTTTGATGGACTGTTAGAAAGAATAGAGAAGCTGATTGCACAATCAGAGAAGGAACCCGCCTCTCAACACAAGGACAAGGCAAGTGAAAGATTAAGCATTCCTACTCAGGAAGCCTATGTGCCTGAAGCCTATGTGCCTAACTCTACGGAGCCAGACACATCATCTTCTATGAATCGGTTCACACCAGAATTCCTACGCGAGATTCAAGAAGACAAATGGGCTAAAGAGAGTGAAGTCCCTCCTCCTATCGAACTTGTGGATGATGCACGCGACCAATTCCCACAAGACATCCCATCCATTTATGAGGAGCAGGAGAGCACCCACTCTAAAGAAAGATTAGACTTTGAGTCTAACTCTCTACAAGAATTACCCCACTTCACAGGCCCATGGGAAGCTAAGTCTACTTGTATGAGAGCACCCACGGTCATGGTACGAAATGAGGACTCAGTCTTACCTAGGAACACAGAGGTAGTGAAAAACACTAAAGTGCAGTGCAATCTCAAGTTAGAAGAGCTATTCAAGGTTAGACCTGAATTATGGAAACATGTCGCCAAACAAGTACCAGAGATAGCAAAACCTCGTTCCCAGGTAGGATCCCAAAGGACAGTGCCAGAAATACCCTTGGATAAGATAGGAGATATGTGTGAAGGTGAAGAAGGGAACACCTATCTTCCCATTACCTACCAGGAGTACACCACCAAGGAAATTTTGGACTCAGGTGCAGGAGTTGCAATTGCCACCACTTCCCTATGGAAGCGTTGGGGCAAGCGAGCACTCAGGCCAACGAGAATGAAATTGCAGATGGCCGATGGTCATATTGAGAGACCCTTAGGATTGCTAGAAGGAATAACTCTCACCACTTGTGGTGTCGAGTTCGAGCATACCTTTGCCATATGTGACTTCAGCAAAAATCATGCCTATGAGATGATTTTGGGAAGACCATTTATGCGACAGTTGCAAGTGGTACAGGACTGGGGAACCAACTCCTTGTATTTGCAACACTTAGGCGTTACAACCAAAGTAAATCTCAAAGCTTACTCTCATAGAGATGTCCCTCCCATCCAATGGAATCCCATCCATAGAGCCAAAGATGATACGGAATCGGTGCATTCCATAGGGTCAGGATCCTCTTGGATGCATGAAGACACCCACTTATGGATGTGCAAAGTAGCAGTAGACGAAGAGAAGAGAGAAAAAGCCAGAGAGGTAGGTGCGAAAGAAACCCATAGATCAATCCAAGACCCAGCCTATGCACCTGTAGTTTTTCCAGACGAAGAATTTGAACCTCACGGCTGGGCAGAAATTTTAGCAACCATGGATGTAGCCATCAATGAGGAACAATGGACACCTCCCTGTGATGAGGATGGCTATGACATTTCAATCTTCTCCATAGAGCCAATCATGGGAGAGGCAGTTCTAGAAGAATGCGAACCTAGCCTTGATGTATTTGAGGATGCAAGTGACTCCGATCTAGAGTCAATCATTATGGACCCACCATTTGCATCAGATGAAGAATACTTCCATGAAGTAGAATTTCAACCCCAGAGGCATGGAGAGATTACAAATGATGTAAGATTAGCAACACACGTGACCCCGAAGGAAGAAGGGAAGAAACGAAAGAAGAGAGAAGTCTCACCAGAAGAGGAAGAATCTTTGTTTGAGGTCCCAGAAAATTTTAAGAAGTATGAGATAGATGACAGGAGAGTCATGATTAGAATGCCGAAACGAGAGGCACAATCAAGAGAGGCCTATGATAACAAAGAAACCACCAAGAAAATAGTAGTGGCCCTAGAAGAAGGAGAGGAGAGATGCACATACATAGGCCATGACCTAACAGAGGAAGAAGAGCATGCGTTAATTGCCTTGCTAAGAGAATACAGAGATGTATTCGCTTGGAGTTACAAGGATTTGAAAGGTGTTGACCCTGACATATGCTCACACACTATCCCCATGACCTCAGACGCTAAACCCTCTAAGCAAAAGCCCTACACATATAACGACAATTACGCTGCCAAGATCAAAGAGGAGATAGATAGACTAGTTGAAGCTGGATTTATCTATGAAATTGAGCACATTGAGTGGGTATCCCCCATCGTAGTGGTGCCCAAGAAGAATGGCAAGCTGCGTGTGTGCATTAACTTGAAGAAGGTTAATGCAGCCACGATTCGAGATAACTATCCGCTTCCCATCACAGAACATCTCTTAGAAAGAGTAGCGGGCAAGGAAGTGTACAGCTTCCTCGATGGATTTTCGGGTTACAATCAAGTAGCCATAGCTCCAGAAGATCAGCATAAGACAGCTTTTGCCACTGAATGGGGCATTTTTGCCTTTAGAGTAATGCCATTTGGGCTTACCAATGCCCCCGCAACCTTCTAGAGACTAATGTGCCATGTGTTTAAGGAGTTCCTGAGGAAGAATTTAGAAGTCTATGTTGATGATCTTTGTGCTCATTCCAACATTAGACAAACCCATATTCCTGAACTCAGACAAATCTTTGACAAATGTAGAGAATATCAAGTCTGCCTGAACCCAGAAAAGTGCGTTTTTATGGTCAGGCAAGGCAAGATTCTAAGACACATAGTGTCAAAAAATGGCATATCCACCGATGAAGAGAAAGTGAGAGCCATAGCAGAGCTACCTAGGCCAAGGAATGTCAAGGAAGTACAAGCTTTCATGGGACATTGTGGTTACTACCGCCGGTTCATTCACATGTATGCGGTCATTGCAAAGCCCATGTACAGACTTCTGACTAACTTTGAGTGGACGGATGAATGTGAGAATTCCTTCCAGGAGCTTAAACGAAGATTATGTTCAGCACCAATCTTGACCACACCAGATTGGAATAAGCCATTCCATGTTCATGTGGATGCATCCAATTATGCCATTGGATGTGTGCTTGCACAACCTACTGGTGAAGGTAATATGGATCTTCCAATTGCCTACGCTAGTAGACAATTGAATGCAGCTGAACGAAATTACACCACCACTGAGAGAGAAGGCTTAGGCATGGTATATGCAGTTAAGAAATTTAGACACTATTTGCTTGCAAACAGGTTTAAATTTTTTACTGATCATCAAGCACTGTTATATCTCGTGAACAAGCCATGCAATACAGGAAGATTAGTAAGATGGTTTCTCTTGCTAATGGAATACGATTTTGAGGTAGTGGTGAGAAAAGAGAGGACTCATTTGAGGGCAGATCATCTCTCTAATCTCACATCTGGAGAAGCCCCACAAGGAGTATCAGATGACCTTCCTGATGCGTACTTGTTTAATTTGGAAGTTGTACCGCAGTGGGCTAAGCCATTGGTACCAGTATTGACATACGGGCCTAACCATCGAGTAGTAAACACACGGAATAGAGAGATTGTGAAAGCCCAAAAGTACCACATCATGGCAGGAAACATGTACAAGCACATGGATCAAGGAATCTTGGCTTGTTGTGTGGAAGAGGACGAGTACAATAAATGGTTGCATTTAGCACATGTAGGTGCGTTAGAGCAACACTACTCAAAGCAACGAACCTTACAGACACTAAGGAGACTCGGAGTACATTGGCCAACTATGGAAGCTGATGTCCAAAGGTTGTGCAAGGAATGCCCAATCTGCTGCACTAAACCACCTCTGGAACATGCCACTCTTTATCAAGTGTCCATAGTGCCAGATTGGAGTGAACCACTAGTATCCTTCCTGAGGACGAAAACATTCCCTCCAAACATGACTTTGGCTAGGAAAAGAAGTTTAGAACAAGAAGCCCAGGATTACTCACTCATTGGTAATAATCTATATAAGCGTGGTAAAGATGGGTACCTAAGGCTATGTGTCCATGAAAGTGAATATCTCAAGATCTTGGAAACCGCTCACCAAGGTGTAGCAGGAGGACACTTTGGACCAGATCGGGTGATCAAGGCAATACTATTTGCGGGCTTCTGGTGGCCGACCCTTCACATGGATGCACATACCTATGTGAAACGATGTGATGTCTGTCAGAGAACTCAGTATCCTATACGTAAAGATGAGATGCCACTGAAACCTATGATGGGTGGACGTGCATTCTCTAAGTGGGGAATAGACTTCGTAGGTCCTATTAATCCCCCAGCTAAGGGTTCCCATGCAGAATATATAATTGTTGCAACAGACTATCTAACTAAGTGGTAGAGGTAAAGGCTACGACAAAGAACGATGCTCAGACAACTGCTAAATTCTTGTTTGAGAATGTATTCACAAGATATGGGCTACCTATAGAGCTAGTTAGTGATAGAGGCACTCATTTCTTGAATGAAGTTATTGAAAATCTGCTCCAAGAATTCTTGGTAGTGCATAAGAAATCTGCCCCCTATCACCCGCAAGCTAATGGGCAAGCCGAAAGCACAAACAAGATTCTATGTAATGTGTTGACCAAGTTAGTGAACACTAAACGCTCTGATTGGGACAAACAGCTACACCATGCTGTTTGGGCATACCGAGTCGCCTACAAGACGGTACTCCAAGCCACCCCCTTTCAGATGGTGTTTGGCCAAAACGCCGTGCTACCTTTGGACTTCTTAATACCTACATTGAAAGTAGCACAAGAGCACGAATGGACGGGTCATGAACTCTCCTCTAGACTTTTTGACCTTGAACGATTAGGAGAAACAAGACTGAGAGCAGCTGCAGGGATATATGCAGCTAAGAAGAGACAGAAAGCATACTTTGATGCCCATGTGAAGGATAAGGGCTTGAAAGCAGGAGATCTAGTTTTAGTCTACACATTGAAACAACATGCAAGGAAGCTAGAAAAGAGAGGCTACGGACCTATGATCATCAATAGGATCTCCACGAGTGGAGCAGTACAACTAACCACTTTAGAGGGTGATGTTCTCCCAAACTATATTAGCGGATGCAGAGTCAAGTTGTATCAGGAACCCCTCACAGAGGAAATGCTAAGTCGACTCAACACTGCTAAGAAACGCAAAGAGGAAGAAAAGCGAATTCGAGAAGAAGCTCAAGCAGAAGCCCTAGAGCGCATACGGAGAATGAAATTAAGAAGACAAGGTAGAGAGCAACCTGTGCCAGATGCATATGCAGATCAGGGATATCACGTGGCTATGTGTGAAATTTCAGGTGTTAGCTCACATAGGATAACTGATCGACGTCCTTTCATAACCTTAGATATAGGGCAAGGAAAGAGTGCAAGGACTGTAAGAGCCTTGATTGACTCAGGTGCAGCCACTAGTGCTGTTAAATTGTCTTACTGTCAAGAGTTGCAATTAGCTGTCAATCCTGTGGAAGCATATCTCATAGGATTGGGAGGCGTGGAAACCCCTTGCATGGGCGAGGTGGAACTTCCCCTCTATATTCACGATGAGGCAATGACAGTTAAAGTACTAGTATGTCAAGATGAGGACCTCACTGAACCCCTTGTCTTGGGTCAAGACTGGATCTATGACCAAGCAGTCAACTTAAACCTAAGAAGTGGACTTCTTCAGGTATGGGTCAATCATAGTCAAATTACAGTAGAGTTAGATAATGGAGCACTCAAGGAACTAGGAAAGGCACACACTCCTGGTCCTTCCAGGAGTACACATGAAGATGACCATGCTGTTCTTGTCCAAAACTATGTGTTGCAGAGGAATGATATTCGCAAAAAAGGAGTCAGGGATGCAACGGAACTCCCTTCTTTTCCAAAGGCTAGAGGGAGGCGGCAACCAAAGGAGGATCAAAGGCAGAAGAAGCAGAGTAATACCTATGTCGGAGATCAAAAGTACCTGCGCAGCAAAATGTCTCAGCAAGTGAAACAAGTGTGGGTGCGGAAAGGCGAACACCCGGTTGCACTCAAGCCAACCACACGGGCAAAGCCTCTTACTAGTAACCAACAACACGATACTAATAAGAAGTCTTTCAGAAGCTCATCTGCTAACGTGAAGTCTATTTGGGTGCCCAAGAAGTCGATGAAGGCCAGCCCACAATCAAGACAAATTTGGGTGCCTAAGGCTTGTTTGCAGGCTCAAATAGCTACACCAAGAACACACCCTACACAGCATGATCCATTCACTCGCACAGCCGGCATCCACTCGTTTTCAACACTCAGGAACACACCAAGGCCCAGGAGCACGAACATAATCACTTGTAAATGGGTCCCTAAAAGGCCTCATTTTCAAGCTGAAACACCTATAATGCTCTCGAGAGTCTCTATGGAACCAAGAGCAAAACCCATCCACTGCATTTGGCAGCCTAAGACTTGTAACAAACCCCCGGACCCCAATTGTAAATCCACGACCACCTACTAACCGCTTCACTCTCACTTCACAGCATTCCGCTTAGCTCGTAGGTCTACCCAATTCCTAACTACACACACTAGCACCGAGCACTTATTAACCCCTAACCACTCCCGAACTTTAAGTTAATGGTGTAACAGGGGACACCGTGTCATTTTTGTGTCCATTGCAATGTTAACATTTATTCATATATTCTCACAGAACCAGCAGCGAAGTTTTCAACATGGTTGAGGCAACAGGAACTAGCTCTCACACAGAAACAAGCCCGCAAGTGGTGGACTTAGACAGTTTACCCGTTTTGCCTGAGACAAATGAAAGACCAGAAGAATTGCAGGCCGTTAAAATCATACCTATTGCGGACCCTCCGCGTGGCCACACCATGCCCGTAGGAAAGACTTCACACTGGTTTACCGAGGTGGCAGGACCCTTGGGTGAAGGAACGTACCTATGGGAATCAGAGTTGGACTTCAATGGGAAGCAAGGCAGATACCATTTCTTTACAAGAGAATTTGAGAAATTACAAAATGCAGAAGGTCTACGTCCGATATGGGAAAAGGCAGGATTGAGTGCCTATTTCAGTGCACGACTCCCAAAACCTGACTTCATGCGATGCTACTACCTCATCAACACCTTGACTCCAAACCAAAACCCAAAAGGTGCAAGCTCATTTGTGATTCCATCTCTGACAAAGGGGAATGAGCTCAAGAGGTTCAGGCTATCAAACAACTTGGTGAGAGAGGCTCTAGATATGCGCGGAATGCATATTCCTACAGAGAAGGAAACCCTAGTACCGGATTACATGAAGAATCGAAGTCTCACCAAACTTAAGGACATGGTATCCATGACGCCTAATATTGCAATACACCTTCGCATGTGCATGCAACACTTTGCTTTTCCTGCACAAGATAGATTCACCATGCCTCCCAAAAAGATTTGGTTTAGTTTGTATCTGGCAGAGACACAGAGCCTCACCATCAACTTACCGCACTGGATAATAGATCAGATACACCTAGCTCACAAACGATGGCCGCGGAAACAGGTTTTATATGGTTGCTGTGCTCTGACGAGAATCATTTATAGGTGTTTGGCATATGACATCCCTATTCAACGGGCCTTAATGTGGAATCGTGTAGAGCAGCTTAGAGGCAGGACATCCACTGGACCCCCTTCTAAGAAGATGAGAGGCACTGTCCAAGTCCCGTGTGCTCAACCACGTGGAGCCACCCTAACACCAGATGTCACCCCTCCACCCCGAAGAGTCCGACCATTCACACTCCGACTTCCAAGACGCAGCACCGATGGCTCCACCTTGATATTCCCTCCTATCCCAACCGATCTTGAATTTCCCAGTGGTGCACCTTTGGAAGAACTCACTAATGAAGATTTCGAACAATTATTACAAGATGTAGAGCTGGAGGCAGAAGAGGCACAACAAGCGGAAAACGTGCAAACGCAGGCCACAACCTCCCAAGCACCTGTCACACCAGTTGAAGTGGATGAAGAGGATGACGGAGATGAAGAACAGGAGGAAGATGAGGAGGATTATGATCAAGAGCATCAGGAGGAGCAACAAGAAGTGCCAGAACTTGTAGGTGCACCAGCATATACAGCTCAACTACGAAGGTTATACGACACAATCAAAGCAGTACAAGAAAGGCATCAACTCTCTCTTGTATCAGGTCATGCTTTGATGCAAGAAATGCTATCAGATGAGGGGGTGGACCAACATTTCATTGACACCCTCAAATTAGTGTCAGAATCTTTAGGAGTTCCGGAGGCTTTCCACACTGCAGTCCGCCAGTCCGTGAGGTATGACAAACACAGAGTTGACACATTACCACGAGCAGGTAAGACTATCAGGATACCCGTCACGGAACAAGAAGTACCCATTGAAACAACAGCTACCCCCACAACCACCACTGATCTCTCTGCCGAAACCTTCGTTCAGACATCACCCATCTCACCCCAACATCCTCCATCACCACCTTCTCCACCCCCACCACCACCTCCCACCATGGAAGAAACGACAGTCATCACCTCTACCTTCACTTATAACCCATCCTCATTCACATCATTCTCATTTCGAGAACCCACCTCACAAGACACCCTCTTCTCCTTCGTCACCAATCCCTTGTACACTTCATCCCTTCTATCCTCCGAACCCATAACTGGCCATCCCATAATTCCAAGTGTGGTTGGAAACCCAGCACCCACCGAAGGCACCCTGTGTTTCCCAGCCAATTCCCTACTACGGGTACCTCCATTCCATGACCCTCACTTCCCATCTGGCCCCTACACCTCTTTCAACCTGATCTCACCACCCCAATACCCGTCCTTCGTGGAGCAGTTCATCCGCTCTCCAATGTTTCAGAGGCACATTTCCCCGATGTTAGCAACGACATCAATTTACACGAACACCACACTCACTTCACCTACCATACCCACCTACATGGTAGCCCCTGTACACACCACTTTGTCTGACCCAATGGACATTTCACCAACCACAGCACCTCTCCCCACGATTCCACCATCTCCCCCTCCCTTACCCCCCACCTCACCACTCACATCATTGGCACACACAGCATTCACTACCCCCCTACCCAATCCCACCTCCCCTGCACTTCAAACTTTTCCCCTTGCATCTCATAATGTAAATAGCACGTTCAACACCTTACTTCAGTGTGCACATCAACTACAACAAGAATACCATCAATTGGAAGAGCGCACTACGGCCCTCCAGGCAGAATCTCAACGTCTGCAAGCTAGGGTCACCACTCTTGAAGCTGACTACCAAACGCTCCTAACCGAGCATACCACCTTACAGCAGGCTCACTCCGAACTGGAATCAAAGACATCAACAGTGGATGACCAAGCAGTCAAGGAATTAGAAACGGTGCTCCAAGCGCAAATGATATCTAATGCTACACTCAGACGCAACATTGGGCTATTAAGGAAGCATATGGCAGCAGCACTAGAAGAGAACAAGAGACTTCTACAACAAAACCAAGACAACCTTGAAGCAGCTATGGAAGGAACTGTAGGAGCAACCATTAGCCCTACCAGATATAGAGCAGTCCCATCGGAAGACATTCGCATCTTACTTGAGGAGCATGCAAATTTCTTGGAGTCATATGAAAAGCTAGAGACTGAATGTACAGATCTAAAGAAACAGATAGCCAATGTCCCCACAGCTCAACAGGAGCCGGCAATCTTACAACACTCTACAGAAGAAGTAGAGACCCTCCGGAAACAGGTGGCAGAACTCCAAGCACGCCTCTTACCATATGAAAGGCCACCCTCGCCCATTGAAGAACCAGAACCTGAAACAGTAGTGGAAATCCCCGTCGATGACAGCTATGAAGAGCCATACGAGCCTATGCCGACACCTGGTGGTCGAACTACAGAAGAAGGACAAAACACTTTAGAAATTCAAGTCCCAGATTGGGTCAAAAGGGTCGAGAAAGTGGGTAAGACACATGATGATCGTGTGGCCGTGCAAATGCAATCTCTCACAAATCTGGAAGAAACTGTCCTTCGGTCTTCCTACTTTCAAAACTTATCCCACCAACGGTTAATCACAACATCAGAGTCGCAATACATGCCTTATTTTGTCTTACTACATGATTATAATGCAGAAGTCAAAAGACATACAGGGAAGGAGCCCACATCCACCACTCAATTTGAGATAGGGGATTTACCGACAGATGCACGTGCTGGCTCGATCTTCCAACCTAATTGGCGTGCACGTCTACTAACCGATTACCCAGAGATGATGAGCACCTGGGAAACCATGCCACTATATATCAAGTATAATCCATGCTATTGCCCAGTGGTACGTCGCAGATCCTGGCAAGCATTTGCAATCAAGGTACGCAACAATAAAGAATGCTCGGTTTGGGTTAACTATCCATATTTTGCTCCACCTCGAGGGACCCCAACCGTAGCCTACATGATATCAACAATTCGGCACTGGTACACGTCTAAATAATGTACCTGACATAGCAGCAAAAATGTGTATGAAGATATTCGAGCTCATGACCATTGTCTTCAAAACCTTTCGGAATGTACAAGCTCCATACATCTTTGCCCCTGGATTCTCTCAAGGTAACAAGGATTTAGTCTACGACATGAGCCAGACCCCCTCGGTCACTATAATCTTTGCTTGGCATGCACGAATAAAGTACTTACCCGCATGCTTCAAGCAGACATTTGAGGAAATGTTCTCTATGGGATTCTGGGAATATCATTCGGAAATTTTCATTTCCAGACCCACACATTTGCTACACCTATTCGCAGTAGAACAAGCGATCCATGCAGATCAGTTACGTCTGCCACATCCGGACATTCCAGGACCAATTGATTGGGATCGTATGATGAGAGATTTGGCCAGAGGACTACGCATACAAGAACATCAGCTTTATCACATTTCCACAAAAGTTTTTGAAAATTTTGCAAAATTTCAGTCCATCGCGATTGACAGCTCTGTCCATCACGATTGACAGCTCTGTCCATCGCGATTGACTGCCTGTCCATCGCGATTGACTGAACCCCTGTCCATCGCGACCGACTGCCTGTCCATCGCGATTGATTGAACCCCTGTCCATCGCGATTGACTGAACCCCTGTCCATCGCGATTGACTGAACCCCTGTCCATCGCGATTGACTGCCTGTCCATCGCGATTGACTGAACCCCTGTCCATCGCGACCGACTGCCTGTCCATCGCGATTGACTGAACCCCTGTCCATCGCGATTGATACTCTGTCCATCGCGATTGACTGACCTGCCTGTCCATCGCGATTGACACTCAGTCCATCGCGATTGACAGCCCAGTCGATCGCGATTGACAGCCAATTTTAGCCAAATTTTTTAGGGTTTGTTAATTGAAGAGTTGGGCTTATTTTGGGCATAAACATTTTACTCTAGAGCACATAAAGAGGCCTTAGGAAAACAACTTGGGGAAAACCTGTTGCACAGTGACCCTGTTTGAACCCTATCTTAACCCTAGAACCCTGAACGGTCATAACTTTCTCATATGAAATCCGTTTGCCGTGATTTTTGTTTTGTTGGAAAGCTCGCGGGGAGTACAACAAAAACATAGATTGGTTACGGTTAAATTAAGATCAGGAATATTAGATAGGGTATTTTTAAGTTGACCATACCCAGGGGGAACAAAATTCAGGGATCTCTAGAGTTGTGTCCAAAAAGTCATAGTGCAAATTGGTGAAGTGTTACATGAATGAAAGTGATTGGTTCTCTCTTTTGAATTTAAGTCTTGAGCTAACAGTGGGCCTTTACAGGTTCTTTGAGAGCATCGAAGGGTACGCAAAGCAAGAGTAAGTGCAGGCTTGGGAACGCGCGTCCTGGGCACACCAGGGCAACAACACAAGGAAAGGAACTCAAGGTTGGAAAACCCGCAACACCCTCTGTCAATTCTTAGTTTAGGCTAAGTGCGGGTAGTGTTAGAAGTAATTCCAGGCAACGATAGGCACGAGATAAATCAAAGACGGTCTAAGAAATCAAGTTCAAGTCAAGAGATAACCTGTGTGTGTGAACGACAACATAAAGGAAAAAAACCTAACGTGGAACGATCAACTCCAAGTACGAAAACTACTCAAGTATTCCTGACGACGCAATATCAGACAAGATCATAAACATGATAACACACTAAAAAAGAATCAAGTGACTGATACCAATTGATCGGCAACGAGGTTGTACTCTGGGCAAAAAATTGGGCTACTTAAATAGGCATATGAACCTTAGATCAGGACGACATCTAGTAAGGGATAGACAAAGCCTTAGGTCTTCAGAGGCTAGTGTCAACCACACTGCTAGGTCGTGGGCCCAGCAGTTGAGTCACCACTCATACTACCCAAGTTCTGAGACTAGTGAATCCGAGATGTCTCAAGGTATGGAGAGGCCTACAGGAAGTTCAGGAGTGCCATACTTGCATAGGGTAGAAGGCCCTTACAAAACGCAGTTGGAATACCTTAGGACCAACCGATTAGGTGCCAGCATCTATGAGGACGGCCTAGGAAGATCTGTGGTACAGATTAAGAATCCTGATCAATCCATTGGACTAGAGCACCCAGCTGTCAAGTTTGAAAACGGAGCATACTTGGACAAAGAAGGAACCATATACGTAGTCACCAGTCACCCAGATAGGACGGACGAATTTGGGAATGTGATCCCCGAAGCAGACTTAGGTGACCTGGAGCAAGGAAACATGGGGGCAGAACCTAGAACCCCTCGAGGTAAATCGGTTCTGACTAGGATTATCACACCGGAGTGGATTCCCCAGGATAATAAGAGCATAGACTTGCTCCTCAATCGAGAGACTGACGAAGCCTTTTGGAGGTACAAACCTGATCGGCCAATTGATATAGGAACAATCATGATATATGAGTTTAAGGATCCTGATAGCCCAGGTAGAGTGACCTACTTAGATCACGCTTCGGAGAGGATCTTTGTGGTGACAGAAAATGATAGGCATGCTTACACTTGGAAGGGTGAATTTGTTTTCCCCCAACCAAGATCGAATGTATCCTATGGTCACCCTGGAGCTGGAACATCCCAAGCTCATGGAATGCAAAGAGACAGAAGTAGAGACAGACGGGAAGTAAGCTTTGCCAACCCAGTGGGCAGAGAAAGAACGAGGACGGAAACAAATAGAGTAGAACCGGAGATACTTAGAGCTCACAGGAATCAAAGAAATGCGGATGAGTTCCCTCTACCACGACCTAGAGAGCACACAAGGACTTTGAGGCCGACTCAACTAGTTAAGTCCATGAAGAATTACTTCGATGGCACTGGAGATCCATACGATCATGTGGCTGAGTTTAGGCAAGTCCTGAGAGCTGAACAAGTGGAGGATCTATTCACGCAGTACAATGCCTTTGGTCTGACCCTTAGGAACACTGCCCTGACATGGTTTCAGCCACTAAATGAGAGGCAGTTCAGGAGCATAGACCAACTCCTAGAGGCTTTCATTATTGAATTCTCTAAGAGTGGCATAAGGCATAATACCTCCTCGCCGATTCACAGCTTCAAGCAAACCCCTCAAGAAACCGTGAGACTTGCAGGAAGAAGATTTAGGTAATATCTTGAAAGATGCCCTGTCTCGGAGCTACCCACACCAGCTAAGCAAGTGGCTTTATTCTTGGATGGATTGCTAAGTACCAAATTGAGATCTTATGTGTACTTGAAGGACCCTAGGACCATAGAAGATTGTGTACGCATGTGCATTGACATCGAGGATAACCTAGGGGAGGAGTTAGAGCTTTCCAAGATATACAAAGATTCGGATAGTGCTTCTAACCTCTCTTCCACGCAATCCACATCAATCGAGGAACTTGCAGAGAAAGTAGCTCAGAAATTAGGTGTAACTAGCAAACAAATCCCAAGGTTTGCCCCTATGAAAAGGTGCTATACTTGTGGTGGCGACCACATGGCAAATGTATGTCCCATTATGGCTCAACCCCAAGTTAATCCTAGTAGCCAGTACTGCACTATAGAACGAAGGTACACCAATCACACCGTGCAAGATTGCCCCTACAATAAGCAAACCGTTAGGCAGACGTACCCACAGCCATACCCTCAACAAGGAAGATACCAGAACCAGTACCCACCTCAGCAGTATGCTAGGCCTCAACAAACCTACCAACCCTATCAAAACCAACAAAGGCCTCAGCCTGTGCTAGCACAACAACCCCCAGCTCCAGCTAATGTGATTCCGGTAAAGTATGCTGTTGCAGAAGAAAACCTGAATAGAGCTATAGTCCCTGTAACACCAGTGCTTTCAGAAAGTGATCCCAGCGACCATAGCTTTGATTCTACACATGTTGATAGTCCCCATGCTTACTACATGCAATCTCCTGAACATGGTGAGTCCTACTATAGTGAAGAACCGAGTGAACCTAGTTGGGAGTCAGATCACACAAACCTCATGTATACAAACCCCAATCCTAGGCCTCAATCTAGGCAGGTAAGACCTCCATTCCCTAGAGGACCATGCTACAGATGTCAAGGAGATCATCTCATTCGTGATTGCCCTGTGCCTCCACCGAAACGATCCAGGGTTGTTGCCAAGACTGTGGAAAGGAACATCTCTTACGAGACTGCCCTAGGAATCCTAGTAATATGCCAAAAATTACTTCTATTAACGTTATTGGGTTAGTGGTAGATTCCACAGGAAGTGTCACTTCCACTACACCCGTGCAAGTGATCACTAGAGCTCAAGCATTGCAGCAAAACCAAGGTGTAGACCAGGAGAAGAGCCCAGATGTTAGTGAAACAGAGAGCATGAAAAAGAAGAGGACAAGAGCTTGGAGAGATAGCCGTGAACGTATGAAAAGGCAATGGGCAAAGAAGATGAGTGAACTTGAGGAAAGTCTACGAGAAACCAAGGCCAAAATCATAGAGATCACATCCCAACCGCACTCTCACACATTCCCACCGCTACCATCCCCATCACCCTCCATCCCTCCACCCGCTAATACACCCCACGTAACCCACCCACCACCCCAAGCAGGATCAATATTAGCTGATCCCACTCCCGAAGACCTTAATATGATGCTTAAAGCATATCAGGCCAGAATCCAAGAAGGGCCAAACGTAACTGATCATGAAAAGTGTTACCCAAAAGCAGAATTAGAGCTAGATCAAACCAAAATTTGTGCTAAGATGGTGGAATTGGCTCAGACCATGTTTGAGGCGAGTCGCCTATTTAACATCTCTAGTTCAGCGAAGACACAATTGCACTTTGATGGACTGTTAGAAAGAATAGAGAAGCTGATTGCACAATCAGAGAAGGAACCCGCCTCTCAACACAAGGACAAGGCAAGTGAAAGATTAAGCATTCCTACTCAGGAAGCCTATGTGCCTGAAGCCTATGTGCCTAACTCTACGGAGCCAGACACATCATCTTCTATGAATCGGTTCACACCAGAATTCCTACGCGAGATTCAAGAAGACAAATGGGCTAAAGAGAGTGAAGTCCCTCCTCCTATCGAACTTGTGGATGATGCACGCGACCAATTCCCACAAGACATCCCATCCATTTATGAGGAGCAGGAGAGCACCCACTCTAAAGAAAGATTAGACTTTGAGTCTAACTCTCTACAAGAATTACCCCACTTCACAGGCCCATGGGAAGCTAAGTCTACTTGTATGAGAGCACCCACGGTCATGGTACGAAATGAGGACTCAGTCTTACCTAGGAACACAGAGGTAGTGAAAAACACTAAAGTGCAGTGCAATCTCAAGTTAGAAGAGCTATTCAAGGTTAGACCTGAATTATGGAAACATGTCGCCAAACAAGTACCAGAGATAGCAAAACCTCGTTCCCAGGTAGGATCCCAAAGGACAGTGCCAGAAATACCCTTGGATAAGATAGGAGATATGTGTGAAGGTGAAGAAGGGAACACCTATCTTCCCATTACCTACCAGGAGTACACCACCAAGGAAATTTTGGACTCAGGTGCAGGAGTTGCAATTGCCACCACTTCCCTATGGAAGCGTTGGGGCAAGCGAGCACTCAGGCCAACGAGAATGAAATTGCAGATGGCCGATGGTCATATTGAGAGACCCTTAGGATTGCTAGAAGGAATAACTCTCACCACTTGTGGTGTCGAGTTCGAGCATACCTTTGCCATATGTGACTTCAGCAAAAATCATGCCTATGAGATGATTTTGGGAAGACCATTTATGCGACAGTTGCAAGTGGTACAGGACTGGGGAACCAACTCCTTGTATTTGCAACACTTAGGCGTTACAACCAAAGTAAATCTCAAAGCTTACTCTCATAGAGATGTCCCTCCCATCCAATGGAATCCCATCCATAGAGCCAAAGATGATACGGAATCGGTGCATTCCATAGGGTCAGGATCCTCTTGGATGCATGAAGACACCCACTTATGGATGTGCAAAGTAGCAGTAGACGAAGAGAAGAGAGAAAAAGCCAGAGAGGTAGGTGCGAAAGAAACCCATAGATCAATCCAAGACCCAGCCTATGCACCTGTAGTTTTTCCAGACGAAGAATTTGAACCTCACGGCTGGGCAGAAATTTTAGCAACCATGGATGTAGCCATCAATGAGGAACAATGGACACCTCCCTGTGATGAGGATGGCTATGACATTTCAATCTTCTCCATAGAGCCAATCATGGGAGAGGCAGTTCTAGAAGAATGCGAACCTAGCCTTGATGTATTTGAGGATGCAAGTGACTCCGATCTAGAGTCAATCATTATGGACCCACCATTTGCATCAGATGAAGAATACTTCCATGAAGTAGAATTTCAACCCCAGAGGCATGGAGAGATTACAAATGATGTAAGATTAGCAACACACGTGACCCCGAAGGAAGAAGGGAAGAAACGAAAGAAGAGAGAAGTCTCACCAGAAGAGGAAGAATCTTTGTTTGAGGTCCCAGAAAATTTTAAGAAGTATGAGATAGATGACAGGAGAGTCATGATTAGAATGCCGAAACGAGAGGCACAATCAAGAGAGGCCTATGATAACAAAGAAACCACCAAGAAAATAGTAGTGGCCCTAGAAGAAGGAGAGGAGAGATGCACATACATAGGCCATGACCTAACAGAGGAAGAAGAGCATGCGTTAATTGCCTTGCTAAGAGAATACAGAGATGTATTCGCTTGGAGTTACAAGGATTTGAAAGGTGTTGACCCTGACATATGCTCACACACTATCCCCATGACCTCAGACGCTAAACCCTCTAAGCAAAAGCCCTACACATATAACGACAATTACGCTGCCAAGATCAAAGAGGAGATAGATAGACTAGTTGAAGCTGGATTTATCTATGAAATTGAGCACATTGAGTGGGTATCCCCCATCGTAGTGGTGCCCAAGAAGAATGGCAAGCTGCGTGTGTGCATTAACTTGAAGAAGGTTAATGCAGCCACGATTCGAGATAACTATCCGCTTCCCATCACAGAACATCTCTTAGAAAGAGTAGCGGGCAAGGAAGTGTACAGCTTCCTCGATGGATTTTCGGGTTACAATCAAGTAGCCATAGCTCCAGAAGATCAACATAAGACAGCTTTTGCCACTGAATGGGGCATTTTTGCCTTTAGAGTAATGCCATTTGGGCTTACCAATGCCCCCGCAACCTTCTAGAGACTAATGTGCCATGTGTTTAAGGAGTTCCTGAGGAAGAATTTAGAAGTCTATGTTGATGATCTTTGTGCTCATTCCAACATTAGACAAACCCATATTCCTGAACTCAGACAAATCTTTGACAAATGTAGAGAATATCAAGTCTGCCTGAACCCAGAAAAGTGCGTTTTTATGGTCAGGCAAGGCAAGATTCTAAGACACATAGTGTCAAAAAATGGCATATCCACCGATGAAGAGAAAGTGAGAGCCATAGCAGAGCTACCTAGGCCAAGGAATGTCAAGGAAGTACAAGCTTTCATGGGACATTGTGGTTACTACCGCCGGTTCATTCACATGTATGCGGTCATTGCAAAGCCCATGTACAGACTTCTGACTAACTTTGAGTGGACGGATGAATGTGAGAATTCCTTCCAGGAGCTTAAACGAAGATTATGTTCAGCACCAATCTTGACCACACCAGATTGGAATAAGCCATTCCATGTTCATGTGGATGCATCCAATTATGCCATTGGATGTGTGCTTGCACAACCTACTGGTGAAGGTAATATGGATCTTCCAATTGCCTACGCTAGTAGACAATTGAATGCAGTTGAACGAAATTACACCACCACTGAGAGAGAAGGCTTAGGCATGGTATATGCAGTTAAGAAATTTAGACACTATTTGCTTGCAAACAGGTTTAAATTTTTTACTGATCATCAAGCACTGTTATATCTCGTGAACAAGCCATGCAATACAGGAAGATTAGTAAGATGGTTTCTCTTGCTAATGGAATACGATTTTGAGGTAGTGGTGAGAAAAGAGAGGACTCATTTGAGGGCAGATCATCTCTCTAATCTCACATCTGGAGAAGCCCCACAAGGAGTATCAGATGACCTTCCTGATGCGTACTTGTTTAATTTGGAAGTTGTACCGCAGTGGGCTAAGCCATTGGTACCAGTATTGACATACGGGCCTAACCATCGAGTAGTAAACACACGGAATAGAGAGATTGTGAAAGCCCAAAAGTACCACATCATGGCAGGAAGCATGTACAAGCACATGGATCAAGGAATCTTGGCTTGTTGTGTGGAAGAGGACGAGTACAATAAATGGTTGCATTTAGCACATGTAGGTGCGTTAGAGCAACACTACTCAAAGCAACGAACCTTACAGACACTAAGGAGACTCGGAGTACATTGGCCAACTATGGAAGCTGATGTCCAAAGGTTGTGCAAGGAATGCCCAATCTGCTGCACTAAACCACCTGTGGAACATGCCACTCTTTATCAAGTGTCCATAGTGCCAGATTGGAGTGAACCACTAGTATCCTTCCTGAGGACGAAAACATTCCCTCCAGACATGACTCTGGCTAGGAAAAGAAGTTTAGAACAAGAAGCCCAGGATTACTCACTCATTGGTGATAATCTATATAAGCGTGGTAAAGATGGGTACCTAAGGCTATGTGTCCATGAAAGTGAATATCTCAAGATCTTGGAAACCGCTCACCAAGGTGTAGCAGGAGGACACTTTGGACCAGATCGGGTGATCAAGGCAATACTATTTGCGGGCTTCTGGTGGCCGACCCTTCACATGGATGCACATACCTATGTGAAACGATGTGATGTCTGTCAGAGAACTCAGTATCCTATACGTAAAGATGAGATGCCACTGAAACCTATGATGGGTGGACGTGCATTCTCTAAGTGGGGAATAGACTTCGTAGGTCCTATTAATCCCCCAGCTAAGGGTTCCCATGCAGAATATATAATTGTTGCAACAGACTATCTAACTAAGTGGTAGAGGTAAAGGCTACGACAAAGAACGATGCTCAGACAACTGCTAAATTCTTGTTTGAGAATGTATTCACAAGATATGGGCTACCTATAGAGCTAGTTAGTGATAGAGGCACTCATTTCTTGAATGAAGTTATTGAAAATCTGCTCCAAGAATTCTTGGTAGTGCATAAGAAATCTGCCCCCTATCACCCGCAAGCTAATGGGCAAGCCGAAAGCACAAACAAGATTCTATGTAATGTGTTGACCAAGTTAGTGAACACTAAACGCTCTGATTGGGACAAACAGCTACACCATGCTGTTTGGGCATACCGAGTCGCCTACAAGACGGTACTCCAAGCCACCCCCTTTCAGATGGTGTTTGGCCAAAACGCCGTGCTACCTTTGGACTTCTTAATACCTACATTGAAAGTAGCACAAGAGCACGAATGGACGGGTCATGAACTCTCCTCTAGACTTTTTGACCTTGAACGATTAGGAGAAACAAGACTGAGAGCAGCTGCAGGGATATATGCAGCTAAGAAGAGACAGAAAGCATACTTTGATGCCCATGTGAAGGATAAGGGCTTGAAAGCAGGAGATCTAGTTTTAGTCTACACATTGAAACAACATGCAAGGAAGCTAGAAAAGAGAGGCTACGGACCTATGATCATCAATAGGATCTCCACGAGTGGAGCAGTACAACTAACCACTTTAGAGGGTGATGTTCTCCCAAACTATATTAGCGGATGCAGAGTCAAGTTGTATCAGGAACCCCTCACAGAGGAAATGCTAAGTCGACTCAACACTGCTAAGAAACGCAAAGAGGAAGAAAAGCGAATTCGAGAAGAAGCTCAAGCAGAAGCCCTAGAGCGCATACGGAGAATGAAATTAAGAAGACAAGGTAGAGAGCAACCTGTGCCAGATGCATATGCAGATCAGGGATATCACGTGGCTATGTGTGAAATTTCAGGTGTTAGCTCACATAGGATAACTGATCGACGTCCTTTCATAACCTTAGATATAGGGCAAGGAAAGAGTGCAAGGACTGTAAGAGCCTTGATTGACTCAGGTGCAGCCACTAGTGCTGTTAAATTGTCTTACTGTCAAGAGTTGCAATTAGCTGTCAATCCTGTGGAAGCATATCTCATAGGATTGGGAGGCGTGGAAACCCCTTGCATGGGCGAGGTGGAACTTCCCCTCTATATTCACGATGAGGCAATGACAGTTAAAGTACTAGTATGTCAAGATGAGGACCTCACTGAACCCCTTGTCTTGGGTCAAGACTGGATCTATGACCAAGCAGTCAACTTAAACCTAAGAAGTGGACTTCTTCAGGTATGGGTCAATCATAGTCAAATTACAGTAGAGTTAGATAATGGAGCACTCAAGGAACTAGGAAAGGCACACACTCCTGGTCCTTCCAGGAGTACACATGAAGATGACCATGCTGTTCTTGTCCAAAACTATGTGTTGCAGAGGAATGATATTCGCAAAAAAGGAGTCAGGGATGCAACGGAACTCCCTTCTTTTCCAAAGGCTAGAGGGAGGCGGCAACCAAAGGAGGATCAAAGGCAGAAGAAGCAGAGTAATACCTATGTCGGAGATCAAAAGTACCTGCGCAGCAAAATGTCTCAGCAAGTGAAACAAGTGTGGGTGCGGAAAGGCGAACACCCGGTTGCACTCAAGCCAACCACACGGGCAAAGCCTCTTACTAGTAACCAACAACACGATACTAATAAGAAGTCTTTCAGAAGCTCATCTGCTAACGTGAAGTCTATTTGGGTGCCCAAGAAGTCGATGAAGGCCAGCCCACAATCAAGACAAATTTGGGTGCCTAAGGCTTGTTTGCGGGCTCAAATAGCTACACCAAGAACACACCCTACACAGCATGATCCATTCACTCGCACAGCCGGCATCCACTCGTTTTCAACACTCAGGAACACACCAAGGCCCAGGAGCACGAACATAATCACTTGTAAATGGGTCCCTAAAAGGCCTCATTTTCAAGCTGAAACACCTATAATGCTCTCGAGAGTCTCTATGGAACCAAGAGCAAAACCCATCCACTGCATTTGGCAGCCCAAGACTTGTAACAAACCCCCGGACCCCAATTGTAAATCCACGACCACCTACTAACCGCTTCACTCTCACTTCACAACATTCCGCTTAGCTCGTAGGTCTACCCAATTCCTAACTACACACACTAGCACCGAGCACTTATTAACCCCTAACCACTCCCGAACTTTAAGTTAATGGTGTAACAGGGGACACCGTGTCATTTTTGTGTCCATTGCAATGTTAACATTTATTCATATATTCTCACAGAACGAGCTGCGAAGTTTTCAACATGGCTGAGGCAGCAGGAACTAGCTCTCACACAGAAACAAGCCCGCAAGTGGTGGACTTAGACAGTTTACCCGTTTTGCCTGAGACAAATGAAAGACCAGAAGAATTGCAGGCCGTTAAAATCATACCTATTGCGGACCCTCCGCGTGGCCACACCATGCCCGTAGGAAAGACTTCACACTGGTTTACCGAGGTGGCAGGACCCTTGGGTGAAGGAACGTACCTATGGGAATCAGAGTTGGACTTCAATGGGAAGCAAGGCAGATACCATTTCTTTACAAGAGAATTTGAGAAATTACAAAATGCAGAAGGTCTACGTCCGATAGGGGAAAAGGCAGGATTGAGTGCCTATTTCAGTGCACGACTCCCAAAACCTGACTTCATGCGATGCTACTACCTCATCAACACCTTGACTCCAAACCAGAACCCAAAAGGTGCAAGCTCATTTGTGATTCCATCTCTGACAAAGGGGAATGAGCTCAAGAGGTTCAGGCTATCAAACAACTTGGTGAGAGAGGCTCTAGATATGCGCGGAATGCATATTCCTACAGAGAAGGAAACCCTAGTACCGGATTACATGAAGAATCGAAGTCTCACCAAACTTAAGGACATGGTATCCATGATGCCTAATATTGCAATACACCTTCGCATGTGCATGCAACACTTTGCTTTTCCTGCACAAGATAGATTCACCATGCCTCCCAAAAAGATTTGGTTTAGTTTGTATCTGGCAGAGACACAGAGCCTCACCATCAACTTACCGCACTGGATAATAGATCAAATACACCTAGCTCACAAACGATGGCCGCGGAAACAGGTTTTATATGGTTGCTGTGCTCTGACGAGAATCATTTATAGGTGTTTGGCATATGACATCCCTATTCAACGGGCCTTAATGTGGAATCGTGTAGAGCAGCTTAGAGGCAGGACATCCACTGGACCCCCTTCTAAGAAGATGAGAGGCACTGTCCAAGTCCCGTGTGATCAACCACGTGGAGCCACCCTAACATTAGATGTCACCCCTCCACCCCGAAGAGTCCGACCATTCACACTCCGACTTCCAAGACGTAGCACCGATGGCTCCACCTTGATATTCCCTCCTATCCCAACCGATCTTGAATTTCCCAGTGGTGCACCTTTGGAAGAACTCACTAATGAAGATTTCGAACAATTATTACAAGATGTAGAGCTGGAGGAAGAAGAGGCACAACAAGCGGAAAACGTGCAAACGCAGGCCACAACCTCCCAAGCACCTGTCACACCAGTTGAAGTGGATGAAGAGGATGACGGAGATGAAGAACAGGAGGAAGATGAGGAGGATTATGATCAAGAGCATCAGGAGGAGCAACAAGAAGTGCCAGAACTTGTAGGTGCACCAGCATATACAGCTCAACTACGAAGGTTATACGACACAATCAAAGCAGTACAAGAAAGGCATCATCTCTCTCTTGTATCAGGTCAAGCTTTGATGCAAGAAATGCTATCAGATGAGGGGGTGGACCAACATTTCATTGACACCCTCAAATTAGTGTCAGAATCTTTAGGAGTTCCGGAGGCTGTCCACACTGCAGTCCGCCAGTCCGTGAGGTATGACAAACGCAGAGTTGACACATTACCACGAGCAGGTAAGACTATCAGGATACCCGTCACGGAACAAGAAGTACCCATTGAAACAACAGCTACCCCCACAACCACCACTGATCTCTCTGCCGAAACCTTCGTTCAGACATCACCCATCTCACCCCAACATCCTCCATCACCACCTTCTCCACCCCCACCACCACCTCCCACCATGGAAGAAACGACAGTCATCACCTCTACCTTCACTTATAACCCATCCTCATTCACATCATTCTCATTTCGAGAACCCACCTCACAAGACACCCTCTTCTCCTTCGTCACCAATCCCTTGTACACTTCATCCCTTCTATCCTCTAAACCCATAACTGGCCATCCCATAATTCCAAGTGTGGTTGGAAACCCAGCACCCACCGAAGGCACCCTGTGTTTCCCAGCCAATTCCCCACTACGGGTACCTCCATTCCATGACCCTCACTTCCCATCTGGCCCCTATACCTCTTTCAACCTGACCTCACCACCCCAATACCCGTCCTTCGTGGAGCAGTTCATCCGCTCTCCAATGTTTCAAAGGCACATTTCCCCGATGTTAGCAACGACATCAATTTACACGAACACCACACTCACTTCACCTACCATACCCACCTACATGGTAGCCCCTGTACACACCACTTTGTCTGACCCAATGGACATTTCACCAACCACAGCACCTCTCCCCACGATTCCACCATCTCCCCCTCCCTTACCCCCCACCTCACCACTCACATCATTGGCACACACAGCATTCACTACCCCCCTACCCAATCCCACCTCCCCTGCACTTCAAACTTTTCCCCTTGCATCTCATAATGTAAATAGCACGTTCAACACCTTACTTCAGTGTGCACATCAACTACAACAAGAATACCATCAATTGGAAGAACGCACTACGGCCCTCCAGGCAGAATCTCAACGTCTGCAAGCTAGGGTCACCACTCTTGAAGCTGACTACCAAACGCTCCTAACCGAGCATACCACCTTACAGCAGGCTCACTCCGAACTGGAATCAAAGACATCAACAGTGGATGCTCAAGCAGTCAAGGAATTAGAAACGGTGCTCCAAGCGCAAATGATATCTAATGCTACACTCAGACGCAACATTGGGCTATTAAGGAAGCATATGGCAGCAGCACTAGAAGAGAACAAGAGACTTCAACAACAAAACCAAGACAACCTTGAAGCAGCTATGGAAGGAACTGTAGGAGCAACCATTAGCCCTACCAGATATAGAGCAGTCCCATCGGAAGACATTCGCATCTTACTTGAGGAGCATGCAAATTTCTTGGAGTCATATGAAAAGCTAGAGACTGAATGTACAGATCTAAAGAAACAGATAGCCAATGTCCCCACAGCTCAACAGGAGCCAGCAATCTTACAACACTCTACAGAAGAAGTAGAGACCCTCCGGAAACAGGTGGCAGAACTCCAAGCACGCCTCTTACCATATGAAAGGCCACCCTCACCCATTGAAGAACCAGAACCTGAAACAGTAGTGGAAATCCCCGTCGATGACAGCTATGAAGAGCCATACGAGCCTATGCCGACACCTGGTGGTCGAACTACAGAAGAAGGACAAGACACTTTAGAAATTCAAGTCCCAGATTGGGTCAAAAGGGTCGAGAAAGTGGGTAAGACACATGATGATCGTGTGGCCGTGCAAATGCAATCTCTCACAAATCTGGAAGAAACTGTCCTTCGGTCTTCCTACTTTCAAAACTTATCCCACCAACGGTTAATCACAACATCAGAGTCACAATACATGCCTTATTTTGTCTTACTACATGATTATAATGCAGAAGTCAAAAGACATACAGGGAAGGAGCCCACATTCGCCACTCAATTTGAGATAGGGGATTTACCGACAGATGCACGTGCTGGCTCGATCTTCCAACCTAATTGGCGTGCACGTCTACTAACCGATTACCCAGAGATGATGAGCACCTGGGAAACCATGCCACTATATATCAAGTATAATCCATGCTATTGCCCAGTGGTACGTCGCAGATCCTGGCAAGCATTTGCAATCAAGGTACGCAACAATAAAGAATGCTCGGCTTGGGTTAACTATCCATATTTTGCTCCACCTCGAGGGACCCCAACCGTAGCCTACATGATATCAACAATTCGGCACTGGTCTACACGTCTAAATAATGTACCTCACATAGCAGCAAAAATGTGTATGAAGATATTCGAGCTCATGACCATTGTCTTCAAAACCTTTCGGAATGTACAAGCTCCATACATCTCTGCCCCTGGATTCTCTCAAGGTAACAAGGATTTAGTCTACGACATGAGCCAGACCCCCTCGGTCACTATAATCTTTGCTTGGCATGCACGAATAAAGTACTTACCCGCATGCTTCAAGCAGACATTTGAGGAAATGTTCTCTATGGGATTCTGGGAATATCATTCGGAAATTTTCATTTCCAGACCCACACATTTGCTACACCTATTCGCAGTAGAACAAGCGATCCATGCAGATCAGTTACGTCTGCCACATCCGGACATTCCAGGACCAATTGATTGGGATCGTATGATGAGAGATTTGGCCAGAGGACTACGCATACAAGAACATCAGCTTGCCACTCAGGTTGTGGAATATTACATCCAACACTCCCAGCAACAAGGGTCTGTCAGGGACGACAAACGCAAGAGAGGGGGGGGTGTTGAGAGCAGTATGGGCACCCAAGGACTGACTAGACAAGGAAGACAGCGGAGAGAGTCAGAGCGAGGTGAAGGAGTAAGTAGACAAAGCAGTCGACGCAAATCTGGCAAATAGGCCTTCAAATTTTTCCAAATCAACATCTTTATAACAGTGATTCTTATCACTAACAATCATTGTAAATACCATTTCATATTTTTGTAGCTCCATTTTGTGCAAGCCAAGGAGTCCTTGAGCTTGAGGAGCCTTAGAAGTACCTACATATCAATTTTTGTATTTTTTAGACTCCGTTTAAGCCCTCAAATTGGCCCTGGAACCTAATTTTTAACTAGGCCGGACACTAGGTCTGGACAAGGCCAAAACCTAGTCAAAAACTATATAAAGAGCTAGAGAGCTCATTTTTGAGGGTAGATTGTAATTGAAACGAACTTGTAAGAGCTTTTTGAAAGTAATCTAAGAACTCCATTGCTTCTCACTCTTTGTCTTGCCGTGTGTGCGCGTGTGTGTGTATGTGTGTGCATGTTTGTGTGCTTCTCACTCACGCATTTGTGCCGCCACTTGCTCGAGGTCTTCATACCATCCTCACGTCTTCCCGGATTGACATTAAAGGAGGTGCTACTCATCACTGAGCTACACCACCATGTGAAAAATACAAGAAATGCAATCTCCTACTCACACATCAAAGGAGAGACAAGCATGCACACACACACACACTTCACTCTCACACTCTCAAAGGCTAAATACAAGAATGTAAATAATCTAAGAGTAAAATAGTGATCTTCCATTCATAAGGGATATGTACATGATGCTCACATCAAACCAAGAGCTCCCCCTTTTACAAAAATGAGGTTCCATATTTATACACTAAGATCTATTCCCCATGTGCTCCTTTGACTAGTACAAAAGGGAGCACATGCTCTAACTAACATATCTTTAAGAGATTTCAAGATCTCTTTCCTAACAACCAAATCCCAAGGGGATGCTTGCGTGGGATTTTTACATGGGGTTTTCCTCTTATATGTGTGCAAAAAAGGTGGGATATATTCAAGATCTCCATAGCATAGTCTTTGGAGAATTATCAAAAAGAGTGTTCCTATGCATAAGAGAAAATGTGAGCAACCCCTATTAACCAACAATAACTCTATGCTCTTATTGTCTTAGGGGATCCACGCTAGGGTGATCACTCTAGTCAAGATGGATTTACCTCTAGGTGTCTTAGGTTCTCCTCCTAGGGTTCCTTGCTCTAGGTCTTCCCTTTTTGTCTCACGAATGATAATTCCAAACTCATATGTCCTGTCGAGTAAGCTTTTGAACACATACATGGTTCCTTGCTTATCAATGTATGAACCCTCTTCAAACTTGACCACTAGGTGTTCAAGTTTGAAAAGTTGATCTGGGTTTTTAAGCTGGACGATTGATCTTTGTAGCCCATCCTCATAGATGAAAAAACCTAATTGGTTGGTCCTAATATATTCCAATTGAGTCTCACAAGGCCCTCCTAGTTTTTCTAGGTATTCAACACCAGAACCACCAATTGGCTTCTCCATACTATACGACATCTCCGAGTCACTAGTTTCTGAACTCAATACGTAGGGATAGTCACTGAGTTGCTTGACCCATGACCTAGCTGTGTGATTGATACTAGCCTTAGAGGATCTGACGCTTTGTCTATCCCAGCCTAGATGTTTGTATGATCTAAGGTTCATAAGCCTTATCGATTAACCCAATTTTCCCAAGTACAACACATTGTTGTGTTCCTTTGTATCAACCACTTGTCCTTTTTATATTTTACTTTGATTGTCATTTATTGTCCACTAATTCACATCATTATGAGCACTTAATTTCTTATCACCACTCAAAGTGTGATAGTTTAGTTTCTATTCTTTTCCCTTAAGGTTTGCGACAACATTATCTTAGCTATGCTTGAACTTGAGTAATTAGGGTTTCTTGGACTTGATTCGTGCCTAGCATCACCCTAATTAATCACTGCCACTAATCACACTTTGCCTAAACTAGAAATTGACTAAGGGGGTTCAGAGTTCTTCCAACCTCGACTCTGGTGCTCCGAAAAGAGCTCTCATGTCCAATAAGCATGCTCCCCAAAGCTTGCTTTGTTCTGCACTTTACCTTGCTTTTGACACCCTTGAATGGCTCTTAATGGATCTGTAAAAGTCCCAAGTCTAGATTAGGCTTTAATTGTAATCTATTTGACAGAAGATTTTGATTCATGCATTTTTTAAAGACCCCTTTTCCCCCCTTGTATTGCTCAAAAACAAATTTTGGATGAGAAAGTTATGTCAATTCCGGTTCCTAGAGGTCAAATAGACAAACAAAACCTCTCGGGATATTTATGTATTTGTTTAAGGCAACCACGATTGTGTGAGAATTTCATGATTATCTAAGAGAATCGCAATTTTGTGAAAACCAAAGAATTATGATTTTATGAGACTCAGACAATCATGATGATGTGAGACAATTGTGATGTTGTGACAACCAAAGAATCACGATTTTGTGAAATTTAGACAATCATGATTCTATGAGACAATCACAATATTGAGACAACCAGAGAATCGCAATTTTGTGAGAGTCAGACAATCGTGATGTTATGAGACAATTGGGATGTTGAGACAACCAAACAATCGCGATTTTGTGAGAGTCCGACAATTGCGATGTTGTGACATAATCGTGATGTTGAGAGATAATCGTGATGTTGAGACAACCAGAGGATCATGATTTTGTGACTGATTTTAGGCAAGAACTTCCAATACTAACATGATCATGACGCTCTAAAAAATTTTTGAATTTTTCACAAAATCCTGATTTTTTCCACAAAATCGTGATTTTTTTAGTATTTAGGCAGGAACTTTGAAATTTGCTGAGGCTTGTGTGTCATGCAGAGGATCACGAAAATCACAAAAACTTGCACACATAAACACACACTCTCTCTCTCTCTCAAGCACAAATGAGAAATGAGGTGAAAATAGGGAATATATAGTCAAAAACAAAAAAACTCTGTGAAGATGAAGGTGGGAGAAGATGGTGATGATGATGAGGATGGAGGAAAAAAAATCAAAAAATTAGCAAAAAATGACTTTTTTTACCTTCCAACATTGCAAATCTATGATATTATCATCACAATGCTCGTCCTCGAGCAACGCTCCTCAGCGACATGCCAAAATTTGGTGTAGCCCAAGTGTGAGCACCACCTCCTTTACTTGTCAATCCATAGAGATGAGAGGACGATACGAAGATCGTGAGCAATTGTGGTGAGCAAATGTGAGTGACAAGCACATAGATGCATGCACACAAGGAAAGATAACAAAAGATAGGAAAATGGAATCTTTGACTCTCAATAACTCCATTACACTCTTCAAAAAGTTCTTTCTCTAACTTGCTAATCCAAAAGTGAGCTCTATAGCTCTTTTTATAGTTTTTTGCATAGTTTTGGCCGGTTTCAAACCTAATGGCTAGCCTAGCTAAAAGTTAGTTTCTTGATGCGATTTGAGGGCTCAAATGAGATCTAAAAATTATGAAATGCGAAACATGATTTCTAGCTAGGCTCCTCAAGTTCAAGGACTCCTTGACTTGCACTATTTTTATAATGATTTCTTCTGAAAATTTGACATATGCTTCTTCGAGATCCCTACATGCTCCCTCTTGTTGTGTGTCCACTTCTTCAACATGTTCCCATGCCTCGTGCCCGAACTTGAGTGCCAACAATCCAACAATTGCTCTTTCATCCATAGAGGTTGAGTATTGAGCATCATGTTTTGCAGCACGTGAAGTTTTGTTCTATTGATTAGAGTTTGATACTTTCTAGGACCATCCAAAGCTTAACGTTAGTACTATTATGGATCCATTATCGCTACCATTTCTGGAATCATTGCTAGATTTAATAGCTAGATGGCATATATATTTGCTCCTAGATGGATATATCAACTACAACGAGGTTTGGATGGTTGAGAAAGATATCTTGAAAACTTCTTTTATCACTAATTGGGGCATCTTTTCCTATGTAGTTACATGGAATGGTTGAAGAATGCCTCTAGCACATTCCAATACTGTAATACATAGGACATTTTTGCTTCTTGTTTGACTAGTTTCGTGAAGGTATTCTTATATGTTTTTTTGGTTTAAGAATCCCAAAAGATCATCTATTTCATATGAAATTATGATTTATAAAATTTGGGATGTTTGTCTCTCTTAACCCTGTTAAGTCCATTTTTGGTGTTGCATGTGGCAAATTGTTAGGACATTTAATTTCTCAACATAAAATAACTATTGGAGTTAGACGTCTGCGAAAGCACGCAAACAACACAAGGAAGAAGAAGAAGCTTGGAACACAACACACAATACTGAATGTATTACTAGAGAATGTACAAAGATAAGTAGACCATTAGGACAATAGGGGTAATACAAGCCGAGGGAAAAAACCTCCTAAAGAGGGAAAAAAGTGCCTCAGCGGTCCTAGAGTGTTCACACACATCACTACCTAAATATATCAACAAATCCCCCCTATGAGTGATGCAGTGAACAAGTAGCCCAAAGCTTTGCAGAAAGCTTCAAACTTCTCCCTAGGTAGAGCCTTCATAAAAAGGTCTACAATGTTCTCCTGCATGGGCACATATGCCAAGCTGATCTCCCCAGCAGAGAACCTCTCCCTGATATAATGATAATGCACCTCAATGTGCTTAGTGCGAGCATGGAACACAGGGTTCCTCGCAACTGCCAATGCGCTCTGACTGCCGGTGAAGATGGTGGTGGCAGAAGACTGACCAACACCCAAATCATCCATAAGGCGTATGAGCCACACACACTCAATAGTCACTGTGAAAGTTGCCCTATACTCAGCCTCACAACTAGAAGTGGCCACACTAGGCTGCTTCTGGCTCAACCAAGATATACATGAGCTACCAAGCATGAAGCAAAAGCCACCAGTGGACACACGAGTGTCATAGCAACAACCACTCAAGTAGCGAAAGATGTGCTTAACCGCCTGCCAATGCTTCACTCCTAGGCAATGCATAAACCTGCTCATATGTGAGACAACAAACTGAATATTTGGCCGAGTAATGCATAAGTAAATCAAGCATCCAACAGCTTGCTAATAGAGAACAACATCAAATGCATCTCCAGCATCATGAAGACTCAATCATAAACCTGTTTCCATAGGAGTGGCAATAGGTTTACAGTCTACAAGGCCAAAACATTGCAATAATGTGTCAATATATTTTGTTTGACACAAAGTCATTCCACCATCAACGTGCATAAACTGAATGCCCAAATAATGATGCAAATGCCCCAAATTAGACATTTCAAAAGAGGCATGCAGATTAGCCTTAAAATCAGCAATATGCTTCTCAATAGGACCAGTGAGCAGCATGTCATCAACATAGACAACAATGATCAGAAGCACATCATTAGCATGCTTAACATATAAGGTGCTTTCAGTTGGACTGTTCTTAAAACCATGTGCAATCAGATAGGCATGTAGCTTCTCATACCAAGCACGTGGTGCTTGCTTTAAACCATATAATGCCTTCTTTAACTTGCACACGTGGTTTTCATGCCCTTTCTGCACAAAGCCACAGGGGCTGAAAAACATACACTTCTTCATGCAAGTCACCATTTAGAAATGCTGTTTTAATATCCAGCTGATGTACATTCCAACCATGATGGGCTGCAAGTGCATAGATGCTACGAACAATAGTCATTCAGCAAGTAGGTGCAAAGGTCTCATCAAAATCAATGACTCTTTCTTGTGCATAACCCTTTTGCAACAAGCCTGGCCTTATACCTGTCAACTGTACCATCAGGCTTACGCTTCAGCTTGTATACCCACTTAGTCCCAGTTGCCTTCTTGCCAGGAGGCAAGTCACATAAAGACCAAGTACCATTCTTCATTATAGCATCATATTCATATTGCATATCAGCCATCCAATTTTCTGAATTTTGTGCTTCATCAAATGAAACAGGCTCATTCTCATCACAGAGACTAGATGCAGCCAGAGCATAGCAATCTGATGCAAAAGAGGCACTATGAGAGCTTGAACGAGTATGATATGACAAAGGTGCATCTAATTTGCTATCATGCAAAGTCTGCACCAACCATTTTGGCATAGTTTTGCCTGCTCAATATCAGCTCTCTCATCAACAAGTGCATCATGTAAATCTGCATCAGAAATGGAATGATCTGCATCATCACATGAAACTTGCAAAGGTTGAGAAGTTGCCTCATTAGGACCAGTATTAGACTGTCCACCTGTAAAAAGAGGAAGAAAAGTATCATACATGTCTTTGGAGCTAACAGATGTCTCCTTAGTACATGAAAGCAATGGCGGAATAGCATCTTCCACAAAAATAACATCACGGCTAACCAGGATGCATTTAGTCTGTGGATGATACAAACGATAGCCTTTACTTTCAAAACTGTACCCAACAAAATTACATTTTACTACTTTATCATCCAATTTTTTGCGATGTTGTTCAGGCACTAATGCATATGCCAAACAACCAAAAACACGTAGATGTGCAACAGATGGCTTGCGATCATGCCAAGCCTCATATGGAGTGATAGATTGCAACGCTTTAGTGGGACAACTGTTAAGTACATATGCTGCACACATGACAACCGCAAGCCAGAAACTATGTGGTAAAGCTTGACTCTTGACCATACACCTCACCATCTCCATGAGTAACCTGTTCTTTTGTTCAGCAACTCCATTCCGTTGAGGTGTATACGGCACTATACAATGGTGTTTTATCCCACGTTCAGCCAGAAATGCATTAAAATTAGAAGACATATATTCCCCCCCTCGATCAAAACGGAGGGTGCCCATTTTACATGCTGGCATATTTTCAGCCAAAACCAAAAACTGTTTGAAGCACATGAACACTTCGGACTTTGCCTTCAATGGATATACCCATGCATGCCTAGAAAAATCATCGATGAAAGTAATGAAGTAAAGATAATTTCCAAAAGAAGGTGTCTGCATAGGACCACAAAAACATCACTATGTACAAGCTGCGATTTCTGAGTAGCCCAAAATGAACCATCTTTTGGAAAGGAGGAATGCTGCATTTTGCCCAAAATATAGCCTTCACAAACATGTTTTCCTGGTGCCTCAAGTTTGGGCAAAGAGGACACCATTTCAGACTTCTACAGGTGTAGCAAACTAGCAAAATTCAGATGACCAAAGCGTGCATGCCAAAGCTTTGCATCTGACATAGCCTGAGAATCATGTACTGCACATGCCAAATCATTTACAGATCTTTCATAGTCTATGAGCTTATACAACCCACGACATAGAATGCCAGAAGCAATAATCACGTGGCCATTTGACAGGTCATGAACTGTACATCTGTCATCAACAAATTTCACAACCAAGCCAATCTTGGCTAATGCAGAAACTGATAACAGATTTTTCTTAATCCCTGGCATAAACAAAGCATCTAACAAAGTGAAAGAACTACCATCAATAGTAGTCAAAATGATCTTACCAACTCCCATAACAGGATAAGAGGAGTTGTTGGCACATGTAACAGTATTCCCTGTAGGGGCAGGCTCGAGTGAAGAGAAGAAACTGCGGTGCGAGGTAATATGTTTGGTCGCCCCACTGTCAAAGTACCAAACATCTGAGTCTAGTGCAGACATGCACTGTTCATGAGAAGATGGGTCAAAACTGCGAACAATAGTAAACGCCCATTCTTCTTCCTGCAGAAGATTAGCAGACTTTGTTTTTGGTGTAGAGGCTTTTGCAACAACCATTCCAGCCTCTTTTTTCTTTGCCTCTTTAGCAACCAAATTTGGACAATTCTTTATGATATGATCATTCCCTTTACAATACTTGCAAAACAATTTCGGCTTTTCTGATTTTTTCTCATCTTTATCTTGGTTCTTCGAATGTGCAGCATTTGCAGATTTTTGCTTACTAGTAGAAGAGCTCCATTTTCCTTTGCCCTTCTGACTAGCCAAGAAAGCTTGATCTGCAACACACATAATGGACCTATTCTACTTGGACTGACCCTCCTGCAATAGAACGGAGACTAACTCCTCAAATGACAAGGCATTTGGATTGCCTTTCATCATCAATCAAAGAGTAGAAGCAAAACTCTGATATGAATCAGGAAGACCATTCAGAACGGTCTGCACAAGTGAGCTATCTGGTATAACCTCATCAGCAGAAATCAACTCTTCCTTCAAGTCTTTGATCTTTGTTAAAAAACTATCCATGGAATCACCTTCATTCATGTGCTCGCTCTCCAACTGTTTTTGGAGGTAAGCAACACAAGCCTCATTCCTAGCTTGGTACAATGTGGTAAGTGTATCCTAAGCATCCTTAGCTGTTCTGCAAGAGTGTATGTGAGGAATAATGGCACGTTTGATAGACAAAGCTATCAATGCATGTGCCTGGGCATCTCTGCCATCCCAACGAATCTTCTCTGCAATAGGTGCAGCAAAAACTGTAGTACGAACAAGAATATGCAGAATATCATCATCTTCGACACCTTCTACATCAGCTTTAGTACTTGCAGTTGTAATAGTTGCAGGTGTGATAGGACGTTTTTCAACACCCTACACAATGTTCAACAGTCCTTTTGCAACCAATACATGTCGCATCACATAAGCCCATAATGGGTAGTTGGTACCATCCAATTTATCCTCAATAGCCAACATACGGAATACATCACTGCTTTCAGCCATGGCCGGTGACTAAAATACCTTGATGCAAAAAATTGACTGTATGTCAAAAAGTTGAACAGAATTGCCCAGACGAATTCTGCTAGACCGTTAAACTTATTGAATTTTTCCAAAATCTTGAATGTGAATTTTCCTTCCAACAATTGTCTTATTGAATTGACCTTCTATCCTCTTAGCTCAATTTGGTTCAAACCATTCCATGGGCTTGTAGATGCTTTTCATCATAGCTATTGGTAGTGATTTGATGTAGATCACTAAAAGGAAGTGGTACTATCTAATTTATTATGCTTGTCTAAGCTAAGAAGAACTATTCCACAACTAAACACAAATATTAAATTTGATTTATTCTATTAAAAGCTTTCATATCTAGTTGTTTGTTCAAAAGTTCTTTTTCCTTATTGATCACTTTGCATTGCTATATTATAATAATTGTGCTCAAAAATTTGGTTGGAAGATCATGCCATGATGCACTACTGTATGGATGTCTTTAGGCTCAAATTGTGTTGCAAATGTTGGTAAATTGCTAGTGATGCACTTTTTTTTTTTAAATGGAGGTTCAGCCGAAGCCTACTCCCCCGGACTTTAACTTTGAAATTGCAACTGTACAAGTGAATGGGCATAGCACCCGCGGGACCCCCCGTATCCCACAAAGCATGTATGTGTATGTGTATATGTATGTATGTGTAAGTGTATGTATGTATGCATAAGTGTATCTATGTGTGTATGTGTGTGTATGTGTATGTGTATGTATGTGTACGTGTAAATGTATGTATGTATGTGTAAATGTATGTATGTAGGTCTAAGTGTATGTAGGTGTGTATGTGTGTATGCATGTTTATAAATTATTTTTTTTATATGTACTGATCCTTTTTTTGTTTGAGATTAAACTAATAGGAGATATTGTATGGTAGAAAAAAAATAAGAGAAAAGCTAACATTCCACCTCAGACATGGCAGTATTTTCACAGACAACTATGTCTTTAGGAATCATTTCCTTAGCAGAAGGTATACAAAATAGTTTAAATTACTATGAGTTATAATTTCATATGTTTTATAAATATTTTACATTTAAACTATGTACTTTTGTTTCAATAAATAAACACAGGCTACTGCAAAGAAGAGAGTTGATTCAGGTCATATGTTGCGCTTAGGCCAAATGGGCCATCATGGTTTTGTTGCTACATTTGTTAGTATATGTATTATTGAAACTATATTTTTTATTTTATTTAAAACACTAATCATTAATCTTTTTTATTTGTTTCAATGCAACAAAAGGATTATGGTCGATATCCTGTGAAAAAGGAAATCATATTTGCTAAACATTGTAGATATCGACATCTGAGTGAGTACATGCGAGATCATTTAGATGCTTTTGTGAGTATTATTAGATTTCATATAATTTATTTTATTTTATGGATGTTTTATATGTTTTATTTATTTATGTTTGTTATATGTAATATAAGAATAGATGGAGAGGCAAATATGGATGAGGTGGAGAGATAGACACAAGATGAATGATATCGATCATCACAGAGTGTTGACCTATCTACCCATGATGCCTCTTTAGATGTTCATGATGATGAGGATGATCATGATGATGTGGATGATCATGATCAGAGAGGAGATTCAGATGATTGACGTTGTACATTAGATGTATTATCTACATCGATACACACATACATTTTTTTATATTTATATATGTTCTAATTTCAGTTATGTTTTTAATTGTAGGTATACACATGTTGGTATATATCTATATTTGTATAAGTGTGTGACCCTCTCCCATTAAAGAATACTGAGATATGTATTTCATGCTCATGATGATAGTAATATTGGTAAAATTCATGTGTGCTAATTAATGTTGGGCTAGAGTCTCCTGCAAATGGGTGAGTAGTTCCTCTCTCTTGAGGGATGCGTGGATTCAAGTCTTGTTGGCTATGTTGATAGGACACTCCTCATCATATGATATGATAAAATGTTAAATCGATTCTTTTCGGAGAATCATTGGCTTTTGAGAACTCTTGATGAAGAATGTGAATGGCAAGGCTCATGTTCATTGTGGCAGAGTTGATGTGAATTCAAACTAATCTTTTTGTCTAATCTTAGAGCTATTTTTATCCAATTTCTACCCTTGATGAGCCTTTGAGCTCTGTTCATTCTTAGTAGGTGTTAGGCATTTTATGATGCTTGTGTGGGATTGGGGTGCCATGGTACTATGCCCTTCATTTACATTGAACTTTCGATTAATTCAATTTATAAGAAGTAGATCGTAAGCTCGAACCACCCCTCCTCCCAAAACAAAAAGAAAAAAAAGAAGAAGTTACAGATGAAATGCAAATCAAATTAGAGATAAAGATCCTTCGAGTGCTTCCATGAATGTGGAAATTTGAGGGTAGAAAGCTCTTCATATGTTGAAGGGCGGTATAGGCTACATGTATGTAGATTCCGCACACCCATCCGATTGCACAAGGTGAACCAAAGCTGTTACATCGACGTGGGAACTAAACAATGTTTGCAGCGAGGATAATTTGCTGCTTAGTAACTCTGTCACCTCGCCTCTTCCGATTCCGGAGTCCGGAGTCTGTAGACATGCTCTGGTACCTGCCCCGAGCTGAGTATGCGTAAGTATCTCAGCTCTGTCACATGGAGGTGGGGTTCCAAAAAGTCAGGGGTGCAGCCACCGTCAAGCCTTTAACTATTCTGCTCACCACTATCAATGCCACATCGCAGATTCAATTAATCAGTGGCAACAACCTTAACGTCAGAAACTTCAATAAGGAGCTTTCAGAATATTCGAAAGGGACGCGATCTCACTGTCTATATCACGAAGATGGTGGTTTCCTCATTCGTCAGCGACGGAAAATCATGCAGCCAAAATTTCGTAATTATCCGCAGAAGGACTCATCTAATATTCGCAATGCATCCATGAGCTCTCTTTGTTTTCTGCATGCGAGTAAATATGGGTTATTGGGCAAATTATGTAGGAGATCGTTGGAGCCACTTTGTCTTCCTTCACCCAGAGGCATTAGGTTGCGCGACAATAGAATCGCTTACAAAGAGACAATCTGGGGTCGGAGTGGTACACACAGAGAGACAATCTGGTGTCGGAGAGCTATACACACAATGGTGGAAGAAGTAATTCTTGAGAATGATATGAAACCAGCAGTAGATGACGCTCGTGCAGATTTGGAGTCAAAAATGAATATGCTTAGGGGTGGAGTTGCAGAGGGAGAGAGTTTAGAGTCTCTAAAGGTCATAGTGGATCAACTTATGTCATGCCCGGGTCCAGATGATTTCTTAATAGCTGAAGCGTGTCTGCTCTTGGCTCAGTCATTTGCGTACTTGGATCAGGAGCCCTCAAATTGTGTCCATTACGCAAAGAGAGCATTAGGAGTGTATCAATTGCAGAAGAATACACCGGATTATCCTCGGTGCCTATACCTCCTTGGTTATGGTTGTTTCAGGTTAGAGGATTATACAAATGCAGTGACACAATTTGAGCAGTGTAACTCAGCCTTGGGTCATCTCTCAGAGATTGGGTGTGATAATGATTACTGCCATAGCTTGAAGCCGGAAGTGGAAACATTCTTGGGTCGCACGAAGATGCTCCTTTTAAAGCATTCTCAGGCTGTGGTACATTATAAGAACTTTCTTGAGCTCAAAGAGAATTTATTAGAGCCAGACGATCCTGAGCTTGGCGCTTCCTACCTGCAAGCAGCACAAGCCTTCAGAGGCTTGAAGGATACTAGTAGAGCATTGGATGCAGCTCTCAAGGCTTTAGACACGTACAGTAAAATTTCTGGCCCAGCTTCACTTAAGGCAGCTGAAGTAAGAAGCTTCTTATGCGGTCTCTATTGTGAAATGGGGAAATATAAGGATTCCTTGGCTGAAGCTGACGCAGCTAGACCAATCTTACAAGAAGCTGGAGATGTAGAAGAGGTGGCTTATCTTGATTTTAGGATTGCAGAGAACCTGCAACAGATGGGAAAACAGGATGAGTCAATAAGAAAACTTGAAGAGATTATCAAGAGCTCTGAACTCACGAGTGCTATTCATTTCAATGCATTATTGTCTGTTGCAAGAGCTTGTGCAAGGACCAAAAAGAGTGAGTGTGTTGCTGAATACTGTGTCAAGGTCTATGATGCATTACGCAATGAAGAGCCTTCTAGTGATGTGGCTTTGTCTTTGGCATTGTTGGCTTTGGTTTATGAGGAGCAAAGAGAATTCTATCAGGCTATAGATATTTTGAAACAGGTAAAAAGCATGCTAGAAGGGATTGGCATCAGTCCAGAGAAAGTGCCTGCTTTTGCTGCAGCAGATATAGATGGCAAGCTAGGGTTTTTATCGCTTCGTCTAGGAAAGGCCACAGAAGCCCTTCCATATTTGCAGTACTCTCTATCAAAGAAGAAGACTTTTCATGCACGTGAACTGCTATATCTACACTTCAATCTTGGTGCAGCCTACATACAACTCCAAAGGTTTCAAGAAGCACCACAAGAGCTTAACATTGCAAGGAATCATCTGTGTGGAAATGCCACAGAATTGGATGCATCAAAGAGGGCAATAATGTTCCACAATCTGTCTAGGCTTTACAAAGCATGCAGGAGGTTTGTACTTCTATTAGCACAATCTTCAATTTTATAATTTGCTCTGTTTGCTTTCATAAAAGGATTTCCAAAATTTTCCTCAACTCTATCTCTGGAAGGAGGTAGTGTGGGGAGGGAAAAAAAGCCTGGCAGGAAGCCGGTAACTCCAATGGACTGTATCGCCCTGAACGATAAAGAAGGGGCCTTTCTTCCATAGCTGGAGAAAGGCATGACATCGCCGGGAGGTGCCATCGGAATCCCCCTGAAGGCGCTCAAGCTCCCCATGTAGGGTGTGCACTACCTCCAGCCAAAAGTCCCGCACAGTCTCGGCCGAAGGAATCGTGCGCCGCTCGATGCACAAGCATCTTGCCTACCAAATGAACCACATGGTGAGGCTACTGACAAGCTCCCAATAAGGATCTCCCTCACTGCTTCAGGGAGAGAGGTGCAGATCTTGAGTGATGTCAATCCACCCGTCCTGAATCAGAAGAATTGTATTGTCATCCTCATGCTCGTAATTGAGGGCCGGGCCAGAGAGAGCCCCAAGCAGCCGCATCCCAGGTGACTGTCTGGGTCTCGCTGGCCAGGTAAGAAGTCTCAAGATCCTCTGCCAGATATGCTGTGCTAACGGACAATCCCAGAGACAATGTCGTTGTGGCTCCAAATGATAACCGCAACCCGTACAGTGAGGAGGGCGGCCCCCATAGCTCAGACACGTGCCATCAACAATGTTCCTTTCGGCAACCAGCAACTGAAAGATGACAACCTGATGAGATTGGAAGACAACATGACGAGACTGCTGAGCGCTCCAGATCTGTCCCCAGAAGGACAAGAGAAACTCCTCCGAGAGCCCCACCCACTTCCAAACCTCTGCCGAAACTTGATTGGCCAACTAGCATGCCTGAATGGTCTTCCACCCCAACCTAGCAGAGTACTGAAAGAAGGGAATAGTGTGGGCCTGCGCCGAGGAAAAAGGGTCACGCCATTGCCACTCCCCCAGGTCCCAAAGGAGGCGAGATAACGACCGAGGCTCCCAGACCCAAAGGCGCCAATCGGGAGGAGTCCGAATGTCCGCTGGGTAAGGGTCGATGTGCCAATCCCGACTATGTGTGCCAACCACCCAAATCCGCTGAAACGTACAATACGCGATGATCACAAACTCCATGGGTGAGTGAGTCATCTGCTCCTCGTCGCCAATCTCAAAGAAGAGAGTCCCATTTTGAGCGATGTTCCGGGCAGCAATCAAGACCTCAGTCCGCGTAAAGGCCCCAAGCTGAGCCGCCTGTGGCCGGTGATCGACCTGTGTCCCCCGGTCTCTTGGAATCGCGGCCTCGGCATCCTTGATCATATGAGGAGCACCATGCATCCCTATGCATCTGTCTTGCTTACACTCCACAGGGAGACTTTGAAAACTGAGCCAGTCAGCCACACTGTGCCCCGGGCCTCTAACAAAATCTCCTTAGGAAACATGCGGGTGGGAACCAACCATGAACCCTCTCTCCATGCAGATGGGGGGGTTCCAAGTAATAGGCTGCTAGAGCTCCTTTTCTATACAAGAGGGAGCGAGCTGCACAAAGTGGGACGAAGCTTCTCCCAAGATTGCAAGATACTGCAAGGAAACCGGTCCTCGCGGCGCCAAGAGAAACCAATACGCAAGGAGAAACCAATACGCCTCATCTTAGCGAAAATCCATCTTATCTCAGGCTTCCAAGGCCGACAAGTGGAAGGAGCAAAGAGGCCCAGCCGCTGTCGAAGAAAATCCTTCGAGGGCTCAAGGCTAGGAAGAAGACCACGCACAATAAACTTGCCCAACAGGGGTTTGCTCTGACAAGCAAGGTCAATAATCCCCAAACCATCGCACTCCAAAGGAAGTGTGAGGATGTGCCAAGCAACACTTAGCTCGAGCTTGGCCAGACCATAAAAAATTCCTTATCATCGGTTGAATCTGGCTAATACAAGAACTCGAGAAGATCCAATAGGAGGTGACATACCACATCATAGCCAAAAGAACTTGGTTGGCCTCCACAACTTGCCCAGCCAGAGACAAACGAGCAGAGCTCCAATGTAGCAGCTTCCTCTTGATGGTCAGAAGGAGGGGAGATATCTGCTCCTTAGGCGCAAAATCAAGACCAACATGGCATCCGAGATACCTAATTGCTGTGCAAGGGGGATCCACTGAAATTGCCCACAAGGAAGCCATCTCGACATATCATCCGAACCAATCCTGAAACCATATGACTTGTGCAAGTTAATCTTGGTACCAGATGCATCACAAAATCTGTCTAGAGCATGCTGAAATCTGACCAAGTTGGCCTCATGGTCATGCAAGTAAATGGAAGTGTCATCCGCAAACTCAGCATGCAACAAATACTCCTCCCTAATTGGAATTTGGGAGTCTGATACTGTGCAGTTCAATGTCTTGAGCAGCCAAGAAAGCGCTTATGGCCTCAACAAAGAAAAGAAACAGAGTGGGAGCCAGGGGGGCAGCCCTCATGAACGGACCTCGAGATACTGAGCCTCTCCCCGACCTCCCGCAACCAAAACTTGGCTATGGGTGGAGCGGTAGAGGGAAGCAACACCCCTGATCTTGCAAGCAGGAAACCATCTCCTCCATCACATAGCATCGTACATGTTGTAAGACACAATGACAGCTCTTCTGCCAAGTCTCCGAGGGGGCCTCAACTGACAAAAGGGTATAGTAAAATTGGGTAGCAATCTCCCTCAGCTCCTCGGGCACAATAGTACACGAACCATCCAGATGGCGAAGTCGCCTGAGCCCATTGTGCGTGTGCCACGGCCTAATCATGAAGAGAAACTCTCGGACATATGATCACCAACCTTGGTCGAGTGCGAGGCCTGCCTCGGATGGAAGAAGGCTGACTGCCTGTCCTCGATCTCCCGAAGCTCGTGTTGAGCCTGGGCGAGCTGCACGCCAGTCCACTCGCAGTTAGGATGATGCTCCAAGGGTCATTGGAGGGAGGCAATACTCTTGTGTAGGCACCGCTCGCTCTCCCAAGTATAGGCCAGCCGCTGTCCGCACTCCTCATGTAGAAACAAACTAATCTGCTGGAGACCAATCACAAAGGACTGAGCCGGGCATCCCTCGTCCCAAGAAAGCTTGGACAAATCATCTCAATCTGGTCATAGAGACTTCCATCAAGTTGAACCTGTTGAAGAGTGCGAAGCACCATGGGACCTCTGGTGTCTTGCACCACAAAGGAAACAACCATAGGGGCATGATCCGAAGAGGAGCCTGCCAAAATACATGTCCTACCACCACAACCAGCCAATACATCACTGACATACATCCGATCAATCCCGGACATGTTCATCCCTTTGATCCGCCTCTCAGAACGAGAGAAATGAAGGCTGCCTTGCTCACGAATAAAATCCTCAATGTGCCATACATCACGCAACCTCAAGGTCATACACGCAAGCTCAGAACCATGCACAGTTGTTTGACTACCCCCTGACAATCCTCAGGAGCCTCAATCATGTTGAAGTCTCCCACAATACACTAAGCATCAACACAAGGAATAACGTTAGTGATATGGGACCAGAAAGTGGCATGGGCACTCTCATGGTTTGGGCATATAAGGAGAGGAATCCATACCTCAGGCTACCACACTACAAGATAAGCTAGATGGACTTGCCCGGGATATCTCTCCCTATCCAAAATCGAAGACTGCAAGGACTCTCCCACAAAAATGCATACACCACCTTGGGAGCCATTGGGCCCATACCCAACAGACCAACTCTCCATGCCTGTGCAAAAGTTGTCTACACTGCCATGTATGGCCCAAGGACAGATGATGCTCTTGGAGCATAAGGACATCAATGAACCCGCCAACCAAGCACTGGTGGAGTTCTTGACGAAGGTGGGCTTTGTAGTTCAAAAACTGAGGCCCTCCCAATTCCTAAACATTCCATGAAAGAATCCTCATGGCGATGGGGCAAACCAAGATGCTACGGGAGCAGCAACGCGGACCGGCTTTGAGGCTTGTTTGGACTGGGAGTAATTTGAGTCCAAACATCCTCGATAGGCAGCCAACTCCTCCGGTAACACTTTGCACGATTGAGCCAAGCGGACTTCCCTATGGCCTTCGCCTACTCCAAACCAAGCTCCTCATGGATATACATATAACGAGGTGTAGTCCGAGAATCCCCAATCACATATAGAATAAGTTGGCTCTCCTCAGCTCCATGAATGAAAAGAAACTGAGCAGAGTCCCAGACCCTGATAAACAAGTCAGTGATATCCAACTCCCTAATGTGGTGGGGGAACTCAAATGACCTGTGCTTGAACTCGCTATGCCCCGCATGGCGCAGAGGGGAAAAGAAAACACCACTACCGAATTTAGGGCAATCTTACTGCGAGACGCAAGAGCTACCTCATGGACCCGAATAGGAGTGGCGAGCAAATCCTTCTATCCACCGAAGAACCTCGCGAACTCATAACCAAAATGCTCCCCCCACCGAGGTAGTTGAAGCTCACCAAGCCTGGAAGAATGGAAGTCAAGGGAGACTGACCTAGCGAGAGATGGGGGTGCGTAGGAGACTGACCCTTGTGTGCTGCCCGACTCACTTGGAAGTCACTGTTGAGGGACCAGAGGGGACAAGGAGGCAAAGAACCCGGTGTCCAAATAGGCCGAGGAGAAGTGGATGGCCCAGAGGAGGAAACCTGAAGACGAGGAACCAAAATCAAAGGCCCAAAATGGGGCGCCGAAGCAAAATCACAAGCCCGAGGTATCGAGACCACACTAGGGTCCACAAGACAGTCATTTTGAGAGCGCTGAAATGGTTCTCGATGGGAACAAATCTCTCATGGCCCACCGGACTTGACTGTCAACCAAACTGTCTTCGACGCCCACGCTGTTGCCAACCTGTACCCGGCGAGGAAGAAGCCACCACGACCGCCGGATCACCAAAAGGAGGAGGAGCCCCATCCCCAACCCAAGCTGGCGAGGGGTCCGGGGAAGCAGAAGAGGTTGGGGGGAGATGCTTGAGCATGAGAACTTGGAGTCTCCTTCCCCGAGGGCTTCGTTGTCCGCCTCCTTGCCTGCGAGGGGCACTTCTTCGCAAGGTGGCCAAACTTGCGACAAGCAAAACATTGATTTGGAAGGCCCGAGTACTCGACCTTCTAAATCAACCATTCACCTAAGAGTAAAGAAAGCTCAATCGCCTGCGGAAGTTGCGTGGGGTCGAGGATGAGGATCCTCACCGAGGGAATGCCGATCGCCTTGGCCACAATTGAGGCCGCCATCTTGGGGACCTTCAAGAATGTGCCAAGAGACGTGCCAATCTATGGCAACAAGGGTAGATACTTGCGCCGAAGGTCAGGGAAACAAGCTGTCACTGGAAACCCGCACGCTTCGTTGGGAAGGTAGGCCGAGGAAGAGGCCGCCAAAGGGTCAAAGCCATGTTTCCATGGGAAGACGTAGGCACGACCCATCCAAACTGCAATAGATGAAAGTGCGATCATTTGGGTGGCCGCCTTCGACAACCCAAGCTCCACCTGGTAAAAGGTGCGACCTAATGGCTAGATACTAACAAGCTTGCAAACCTCAGCAAGCAAGCTTCTCTGAAGAAGGTCCCTGAGCTCACCGGAGCTGGGAGGAAGGCTGATGATTTTGCAAACCACTAATGAAGCTTGAAGTCGTTCAACTTTAGATGCCAAGCTTGCTCTGCCCTAATTTGTAAGGGGGAGTTGGACGGGTGATGGAGCGGAGTCGGGCGAGGGGGCTTCACAAGAGTCCTTTTGGTGGGTGGATTCCATGTCCATCCATGTTTGACACACGCAGGGAAGGAGAGAGCGGGGGAGGCTAGGGAAAAAAAACTCAACTTGTTTAGAGCCAAGCAAAACAACTCTTTTTCTACCTTTCTTCTAGTTTTTTCTCTTATCACTTCTCTTCTTCTTCTTCTTTTCTTCTATCTGTTCCTTGGGTTCTTTCCTGTGGTAAGCCTATGCTCCAAGCCAAAGGAGAGGGAGGGAGAAGGGGGGGGATGGGTTGAAGGGTAGGAATTTGGGGGAGGGGGGGGGGATGGGAGGCGAAGAAGAGGAGGGGGTCAAGAGGGAGGTGGGGGCTGAAGTCGGGGGGGGGGGGGGGGGGGGGGAGAGTGTGTGTGTGGTAGAGAGGGGGAGCTGGGAGGGGCTGAAGTCGGGAGGTTGGTAGAGGGAAGGAGGTGAGGGCAGAGGTACGAGGAAGGGCGGGAGGGGGGGAGAGGGTGTGAGGTAGAATAGGGAAGGGCGGGGAAGCAATAGAACAAAGGCGGTGGGGAGGATGATGCTCCCGCGCCAGCGACCTATTGGGATCCTCCGTTTTCCTTGCATTGGAGTCTCTTATAAGCTTCATTAATCATTTAAGGTGGGAGAGCACACCCACTACTACTTAGTTAAGCCATTGAGGAGCTTCATTGCTCAAGGCATAGTACATACACATAATGCGTGCCCAAGGAAGCTCAAGTTTCAATGCCCATTCAGCTCTAAAATTTAAAGCTCTTACTACTTAGCATCTTGGACCTCAACCTTACATTTTAAAAGGGAGTGTTGACGACATGATTACTACATTTATATCCGCATAAGTGGCATCTCCATTTTTGTATCGAGGAGGCACTTCATTTCCAGTTTATTTACATTTTATATTGTCTCTCTTTTGTATTTGGGTACCTTGCCATTTGCTTCTACCATTGTATTCATTCTCGTTCAAGGAGAATTATCCCACATTTGATGTGTTTTGGAGAGCCTCTCCCAAATCTATATAAGGAGGGCCTCTCCTTGTATAGATTTGGGAGCCTATTTTTGTACTTGGTTAGAAGTACCAAGTACTTGGTTAGAAGCTTGAGGAGCCTACTCCATGCTCTTGGAAAGCTCATTTCTAATCCATGTGAGTTTACCCATTTCTTGATCTACTCACTTTGAGTCTCTCAAACTCTTTCTTTTGTGAGTACACTCTTCTTTTCATTTTGCTTCCGCGCTTGTACTCTCTACGATAAAAACATTTATATGTATTTTCATGAGTCACGGTGGCTTTGGCCCCTTCACAGTTGGCCAAGTGACCATAGTCCTATTTTTAATAAAACGAAGGTCCTAATTCACTGGGATGAAGGACTTCTATCAAAGTTGTACGTGCATCTTTTACCTTCTCCTTCATTTTTGTGCAACCATTCGTTCTCTACTTTTTGTTTCCTATAACGAGTCACATCTCACTATTGGTAACATGCTACAACAACTCTTGACATTTTCCATTTGTTGGTTACCTTTCTTTTGGTTAGTGATCCCCCCTATACATCCACGTGATATATACAGATCAAGAAACATGATCATGCAAATTCAGAGGGGAGAAAACAAAACGTAAGTAAATTATGATCCTAGCATGAAAGGTTGTGGTGGTTATTTGATGGATGTGGAAAGTAAAAGTGCAATCATTTTGGTGGGAATGTGGGAAACTGAATACCTAGGGTTTTGGAGACTATAATTCAAGATTTTTGACATAGTTGCTTATTTTAATTCCTCCAACGATCTTTCTGGATATTGGACATGATGGCTTTGAGGAACTTCCAATTAACATACATATTTTCAAATTATAGCCGGAAATCGTACATGGTAGTATTGAGAAACCTCCATTTAACATACATATTTGAAGTGTAAGGCGACTAGAGTAATTGAGAGCATCAATTGCTGTACCTTTTATTCTAGATGGAATGAAGTCTTGAACCAAAAGGAGAGGATAGGCTCATAAATTGATGCAGTTTTTGCCTCATAAATGTGCTATTGTATGCCTATACTTGTATGCTGTGTTTGGGAGCTTGGATGATGATTTAGATTATATTATTGGATGCCTGCTTTTGTGAGTTCATTAGTGTCCATTTTGGAACACACCAAAATCATCTCAGAATTTCAGAAGTTCATCTAATGACCTACAGGCAGATCTTTGTAGCTGTTATCACTTTTCCATCAGTTTTGCTTCTTGTTGTGTGGGGTCGTATTCTTTTATTTTACTTGTTTTTGTCTGATTTTGTTCTCCTTGTTAGAAAAATCATGAAATCATAGTAAATGGGTCAAACTTCCACTAGGGGAAGCCCAACCTGTAGGTCGATATGGTGGTCAAAGGATGGTCAAACATGCCAAAAAATGGTCAAAATCTAGGGTGTGGAGATTTTTATATATTCTTGTAGTGCTCGAAGAGAGCTTTCTAACCGTATATAACACTTGCCAAGCAAATGCTATTTGATCTACCAAAAAATATATTCATTATGTTCAATGTAAAAAGCAAAATCAATGTAAAGTCGAAAGATAATAAAACATAAAAAAAGCCAACGGTAGATGTAATCAAGCATCACCAAAAAAAAAACCTAACGCCCTTAATAGCTTTTCGTCAAAATAATTGCGATGGCAGCTTTTTAGTGGATTTCTCGTAAGCTTTTAGAATAGTAACTCGTAGCTATATAAAAACTACCTCCTTTCATTATGTATCATCAATCACTTGTGGAGCTCTCTTCCAACATGAGCTTGGAGGTCTTGATCAATTCGGTGAGAGTTCTTCATCAAGAACTTCAAGGTGTGCTATATGGTTTTGTACTTTTCTTTACTTGGAGGAGTTTGGTGGAGATATACTTCAGCCACAGGAGATTTGTGAAGTACATGGACAGCTTGTATTTCATTGGCTTATCTTTAAGCTATCTTTTGTAACTTCAAGCTTTGTAATGTAATGAATTATGTGGAGCTTTGCTCCTTACATCTCTCATGTGTGCTATGTATTCTTCATGTTGTCTCTATTCTCTTTCTTTCTCTACATCAATTGTGGCTTATTTGCTAACACTCCCCCCTCTTTCTTCCCTTCCCTTCCCTTTTTCAAAGGTGCATGTGTTTTTGCATGTGTATTTGAATTTTGTTTATGCATGTTTTTTGAATTTCATCCCCTTTCTAGTGTTTCCATATTTTGAGAAGAATTTGGGCACTTCTCACTTTTCAATGCAATCAATGATCTCAATTTCTCATCTTCCTTGAATTATTAACCCTTTTTCCATGTCTTCTTGCTTAGCTGAGTTCTTGATAGGTCTGTTTCCTTGCATATATTTTTGCTTCCTATATTGACATACCTGTCTACATTTATATGGAATCTACACACAAAAGTATTGAATCAGGCTGTAAGAAACAGGGGTTTTCTGAATAAATGATGAATTATTATGAGACATACTCATATTTATGGTTGCTCCCCTCCCCCCTCTCTCCCTTTTCACTTTTCCCCCTTTTCATTGTTTTCTGAACAGGCATAGGGAATCAGTTGAATGTGACAAAGCAGCTAAGGAATTATCAAGGATGATAGCAATCGAGAAAGGTGAAGAGCTGTAAGGAATGAACGTTGATCTCTGATTGAGACAAAGATTGTGAATCTTGTTATTTAGTCAAATACAGCTCACCTGGAAGTGGCAGGTTGTAAGGTTCATTCATCCAAGTGCTAGCTCATTTCAGGTCACAAGCTGTGCCAATGCACTCTCTCTCTCTCTCTCTCTCTCTCTCTCTCTCTCTCTCTCTCACACACACACACACACACACACACACACGCGCGCGCGTAAAGAGTGTATTCGTCTCACTACATGTATTTAGGGAGTGCTTTTTAATGAGCTTTCAGAGGAACAGTTAATCAGCTCACATAGCTATAAGTATCAAGGGGTCCATGCTCCTCATGGGTTGCATAGGTCCCTTATAGATCTTGATTGTGTACAGCTGTACCTATTTTAGGATCTGCTGCCATGCCAAGTATGCTGCACACCCTAGAACTAGTGAATAAGAAGAGTTTCTGTTAAGAAGTACAACGTACAAAGAAAAGGAAGAAATTTGTTAATGAGTTAAAATTCGCCTATAGTTCCCTGTGATTGCTATGTTTTTTATAGTGATATAACACGCATGTTTCTATGCTTTGTCACATATGTCATGTTGGTGGTTATGCATTCAGCACATTTTCTCTCATGGCTTAGCATGATAAATATAATACATTTACTTGATTGTGAATGAGGCTAATACATTTCAGTGCAAGCTATTTATTTGATGTGTTCGGATGTCAATAACTTGGAGCTTTGAGTTTGTCAGCATGGATGACCAAACATCAGGATATAGAAAATGCACTGGTTCAATAATATTTTACATCAGTGGAAAAACTGTTTCTTCAAATTGCTTTTTCGATGATTGAGTTGAATGTCTTTGACAAACTAAATAAAGAAGGGTGTGTTACTGAAATGTATAATGAACATCTACTGGCTGAATTTTACGGATATGTGAAAGGGTTGATAACTTTTTATAGGAGCATGAAGGGTAATGCTTCCCAATTCAACTTTTTGTTCATGGTTGCAAGTGGTAAATATTGAGCATAATATAATTATCTATCTTGATGCTTAGAAAGTAACGACTTCATTCCATGTGATGTTTCGACCTCATATGTGTCATGCCCCATTCGTGTATCTTGATGGTCGAGTTGCTTGAAATCAATGTTGTCAACCTGGGTTCTAGTTGCATGAGGAACAAAGTTGCTTCTGGTTTGTGGGATACAGGGGGGTCAGGAGGGTTATGAACATTTTTTGTATAGCTTAACCTCAAGTTCATGCCCGCCAACATGACAAAAGGGGTTTTACCACCAAAACCTGAATTTATATTTTTTGTCCATAGAATGTAGGGTGACAAGCAAGCATAAGAATGTACATATCAAGCGTTGTTGTTGTAGTCAGCATTCACTGAACTCATAGTAAGAGAGATGGATAATGATTTGTACTAGGACACTAGTGTCCTAGGATATTACTATGTCCTAAAAAGTTACCTGTTATGATTTTTCATAGCCTATAAGTTAAAAAGTTTTGTAATCCAATGCTTTCAAGTTATAAAGTAAACCTAAAATAGATACAAAAAAATAAAATAAATTGGAATTGGATATTTTTAACCTTTGTAACTGAATGCCAAACTATGCATATGTCCATGGTGTGTCAAAATGTTGAAAACTATCAAAATTCAATGTATGCATGAAATGCTTAATAATTTCATCGAGCCTTTTGTTTTGGGTCAACCAACCTTTTACTCTTGTCCCAAATGTTGAAAACTTGCACCACATTTTTCCATGCAATTGTGATCTCTTCTATAGTCCAAAACTTGTAACATCAAAGAGATTTCATACTTCATCCCTTTGATAAATGTCACATAGCTCAACATATTCATGCTAAGATCTATCCAATAAAATCTAATAGTAGCTCCTTGGGTTGTTTTTCCCCTCCAAAAAAATCTCATTGATTTAAAGCTCTTACAAGTGAAAAAAATAAATATTGTAGTTCTACTATTTGGTGAGGATTGGGTAAAGAAAGGTCTGCCATTCACTTTGCAAGTAAAAGTTTTTGAAGACAAAGTGATTGCGTATTGTAACAAGAAAGAGTGCTTTAAATGTTCATTTTTAGGTGATTTAGGGCCATATTGTCTTCAATAAAAATGTAAGCATATTAATGCATGCAAAGAGGAAGCAAAATATGCATGAATGATGAATAAGTAAAAGGAAATGATGCATAGAATGGCCAAGAAGTGCATATTCTTCATTGTAAATATTAATATAAAAAGGATTGATCGGAGAAGGCCCGTTCAATGATTACATAATAAAAGCTAATTGAATTGTCGCAACCTAGCTCCACTTTGAAGGAGTTCACCTCCACAACAACTAGGATTTAGCAAGTTGGGGAGGCATGAAGACCCAAGAGGAAGATCGACTCAATGAGCTACAAAGGGAGCTAGAAGAAAAAGACCCAATGGCGTAATGGAGGCAAGATCTCAAGGAACTATGTGCCCGAGATAAGCACAACTAGAGCAAGTGATGTCTCCTTAAAAATTCCCCACCTTGTAGAAATCACACAAAGGCTTGTGATCATTACACTTGAGATTGCCTAGATCTAATAATGGTAATTGAGGTATAGGCATGTAACATGCATAGATGATTTTTATGGATTCTAATTTGAGTCTGTGTATAGTTTTGGAGGCTCCTTTCCCATGGCTAGGGTGATTAAGCTTGAAAAACTCTAAGAGCTTTGGGGGATGTCTAGACTAGAGCATTGAAGCAAGCCTTGGAATGACGAAAGAAGCGAGATGAAGCTAAGAGCATGGAAGAAAAGCCAAGGAAAATCCCTACTATTGAAGCATTTAAGGAAGCCCAAACGAAATTGAGAACTTACAAACAACTCTCTCCACTTCTTGTGGCTACAACCACTATGATGATGGATGAGGTTTTGAAGGACATGTTCCATGAAATGAGACTTTATGATCTTATACTACTTGATGCCTGATTCAAAAGTGAGGTTATTAACATCATTGATCACATATTAAAGACTAGGAAGTACTATAGTGGCCAACATTCAATACAATGAAATGTCTTGCGTCTTTGGCCCTTGCCACCAAATATCAGAGTCCCATGTCCACAATAAACTTTTGAGGAAAGAAATTCTCCAAGTTTATTGTAGGTAGAGG
>CM035435.1:74692991-74700491 GCA_020310875.1 Ceratopteris richardii
ATCAGCTATCTGATCTCTTGTTGAAGTATGTATGACTTCAATCTCTTTATCCATCACCTTCTCACTTAGGAAATGGTACTGAATCTCAATGTGTTTAGTCCTAGCATGAAAAACAGGGTTAGCAGCTAAATACAATGAACTCATATTATCTCCATCAATAGTGGGTGTATTCTGAATGATATCAAAACTCTTCATAAGAGTCTTAAGCCATGTCACTTCCTTTGCAGCTTCAACCATCCCTTTGTACTCTGCTTCTGTAGATGACAAAGCAACTGTGTGTTGCTTCTTTGAACACCAAGAAATTAACTTATCTCCCACATAACACAAGTATCCATATGTTGATCTCCTATCATCAGGATTACCTGCCCAATCTGTATCACTATAAATCTTGATGTTTGTATCTGATGTAAAACCATAATACAAACCTTCTTTGAGTATACCCTTAATGTACCTCAACACTCTTTGACGTGCAATCCAATGTTCTTTCCTAAGGCAATGCAAGAATTGAGATAATACTCCAACTGCATATGACAAGTCAAGTCTAGTTAATGTAGCATAGATCAGACTACCAACCAAACTCTGATATAATTTCATGTCCTTGAACTCTTCACCTCCATATCTGCTCAATTTGTGATTCACCTCCATTGGAGTAGGTGCTACCCTGCAATCATTCATCTCAAACTTGATCAACAAGTTTCTCAAATACCTTTCTTGAGTTACATACACTCCATGTTGAGTGTATGAGATCTCCAAGAAATATGACAAGTCTCCCAAGTCACTGATTTTGAACTCTTTCTCCATTTGCTTCTTTAGGCTTTGAATGCCTTTCTCATCTGTACCTGTAAGAATTATATCATTGACATATATGCACATGTATATGAACCCATCACCACTTGATTTAACAAGCAAGCTACTATCTGCTTTAGATACTTGGAATCCAAGTTCTTTCAAGAACTTTACAAGTCTATAATTCCATGCCCTTGTGGCCTGCTTCAAACCATACAAAGCTCTCTTGAGCTTACATACATGATTTGGATACCTTTCATCTCTGAATCCTTGGGGTTGCTCCATGAAAGATAGATAGATAGATAGATAGATAGATAGATAGATAGATAGATAGATAGATAGATAGATACATAGATACATAGACAGATAGATAGATAGATAGATACATAGATAGATAGATAGATAGATAGATAGATAGATAGATAGATAGATAGATAGATAGATAGATAGATAGATAGATATAATGATAGAATAGAATAGAGAGATAGATAGATAGATAGATAGATAGATAGATAGATAGATAGATAAATAGATAGATAGATAGATGGATGAATGGATGGATGGATGGATGGATGGATGGATGGATAGATAGATAGATAGATAGATAGATAGATACATAGAAGGGTCTTCATGTGCCTTTATCATATAAGCATAATCTTTGGTAGCCAAAAAAGAAGTGTCATTGCTATACCTTGTAGGTTGCCATTTGTGTCTTGATGACCTTCTAAGTTCTCCACTCCTTGAGGTTTCTGATTCATCAGATTCCGGATCAAACCTTGGCACTTCTTGAACTTCAACCTGCACTCCATTGTTCTCCTCTTCATCAAATATCTGAACCTTTGATTTACCTTTCTTTTGAGTCACAACTTCTTCATCACCTACATAAATATTGATTGTACCTGCATACGAAGTACCTTGCTCATCAAATGTAACATCTTTAGATACGATAAATTGCTTTGTGGATGGACTCCACAACCTATATCCCATCTGCTTATCATCATATCCAATGAACACATATTTTTCAGCTTTAGGCTCCAATTTATGCCTCAATTGTGATGGCACATATGCATATGCCAAACATCCAAATACTTTGCAATGGTCTAGAGTAGGTCTCTTACCCCACCATGCCTCATATGGTGTCATACCCTGCAAAGCTTTACATGGTAACCTATTGACCAAATAAGTAGTTGTAGCCTCAGCCCACAAGTAATTTGGGAAATTTTTCTTCTTCATCATTGACCTTGCAAACTCAACAAGAGTTCTATTTCTTCTCTCCGCTACACCATTTTGTTGAGGAGAGTACTTGCAAGTAATTTCCCTTTTTATACCTGCATTCCACAAGTAATCACTGAACTCATTAGAGAAATACTCTCCCCCTCCATCTGACCTTAGTCTCTTCAACTTATGACCTGTAATTCTCTCTGCATACACATGATAATGTTTTAATGTATTGAACACCTCTGACTTATCTTTGATCACATAGATAGTGATTCATCTGGTAGCATCATCACCATAAATCACATAGTATCTTGAACCATTGATACTGAAATCCTTTGATGGTCCCCACACATCTGTGTGTACCAACTCAAGCTTTTCTGAATACATAAAACCATGCTTGGAATAAGATTGCTTATGAGCCTTACCTAATTGACATGCTTCACATCTGTATGTCATATGTTGACCTGCAACATTAGGCAATCCAAGCACTGAACCATTGTTAATCATATCCTTGATACCTCTTTCATTAAAATGTCCAAGCCTCTTATGCCAAAGATCTAACTCAGAGATCTTATGTCCACCATTAGTGAACAAGGCATGACCAACATTACCTTGAATCTTCAATGTGAACAATCTTCCTTCTTTCTTCCCTGAAACAATTTGTTTATACCCATTGCTAGGGTCTTCCACAAACACTCCATTAGTGAACCTAACTTCATAACCTTTTTCAACAATTTGTCCTACACTTATCAGATTTTTAGGAATTGTAGGAACATACAAAACCGTACTCAAGAGAGTACTTCCATCCTTGGTCTTCACTGATCCAATTGACTTCACATTGTGCTTTGTATTATCACCTGTTTGAACTACATGATTAGTTACCTTATTTTCCAAATCAGTCATCAAGGCTATGTTACCACTCATATGATTACTACATCCCGAGTCAATATAGAAGACTCTTTGATCTTCACTTTTCCTTTCACAAGTTGCATTCATTATCAATGTTGAATCTTCCTTCTGATATGAAGCATAATTGTAGTAGGTATTGTTGTATTGTTGTCTTTGGAATCCTCTACTTGCATTTCTTCCAAAGTAACCTCTATTACCTCTACCTCTGAAATTACCTCTTTGATTTCTGCCACCTCTCCCTCTTGAATTAAAGTTCTGATTATATCCACCATTACTCTAGTATTATGCCAACATTCATTAGCTAAGTGATTTGTCTTACCACAAATCTAGCAAGCTTTAACTCCATCTTTATTACTCCTGCATCTTCCTCTACCTTTGCCACCTCCTCTTCCCCTTAGGATGTTAGCTTGGCTAGTTGTACCTTCATCCTCATTTGCTTGTTGCTTTCCTTTGATATTCTTCTTCTTATCCTTTGAATACATTGCATGACCTGTACTCTTGTCACCTTCACCTTTGACATCCTACTCAAAGGTTAACATATGTCCTAGCAACTGATTTAAGTCATGATTAAAATGATCAAGTGATAATTCAGTAGACAAAATGAATGGCTTCCATTTGTCATCACCTCTCAAACCTGTGAGGATTTGCCTTACCAATTTATCCTCCTCCATGTCTTCATGAACTGCTCCTAATGCATCTGCAATGTCCATCCTTGTTACATAGTCTGAGATGGATTGAGAGGCCTTCTTCTTGAAAGTGGTAAATTCTGCCCACAAGAATGCCTTCCTTGACTTTGTGGTGTTTTGGAAATGCTCCTCCAAAGCATTCCATATATCACTTGCACTTTCAAGACCTCTAATATGAGGTAGCAAGTAGTCATTGACTGCCATATAGATAATGCTCCTAGCTTGAGCATCTTTCTTCATCCAATTCTTCAAATCTGATAATTCCTCCCTAGTTGGAACACTAGGATCTCTGAACTGAGGCTTCTCTTCCTCACCTGTAATATAACCTATCAAGTCTTTGATCATAAGATGAGCTTCCATCCTCATTGACCATGCTGGATAGTTCTCTCTATCCAACTTCTCTATCTGAAGAGAATCTCCCATCCTTTCTTCACCTGTGTATTGAATTCTTCAAACTTTATGAGTAATAGATGTACCTTTACTTTGAATACTGTTCCTTTTGTCTTCCTTGATGTTGTATGACCTCCTTCTCAAGCTTTGCCCTCAATCTTTCACCTTTTGAACCTTCATATGTTGAATTCTTTATGACTGCATCAGTTGGGATCCTCCTTTCTTCAATTCTGATGCTTCCTGCTCTGATACCACTGATGGAGAGTGTTAATCTCCAAAAGAACAAGCTACTCATGTAGTTAGAGCACCTCTATAACAAGAGTAACTCAAATCTTCACCAATTTTAGAGGATCAATGATCAATTATGAAGATTTTGAAAAACCTGTGAAGGAGATGACTACAGAGAAAGTCTGCTGCATATATCTCTCTCATTAACTTATCAATTGTGTAAAGCTTTTGATGAAACTTTGCATAAGGTTTCGCCAACAGTTTGAGCACCTTCTCCAAGTTGAATCACTCCAAAAGATTTAGTAGATCTTGAGAAATGATCTCAACAAGTTACCTATGTCTAAAACTCCTCTTCTGAAAAGTCGATTCAGACACCTCTAACTTCTAACACTTGGTTCTCTCAATCTAGAACCAGTTTATACAAATGCTTTTAGCCATAGATGGCTTACCTTCTAACTTAAATTTTGACTCTTCACTCATGAATAACTTTAACCTGTGCACTGAGAAATGATCAAATCATTGACCATTGAGATTGCGCCTGTTTCAGGAAATAGTGAACACTTCTTCACATATGAATGTTCCTACTCATAATTCTCACAGGCTGTTTACAATTAGGCTCTCAAACTTTAATCATAGACTCATTAACTATGGACTTAGACATCTACAAAAGGATTCTTGAAATGATCAAGTACAGAAGGAGAATACACAGAAACATCGGGCACAATTTTCTTTCATTCCTAAAGGAATTTTACAAGTGAGTGATGAGAGAGATTCTACTCACTTCTAAGATGTCTAATGACTCATACAACTACAATTTCTCTATTCACATGCTCTCTCTCATATTTGCCCCGACTTTTTACTTATATATATATAGCCATATATGTACAAGCTTATGACCATACAAAGAATATATAAGAGCTGTCTCTAAATTAATGTACATATGTGTACACACCTTCATCTTTTGAATATGCACTTCCTTCATGCTTCATGACTTGGTCTTTTCTTCAGTCCTTGACTTCAATTCTTCACCCAAAACTTCAATTGTTGATTGCCCTGCACCAACAGCTCCCCCTCAATCATCAATTGAGGTTTTCTCTATCTTCTTTATACCTGCCATGTCTTTAAATCTTTGTAGCTTTTGTCCATCCAAGCTTTTAGTTAGCATATCAGCTATCTGATCTTTTGTTGAAGTATGTATGACTTCAGTCTCTTTATCCATCACCTTCTCTCTTAGGAAATGGTACTGAATCTCAATGTGTTTAGTCCTGGCATGAAAAACAGGGTTAGCAGCTAAATACAATGAACTCATATTATCTCCATCAATAGTGGGTGTATTCTGAATGATATCAAAACTCTTCATAAGAGTCTTAAGCCATGTCACTTCCTTTGCAGCTTCAACCATCCCTTTGTACTCTGCTTCTGTAGATGACAAAGCAGCTGTGTGTTGCTTCTTTGAACACCAAGAAATTAATTTATCTCCCACATAACACAAGTATCCATATGTTGATCTCCTATCATCAGGATTACCTGCCCAATCTGTATCACTATAAATCTTGATGTTTGTATCTGATGTAAAACCATAATACAAACCTTCTTTGAGTGTACCCTTAATGTACCTCAACACTCTTTGACCTGCAATCCAATGTTCTTTCCTAGGGCAATGCATGAATTGAGATAATACTCCAACTGCATATGACAAGTTAGGTCTAGTTAATGTAGCATAGATCAGACTACCAACCAAACTCTGATATAATTTCATGTCCTTGAACTCTTCACCTCCATATCTGCTCAATTTGTGATTCACTTCCATTGGAGTAGATGCTACCCTGCAATCATTCATCTTAAACTTGATCAACAGGTTTCTCAAACACCTTTCTTGAGTTACATACACTCCATGTTGAGTGTATGAGATCTCCATGCCCAAGAAATATGACAAGTCTCGCAAGTCACTGATTTTGAACTCTTTCTCCATTTGCTTCTTTAGGCTTTGAATGGCTTTCTCATCTGTACCTGTAAGAATTATATCATCAACATATATGCACATGTATATGAACTCATCACCACTTGCTTTAACAAGCAAGCTACTATCTGCTTTAGATACTTGGAATCCAAGTTCTTTAAAGAACTTTACAAGTCTATAATTCCATGCCCTTGGGGCCTGCTTCAAACCATACAAAGCTCTCTTGAGCTTACATGCATGATTTGGATACCTTTCATCTCTGAATCCTTGGGGTTGCTCCATGAAAACATCATCTGAAATATAACCATTTAAAAAAGCGTTTTTCACATCTAATTGACATAACTTCCAAACTTTACATGCAGCAATAGCTATGAGTGTCCTGATAGTTGTCATCTTTGCCACAGGACTATAGGTCTCATCATAATCTATACCATATGTATGAGCAAAACCCTTCACAACAAGTCTAGATTTATACCTAGACACACTTCCATCTACAAACCTCTTTGTCTTGTAAACCCATTTCAATCGAATAATCTTCTCATTATTTGGTTTAGGAACAAAATCCCAAGTCTCATTCTCCATCAATGCATCATACTCTTCCTGCATAGCTTTCTCCCAATTTTCCTTACCTTTTGCCTCTTCATATGTAGAAGGGTCTTCATCTACCTTTATCATATAAGCATAATCTTTGGTAGCCAAAAAAGAAGTGTCATAGCTATACCTTGTAGGTTGCCATTTGTGTCTTGATGACCTTCTAAGTTCTCCACTCCTTGAGGTTTCTGGTTCATCAGATTCCGGATCAAACCTTGGCACTTCTTCAACTTCAACCTGCACTTCATTGTTCTCCTCTTCATCAAATATCTTAACCTTTGATTTACCTTTCTTTTGAGTCACAACTTCTTCATCACCTTCATAAATATTGATTGTACCTGCATACCAAGTACCTTGCTCCTCAAATGTAACATCTTTAGATACGATAAATTGCTTTGTGGATGGACTCCAAAACCTATATCCCATCTACTTATCATCATATCCAATGAACACATATTTTTCAGCTTTAGGCTCCAATTTATGCCTCAATTGTGATGGCACATATGCATATACCAAGCATCCAAATACTTTGCAATGGTCTATAGTAGGTCTCTTACCCCACCATGCCTCATATGGCGTCATACCCTACAAAGCTTTACATGGTAACCTATTGACCAAATAAGTAGTTGTATTTATAGCCTCAGCCCACAAGTGATTTGGGCAATTTTTCTCCTTCATCATTGACCTTGCAAACTCAACAAGAGTTCTATTTCTTCTCTCTGCTACACCATT
>CM035435.1:74722991-74735491 GCA_020310875.1 Ceratopteris richardii
TTTACGACGTTGGAAAACTGTCTGTGATGCTTTACCGTCGCATAAACGACGTCCTGTGTTTGGGAGTGTCGCATAAGTGATGCTCTGGAAAAAAAAAAAATTGATTTCTCCCGACACATTTGTGCTAGGATTTGGATTCACAAAGAGAGAGCGAGAGAGAGAGAGAGAGAGAGAGAGAGAGAGAGAGAGAGAGCAAGAGTGAGAGAGAGAGAGAGATCAACACACTCCTTGAAGTGAGGTACGCACACACACACATATACACACATACATACGCATACACACACACATATACACACATAGACACACACACATACACATAGACAGTACACACACATACTATACACACTAATTTACATACATACATACACATGCATACACACACACATATATACACACATAGACACATGCATACACACATAGACACACACACATACACATACACACACATATACACACACATATACACACACATAGACACATACACACTTACTCACACACACACACATCGACACACATTTACACACACACATACACATGCATACAGACACATATATATAGATACACACATATATGCACACATAGACACACATACACACATAGACACACACACACATACACACATAGACACACACACACATACACACACATACACACACATACACACATACACATACACACATACACACATACACATACACAAATATATATGCATACACACATACACGTAAAGAGACATACACACACACATACACATACAATTATACATATGCATACATACATGCTTACATGCATACACACACATACACATGCATACACACATACACATACACACATATATATGCATACACACACACACACGTAGAGAGACATACACATACATGCATATGCATATGCATACATACATAATTACATGCATACACACACATACACATGCATGCATACATATGCATACATAATGCACATGCATATGCATACATACATGCTTACATGCATACACACACATACACATGCATACACACATACACATACACACATACACACACACATACACACACACATATGCATACACACACATAGAGAGACATACACACACATACACATACATGCATACATATGCATACATAATGCATATGCATATGCATACATACATACTTACATGCATACACACACATATGCATACATAATGCACATGCATATGCATAGATACATGCATACACATACACACACATAGACACACACACATACACACACATATACACACAGATTACACACATACACATGCATACACACACATACACACATAGAGAAACACACATACACACACATATACACACACACACATACACACATAGACACATACACACATAATGCATATGCATATGCATACATACATATTTAAATGCATACACACACATACACACATATGCATACATAATGCACATGCATATGCATACATACATGCATACACATACACACATAGACACATACACACACATAGACACATACACACACATAAACACATACACACTCATAGACACATACACACTTACACACACACATCGAGACACATTTGCACACACACATACACATGCACACAGACACATATATATAGATACACACGTATGTACACACATAGACACACACACAAATACACACATAGACACACACACACATACACATACACATACACATACACATACACACATATACACATACACACATAGACACACACACTTACACACAGACACACACATCCACACACATTTACACACACACATACACATGCATATAGACACATATATATAGATGCACACACATACACACACATACATGCATATGCATACATAATGCACATGCATATGCATACATACATGCTTACATGCATACACACACATACACATGCATACACACATACACATACACACATAAACACACACACACACACATACACACACATATATGCATACACACACATAGAGACACATACACACACATACACATACATGCATACATAATGCATATACATATGCATACATACATACTTACATGCATACATAATGCATATACATATGCATACATACATACTTACATGCATACACACACACATATGCATACATATGCATACATAATGCACATGCATATGCATAGATACATGAATACACATGCACACACATAGACACATACACACACATATGCATACATAATGCACATGCATATGCATATATACATGCATACACATACACACACATAGACACATAGACACATACATACACACACATAGACACATACACATACATATACACACAGATTTACACACACATACACATGCATACACACACATACACACATACACACATACACACATACACACACACACATATACACACACACATACACACACACATAGACACATGCACACATAATGCATATGCATATGCATACATACATAATTACATGCATACACACACATGCATACATATGCATACACACATACACACGTAGAGAGACACACACACACATACACACACATGCATACATATGCATACATAATGCACATGCATATGCATACATACATGCTTACATGCATACGCACACATACACACAGATACATATACACACATAGACACACACACACACACACACACGTAGAGAGACACACACATATACACACATATATATGCATACACACACACATGTAAAGAGACATACACACACACATACATGCATACATAATGCATATGCATACATACATACTTACATGCATACACAAACATACACACATACACACACACACATATGCATACATAATGCACATGCATATGCATAGATATATTCTTACATGCATACACATACACACACATAGATGCATACACACACATGGACACATACACACATATACACATACACACACATATACACACATATTTACACACACACATAGACACACACACACATACATAGACACACTTACACATGCATACACACATAGACACACACACACTTACACACATAGATACACACACGTACACACATACAAACTTACACACACAGAGATACACACACATATATAAACAAACACATACACATAGACACATACAGACTTACAAACACACATACATTCATCCACACACATTTACACACACACATACACATGCATATAGACATATATATATATAGATACACACATATATACACACATAGACGCACACATATACACACACATACACACATAGACACATACACACTTACGCAGACACACTCACACATCCACACACATTTACACACATACATACACATGCATAGACACATATATACAGATACACATGTATATACACACAGACACACATAGACACACACACACACATAAACACACAAACATACACACACATACACACACATGGACACATACACACATATATATGTGTAGACAGACACATAGAGACATACACACATATATATGCATACGCACACATAGAGACATACACACACACATACACATGCATGCATACATATGCATACATAATGCATATGCATATGCATACATACATACTTACATGCATACACACAGACACACACACATACACACACATGGACACATACACACATATATATGCATAGACAGACACATAGAGACATACACACATATATATGCATACACACACATGCACGCATACATAATGTATATGCATATGCATAAATACATACTTACATGTATACACACACACATGCATACATTTGCGTACATAATGCCCATGCATATGCATACATACATGCTTACATGCATACATACATGCTTACATGCATACATACATGCTTACATGCATACACACACTCACATATACACCTACATACACATATACACACAAACATATGTACACCTATATATATTGATTTCTAACCCATTTTGTTTCATATGTACAGGTATTATGGATCCTAGTAGAGAGAGAAAGGCGAAACTCACTCTCATAAAAAGTCTTATGAGAGCAAGAGTTCCGCCTGATACTCTAGGGATCATCATGCATGAGTACTCAGAGATGGCTGGTGATGAGCTCGATTATACGATCCAGATGCTTACCCAACGATCAGAGGAGGGCTCTTCTGCGGCTCCACATGCAGCAAGACAACTATCTGCTCATAGATATGTTTTTTTTTTCATAAATTTTTTTAATGATATTATAACACATATTTTTATTTATCTTTATCTATCTATTTTCAGGACACCTATACCACCTCCAGATCATGATAGCAGAGCAGAGGTGCCTATGAGGACATGCATAGGCACCTTAGGGCTAGAGTGCGATATAGAGCTAGAGGGAAACATTGTGTACATAGGGAATGGATTGGAGTTCAAGAGATGAATGCGAGCGTTATGCGACTCTTACCTGCACCTTGTCCACTTACAATGGAAGTAAGTATAAATTTTACATATAAATTGAAATAAATATCTTATGTTTTATTTACATGATTGTTTTTATTTTTGTAGTGAGCATGATGAGCTGGATAAAAAATACGTACTTAGTTCACTTCAGATAGAGTTTGGGACAGGATGATCGCATAAGTGGTGTCTAAAAGAGATGCAGACACTTACGGCTCATCATCACGATAATGCACCATACGCATTGCTTTTATGTATATATACGTGGATATGAGTATATGTGTTTATGTATGTAGGTATGTATGTATATGAGAGAGAGAGACATAAAAGAATGAGACTAGAGGTACAAATACACGCATACACACACATATACATCATACATGCACATTTACACACATATACACATACATGCACATTTTTACACACACATACACATGCATGCAGTTACACACATATAATGAATACACATAGACACATACACATACTCACATACACATACACATACTCACATACACATACACATACATAATCATATGTACACACACATAGACTCACATAATCATATTTACATGCATATATACATATACACACACACACAACACATGCATACACACATATAGATACACATACATACACACACATGCATACACACATATAGATACACATACATACACACACATGCATACGCACATATAAATACACATACATACACACATGCATACTGATATTTCTATATGTATGTATGTATGTATATATATATATATATATATATATATATATATATATATATATATATATATACATATATATATATATATATATATATATATATATATATACTTATATATCTATATATACATATATATAAATAAATAAATAAATCCTATTTCAAAAATCCTAATTCGAAAACACTAATTTTGATATTAGGGTTTTAAAACCCTAATTTAGAAACTCTAATTCAGCCTTTTAGACATATGATTGAAGTATATGTACACATTGCATCTATTCCTTCGACGTCCTACTAGAGAGATGTCTCTCCTCCCAACCTTATGCCTCTATATATAGCTACTCGAATCAACGAGGATCATAATATATATAAAGATATATACACATCATGTAGATACACATACATAAATATAAAATGGAGTAGATACATTATGCATCACACATACATGCCTAAATGCACACATAAATATATATACATGCATATATATTTACATGTACACATTTACACATAGACACATATACATATATACATGTACACATCACATATATATATGCCTACATGCACAAATGTATACTTATACATGCATACACAATTATAAACACTTGCATATATTACATGAATACATGAATATTTTACACAAATGCATATGCATATATACACATATGCATACTAACACATGCATACATATATCACACATATGCACACACATACATATACATGAAATACATATATATGCATACTAACACATGTATACATATAATACACACGAATACACACACATATACATACATACATGATAAAACTTTGCTCCTCGAAGATAAAGCTATATATAAAATAATTAGGCATACCCCCGAGCTTCATGTTCTAACTTAAAAGAACATGATTTCATCTCTCTAGTAGGATTCATCGTTACTCAAGTTGAATAAAGAATCTATTATCTGTATCCATTCAGAAGCTTCAAGTTATTGATCGATAACTAGATTAGAATTTACTCTCTAATCTGCTCATATGTTTTCATTATTGCCATCGTTTTGGTAAGACATCAATATAGTCTCATCTTCATTATCCTTATTGATTTCATTTATTTCTTCTATTGTTAAATCTGTGTTCTCATGAGTCACATCATCTATTGATGGATTAATATCGATTTCTGGTAATTCCTCTTCCTCATCAGTAGAATGAGCATGTAGAGTATTATCCTCTTCATAAAAAAGATTAGTATCACTATCACGTATAATTATACTAATTTTTCTTTCACATGTTGATGTATCAGTATCTGATGGTGAATCATCAAGAGGACTTTCTTCAATCTCTCTAACAATAAACTGTTCAAACAATGACCTACCTCTAGGTTGGACATGAATGACTTGCCACCAAGGGTGAGCATCTGGGTTTTTATAAAAAAATGCTTGTTCAATATGCCTAGGAAGAATATATGGTTCTTTAGTAGATCGCATTACCTTGGAAGAATCAATTGCCCAAAACTTAGATAATTCCTTTCTTAATGTGGAATTACTACCTTTCTACTCGGCTCGCTTCAAAATGACCTATCAAAATATATAAAAACAAAAACCCAATATTATGTGCTTAAAAAAAACTAACTCTATCATAAAAAATATAAACTTTTTCCTACTTGTTTGAATGTACGAAATGAAACTTCGTAGATACCAACAACAGTTCCCATGTAACCAAGTTTGCCATCTATAAGGTTCGTGTCTTTTGAGCTAGCATGTGATAGTTGCTTGAAAGAAGCAACAATACTAGAATCCTCTATTTTACGTAAAGAATCAATGGCTTTCATTCTAATATGATGTCCAAAAGCCCACATATTAGTGAACATTCGAGCCTGCAAAATAAATTAAATTAGTAAATAGAAACTAATATACATATGAAAAAAACAAAATATTATTAAAATAAAATTAAATTTCGTTCACAACCTATCATTAACTCTCTCTAGTCATCTGAGATTTCTTCATTATTTGTGTTGGCGCGTTGCAAATGACTATATAGCCAATCCATGAAAGAAGATATATTTGTAATCTCATTATTATCGAGATTACATCTATATCTTTTGTTTCTTCATCTTTTACTTCGTAGATTTTGAAGTTCCTGTTCGTACTCGCTAAAGAATGCTTGCATGCATTCGCTATTATATGCTACAAAAGTAGAAACATCATTTTTTTTCTTAAATGTAAATAAAAATGGAACTCTCTTACCCGATAATACCTCATCTGTTATTTTTGAAGAAGACTCATTGGTCCATGCACGTGGAGCTTCTTCATGAACTCTTTCAAGGTACTTACTAACATAATACATGCACTCTTCAAGCATCCAACCCTTTGCCATGGATCCTTCTGTTTTGCTCTTTGTCGCACATAACCTTTTAATATTCCCATAAATCGCTCTACCCAAAACATCCATCGAGTGTTGACAAGACCTGCAATCTCTATTTCATCTACAAGATGGACTAATAAATGAACCTGAACATCAAAAAATGAAGTAGGAAGCTCTTTCTCCATCAAACATAGTAGCTCTTTGCATTCATGTTTTTTTTTGTGGGATCAAGTTTTTGTCAATCTCTTTTGATGTAATCCACCTATACATATCATAAAAAAGATTATAAAGAAGTTAATTAAAAAATAAAAGATATCCAATATTCATACATATTAAATATAAAAGTATCACAATTACCTTATAAGTGATCCAAGAAAAATATAATTAGATTAAATCACATTTAGTTATATGCATATTGGATAAAAAAACTATATCAATACCTGAACAAACACCATATCCTGGAAAATCATGAATAGTCCAAGCCACAATACCACGAACCATAATATGTCTTCCGTTGATGCTTTTCGATACATCAATGACATGAATACCTCTCTATAACTCTTGGAGATCATCAATGAGAGGAGCAAGATATATATTCATATCTTTAACTTGTCTTTTGCCTCAGATTAAAAGTGAAAGCATTAAATGTTCCTTTTTAATGCTAAGATATGGCAGAAGATTGTAGTTTATGACTACCATTGGCCATGTTGACCATTTACTAGATTTCATGGAGAATGGATTAACCCCATCTAATGCAACTCCTAACTTTAGATTCTATGGATTTTGTGCAAATTCACGCCATGTAGAATCAATATGCTGAAAAGCAACACTATCATGAGGAATTCTGATTATTCCATCAGTACTTTTATGATCATGGCCCCATGTCAAAAGCTTTGATAATTCGAGGCTTTGAAACATATGTCTAATCCGTGGAGCCAATGGAAAATGTCGCAATAAATTTTTGGGGTTTTACCTTCTTCGTCCTTATATCGAGGAAATTGAAATTTGGGACATGTCAAAGAGTCAGCATATTCACCTCTATATAAAATACAATCGTTAGGACATGCATGTATACATTGATAATCTATACCAAGATTGTTGATTATCTTCTTCATTTCATCATGTGAGGTAGGAAGAATATTCTAACTTGGTAAGAAATTTTCAGATAATAAGTTGTAAGTTCATCAAAAAAAGATATATTAAAAGAAAATAAATAAATATACACACACACATATATATATATATATATATATATATATATATATATATATATATATATATATATATATATATATATATATATATATATATATATATATATATATATATATATATATATATATATGCATATAATTTTATATATGTGTATGCTTATGTGTATGTGTATGCGGATGTGTATATGCATGTGCATGCATATACATGTGTATGTGTATATGTATATATGTATGTATATGTGTTTTATAGGTGTATATGTATGTATATATACATATGTGTATGTGTATGCATATATGTATATGTATGTGTGTATGCATGTGTATGTATGTATGTATGTATGTATGTATGTGTATATATGTATGAATGTGTATGTATGTATGTATATGTATGTATGCATGTGTAGCTGTGTATATTTGATTTCGTTTTTTTTTTCTTTTTGTATATTGTGGTTTGCAGATTTTCATATCTAGTCCATTGAATCGTCTGGTTGTCTCCCATTTTATAGTCAATCTATTACCTGTCTTGCTAAATTGTTTACAAATATAAAGTATCAGTTAGTTATGGAGGTATTAAGTCATTAGTAAATTGGGAGGATCAAATTTATCGCGAATATTTTGAAAGATGCATGAATAGTTTTAAAGGATGGGCGGACAAAAAGTGTCCATTCAATGCAAGTTCTTATTCTTACCTTAGTTAAAGTAAGAATAAAAACCTGCATTGAATGGAGACTTTTTTTCCGCCCATTCTTTGAAATTATTTTTTCATCCTTCAAAATCTTCTAGATAAATTTGGTCCTCCCATTTTACTAATGACTTAATACCTTCATAGCTTACTGATACTTAATATTTGTATGCAAAAGAGTTAGCAGCATAGGTATTAGGTCGACTAAAATAGGAGAAACATATGTGTCAAGAAGATTCTAAAGGTTGGATGGACAATTCTAAAGGCTAGATGGACAAAACATCTTCATTCGATACAGGTATGTATAATTTGACCTTACTCTCATAACATGTGTATGTATGTATATTTGTTTGTATGTTTATATGTGTGTATACATTCATGTCTATTATGTGTATGTTTATATATGCATATATATATATATATATATATATACACACAGAAATTTATATATATATATATATAATTTTCAATTTTCTGTATATATATATATACAAAAAATTGAAAATTATACCTTAATAGTGTCAAAACAGATACATTACTCCATCCAAAACAATTTTGAAGTTTGAGAATAATTAAGCTCGCACTTAGTCGTGTCAAACAAATTCCTTCATATACATGCTTTAGACATTCCTCTCGAAGATATTTCTCATTTTTAGAAATATCAATGCTCTCACTATCATTTTGATACCAATCCTCAATAAAATCTGCCATGCCATCATCTTCATCATTGTCACACAAATCTTGTAATTTATTGAATATAGATCTTTCAACCTTGCATATTCCACAGGATCACTTTTGCATATCCTCCTCATAGAAGCTTCTGATAAATGAGGTCTTACTGGCAATTGTGAATGGTGTGGAGGAATATCATCAACATCATACGTTGGAATCTACACACATGAATAAAATTCATTAGTATTCCATAAATGAATAAAAGGTAAACTTTAAACATAAAATTAGATATATAAGTTATTAAATATGGATAGAAAATTTTCATTCTCTCTAGCTAAAAGGTGCTCTTGGAGGTCTAGGCCATCCATAATTCACTAATAGTTCATCACCAACATGTAATGTAGTAATAGCATTGACAACTATGTATCTTGATACATCTCTACTCATGTATGGTGATTCATGACTATTTTCACGCTCTTCAAATGTGCAATTAGTCCTTGAACTATTATGTAACCCTCGACTACTATTTATTAAACCTGCTATATTTCCACCTGTGTAAGGTCTTCCATCAATATATAATCTTTCAGTTTTTGCATGTGAAATTCTTCTACTAGTAAGGGATGCTGCATTCAAGCATATTCCATAAGTACTCATGCTTTGAACATAGCATGCAAGGCGATGCCAATCTCCCCATCCATATATAGGACCACAAAATGACATAAGAGTGACTTCAGAGTTCGGAGGTACATACAAATCATCTACAATAAAGAGACCACGACGAGCATTAGTAATAGTGGATGGAGCAATCATATAGCGATTACCCCAAAGTTGAAAACCTCTCCATCTAAAAGAAGTGGTCCTCTATTCCATCCTCCATATCTTCTTCTATCATATGATTGTACTAGAGAATGATCATGATCTGGCAATGGATAATCTCCAATCGTTTCAGTCTCTAAACCAGGAGGTAGAGGATTTCTAGAAACCTTTGCTTGTAATTGATAAACAGCAAGTCCATGACGTGTACGAGGTATATAAACATTATGAGAAAAATTATCATCATCATCATCATCGAGCAAGTATTCCTATATATCAACAGTAATTTGGTTTTGTATATGGTTTTTAAATAAAATAATGACATTAATTTATAGAAAAAATACATACCCAAGCATTATCACATTGACCAGGTGATGGTGCATGCTCAAAAGTACCATACTCTGCCTCATGTTCAATACATTCCAATCGTGGTCTTTGATATGTGCCATAACAAGAGTTACACCAACACATAATATGCTCTTGATAGTAAAATTCATCATAATTCCTATCGGAGGACACATGTGAAGTCGTTGCATGGGTAGGAGGTGGTGGAGTGCCCTCTGATTGATCAGAATCTGATTATAATAAGAAACAAAAAAATCATAAGTTATGTATCCATCAAATTTATTTAAAATTAAATGTTTGATATACTTACAGTATATAGTCCTTGCACGATGAGGAGACGGTGGTGGAGTTCCATCTCATTGATCAGAATCTACAAATAATGGTATTTGATATTAATAATCTGGTTATTTACATACATAAACATTCACATATACATGTTTACACATACACACATATTCACATATACACATTTACATACACACATATTCACATATACACAAATACACATTATTGTGGGATAAATGCATGTATTTTGTATGAATGAGTGTATATGCATGCATGTGTGTGTACGTATATATGTGGATATGTATATGTATATACACAGTTACACATACACACATATTCACATATACACAAATACACATTCTTGTGGGATAAATGCATGTATTTTGTATGAATGAGTGTATATGCATGCATGTGTGTGTACGTATATATGTGGATATGTATATGTGTGTTTATGTTATATGTATGTATATGTGTATATGTATGCATATACGTATGTGTATATGTATGCATATACGTATGTGTATATGTATGCATATACGTATGTGTATATGTGCATGTGGGTATGTGTATGTGTATGTGTATGTGTATGTGTATGTGTATGTGTATGTGTATGTGTATGTGTGTGTATATATGTGTATGTATTCTGATTTTTTTTTCTGTTTGAGATTAAATTAACAGGAGATATTGTATGGTGGAAAAAAATAAGAGCCGACCTAACATACCACCTGAGACGTGGCAGTTTTTTCGTAGACAGCTACGTCTTCAGGATTTAATTTATGTATTTCTTTTTTCTTAAATAAACAGGTTGCTGCAAAGAAGAGAGTTGAGTCGGGCCACACATCACACCTAGGCCAAATGGGCCATCATGGTTTTGTAGCTACATTTGTAAGTATATGTATTATTGTGAGTATATTTTTTATTTTAGTTAAAATGCAAGAAACTAATCTTTTTTATTTTTTTCAATGCAACGAAAGGATTATGGCTGATATCCTACGAAACATGAGATCGAGTATGCTACACATTTTGGATATCGGCATTTGAGCGAGTATATGT